>VWZX01009272.1:0-347370 GCA_013399015.1 Galbula dea
TATATACACACACACACACACACACACACATATATATGGCTGTCATGGCTATAAAAATAAATTCAGCAGAGATCCCATCATTTTTTAAGTAATTACTATAAAATGAGTTAACACTGACTTCTCCCTTTTCAAGTGGTTTAGAAAATTGGCCTAACTGTAAGTAGTGGGAATTTTAGAAATACTATTCCTTTAATAAACCTGCTGCTTGATAGTGTTGTTTGCGTAAAAGCATATTAAGCAACTTTGTTTTCTAGTACAATTAAGGTGATTTTTGTATGACTCATTGCCAGTCCTTGCATCAATCTGCATAGTGTTGAAAGTCAGCTCTGGAGACATTACCTTAGTGTTAGACTTTATCTTATTTCCTTGCCTATTGTATATTTCTAGGTTATTTTGGGTACGCATTACTTGCTGGTAGAGATGGTGCTGTTGTTCTTTCCCTCAACAGACTTGAAAGGGGGCCACTGCTTGCAAAGCTGTATTTGGTGCCTCCTAGGCTTCTGCAATGCCTAATCCATTTGTAGATGGAAAAACAGGAAGACAGAGAACACCTGAATTATGATAGTGTACAAGAGCAGATAATCTTTACATTTGAAGACCACCCAACTGTGAAATTTTCTTCCCAAAGACACCAATGGCATCTGTAGCTTTGTTTTCTTGCTTGTCATGTGCTTTTCATGCGTAGAGTGTTTGTTCCCCAGCTATGTCTGTGCCTTTGACTAGTTCTTTTGTATCCTTCGTGACTGGCTCATGTTAGAGCAAAGAGCTGCAGAGCTCAGTAGCAAGTAAGAAGAAAAGGAGAAGCAAAAGGGCTTCTTAAAAGAAGCTATTTTTCTCTGCAGATTTCACAAGGAATATAGAGGGAGGTAGAAGAAGGTGACATAGATTGGGGCGATGTGGCAGAGTGCTGGGACCCAGAGAATACTATCACATGTTTCAGAGCCATGTGATGGCCCTGGAAAGTAGGAATTTCTCCCAGCAGGCTTGGATTGTCAAAATTGTCAATTTCTTTGTCAGCAGTGCTACAATATATTTTGAGAATAAAACCACTTCATAATAATTTGATTCAATTTTGTTGTGGTGGTGGTTGTGGTTTGTTTTTTGTTTTACTCTATGGGACTGTGGCGGACAGTTAGACTGGTTCCTAGGCTGCCTTGTTATCTAGGTAACATCTAGATTTTATTAAAAGAGCGCTCATATGCTGGAGGAAGTGGTATTGATTATTCTGAAAGAGGTTACCATCAAGTGAGACTTGGTAAGAGTTGTCTGGAGTCATACCAAAGCATACTTGATACTTAACAAGGATAAAGATACATACATTTCAGTGTCCTGATAAAAGTTAAGCTGCGTTTAATGTCTTGGCCCAAGTTTTCCATTAATTTCTGACAGTATTACTTGTACATTTGCATGCCTAAAATTGCACATTTAAAGTAAGTTACTATCTTGGATAGTGAATCTCAGAACTTTGGATTTTGAATCCATACAAAATTTGTGAGAGAGGATGGTCCATATTTGATTTATGCATAATCACAATTTTAAGGGCTGTGGATTGTGTGGGTTGCAGGAGATCTGGGGATGTGAGGAGCATGCTTCAGAAAGACTGAATATTTTCACCTACATAGCCTCATCTCATAGCCATAGCAAAGGACACAGTATTTTCAATGTCTCACAGAAATGGTAGTGTGATTCTTTACGACAGTCTGCTAATGATAGAGAAATGAGTCAAAACTACTTTCAGATAAGATGAAGCAGAAAGTTTTAATAGTGTCTGTAGAAACCATGGTATCCTATGAGTAGCATTTGATAAAATAGCAAGTAGGTGCAAAGAAGGGCCTGAAATTGTCTTAAGAATGCATAAAGCTTGCAGACCTGTGTTAATCCCTGATACCGTGTTATAACAAGATTTGAATTCTTTAAAACTGAAGTCTCTCGGAACATGCCAGTGCTTTGGGAGGACAGGAGTGTGGGAAACTTGAGAGTTTCTTTTGCTAAGAAGTCTACAATCTATTAACAGTAACCAGGAGATAAAAATAAGTATTTTAAATTTTGCTGAGTGCTGATATATTCAGGTGGTGGCTGGATTTGTTTGGATCAGGAAGCATTAAAAAAGGAGAGAGGTCTAGATATGAATATAGAAAAGGTTAAATGTAGAATAATCAATGTATGTAGTGTCTGTGTTGAGAACAACTCCCAGCATTGTTAATTTGTAAATGGTGGGAGGGAGGAAGTGGAACAACTGAGACTGAGTGTACATATAGAGACTGTTTTGCCTTTTGCTGCAAGTCCTACCCTGTAGTCTAACTCAGTTTCTTGCCTTTCATTTCAAACTCAATACACTAGAGAATATTGTTTTGTGTGACCAGGGAGCCAGCAGAAATGACTAACATTCTAAATACCAAGCATGCTTTGATTTGTCTCACTTTGCTAACCAAGTTTCTTGGTTTTAGATTAAAACTTATGCATCTTTGTTTGTCCAGGCTCCTCGCTAGGCAATTTTACTTCCAGGGAAAAGTGAGCTTGTGTGTAGTTTTCTAGAAGTCTCTAAGTTGAGGCTTTTATTGCTGTGTGTCTCTGTAAGTATTAAATCAGAACACAGTGGCAAAGGATTTTTCATTTTCTCCCAGTTAGTTGGTCAATGCAAGCACTTGACTGCATATGGAAGGCCGTCTGTTGAAATGGTGTCTGTAGCTGTTACAAAGACATGAAGCCAAATATAAAACTGTTACTATGAATGTGGACTGAAGGAACAAGTGTGTGAAAAAGTGAAGATATGAGATGCTGGGATTGTATTTCCACATGGCCCTTTCCATTATTTTACTATGTTGCTTTGCCTTTTGCTTACCCTTTGCTGATTTAGGTGTCTTGGTGATGCAGTCTGCCGAAGTGTGCTGTTGGCAAAAATAGTGTGCACGTATGTGTCTGTGTGTTGGCAAGATGGAGGGGTCTGTCAAGTGATCACTGTGTGGACTCTAAATTAGTGCAGTCCACCGTGGAACTTTGATTAGAGATAGAGTTCTACAACTAGACACTGAACTTAAAGCTCAATGCATATATATCTCATCTCTTCTTTGTGTCTACAAGCCTGGTCTCCTGCTGACAAAGCTGGGGTGGATTTTTTTGTTTGTTTGGTGTGGTGGTGGGTTTTTTTTGTTTTTCTTCATGAGTTGTGTCAGCTAGTTGTGACTAGCTTATCTGGGATATAAATAGTCCTGATCTGGAGTAAGTGGTATTTATGAAATCATACTTCTCTGTGAGTTTTCTCTTATGTTATAGTGTATTTTATTGTACTTGAGCACTGCAGCATGGAAACCTCTTGATGGCTTCCTGTTGTGTCTGTAGCATTAAAACAAGCCAACATAAGCAGAGGGAATTGAGAGGCTTTCACTTGCGCACTGAAGTGTTTGCATTGTCCTGTATCTGGCATAAGATTGGAAGTCATCAGTATGGAAGCTGCAACAATGTTCATAGTGACAAGTTTGGAACTTGACTTCTGCCATGTATCTGCCCTTTGGTCTTGGACACTGCAGTTAAACTCTTGGGTTTCTGTTATTTAGAGGTAAAACAGAGGGACAAATGTATTTAATGAGGATATTGTAAAATAACTTTGGTTTGTGGGATGGAAGGTGTTCATGTAAAAGCAAAAATAAACCCAAACCAAACCAAAAAAACCCTCCCAAAACACCCCAAAAACTGGAGGCACGCTTGAACACTTGTTTGTGTCTGGAATCAGTATACCGTTAATGACTCATTCTTTCTTCGTTGTTAAGAGCAGAAATTCAGTCATGCTTTTGGATGACTAATTCTGTGACTCTTCTAGTACCTTTGTGTGCCTCCATTCCTCCTTCCTCTCTCTCAATCCTTCCCTTCATTGGAGTCGATTGTTTAACTTCTTTTCAAGTACTCCATTCCACATAATTTATTAACTACTATGTGACTTGCATTAACTTCAGATAATGGAAAAAGCTTCTAATAGTGACTTTTTTTTCTTCTACAGAGAAACAAGAAAAAGAAGTTGACATGTATGCTAACCTTTCAGATGAAAAGGCCTTCGTATTTTCAGTGGCCTTGGCGGAAATAAACAGAAAAATTATCAATCAGAGACTTATTCTGTAACTTGTAAGCACAATCTGATGCATTTATATGCAGAATGGCTAGCATATTTTGAAGGTGTCGTGGACTCTTGGAAAGTGTGTTGTCTGCACCAACAAGGACCATAGTGTTTCCTGTTAAAATTCTGCTGCTGTTCTTGGAATCGAATTCTGTCTCTACAAGTCAGAAAGCAAGTGTTCACAAGATTGTGCTATGAAAAATCAGAAAGCAGATATGTTTTACGGCTTGAAGACAAATGCTAGACAAATGCACAGAGAGACTGCACCTATTCCAGAGCACTTCTTTTAAATTTGCTGCCAGAAATGCAATATTTTAAATATTTTCAGAAATAAATGATTTTTCTTTGAAATTATATATTTCAGATTCTTCAGGTATATTGCAGTTTACGTATGTACAGTTCACATAACTTTTTAATAAATTGATATTCCAATATTTTATTGAACTGGGAATTAAGTACATTTGTGATACTAAGGTTTTGTTGGTTTTAATCCTCTTAGAACTTTGGTATTCATCCTAGGGATGACTTTTTAGATTTACATTTTTTAATAGCTATGATATAATTCTGATAGGAACGAAATTAAAGCGGTTTAATTTGGGGGGGATTATTCTTCTTGAATATGAATATTCTTGTTTATGAATTCTATCTAGAAAATAATTTCCTGTTACATCTTTTTTTTTTTTAATTTTTTTTTTTTAATCACATATACTTTTTGGGGTCAGACTCCTAAAGTTTGAAATTCAAGCACTTGTTTTGTAACAGCTATTTGCTGGGTGTCTGCCTTGTCCAGCTGGTAAGTACTTCTCCCATACTCTTTCTTGGCTTGTCATTTACTGGAGAGGGAGAGAAGCAGGCATCAAAAATGTAGATCTGCAGATAGTGTCTTACTGCTATTTCCAAAAGATGAGGATATGCTAGTTCCTTTTACTGCCAATAGCTTTTTTTGTCTGTCTTTTTAAAGTGTAATTCTTGGCAGTATTGTCTTTGGACTGTTGGCTGTAAATACCAAAGCAAAAGTCTACCTGAGCATGCAAAAATAAGCTGTTTTGGTAGAAAGAGGTTTGGGGAAGACATTCAAAAAATAGTCTTTGTTAAAACAGTGCAGTGCAATTTGAGCCAAAACTCTTTACTTTAGTAAATAGGTGGGGATTTGTCTTGCCAAGAAAAAAGAAAGCACTCAAGCCCTGTAAAATCCTGAGGGAAGATTTGTAGGAGGTAATTGCATTCATAAAACCTGACATACTAGCTTTTAGTCACCTTTCACTTACTCTTTTCTGAGAAGGGAAATGCAACTACATGTATTAGGTTTCTTCAGTATTACTCATGCTTTTCAGTATCATGCTATTTTAATAGTGAGAATTACCTAATGAGGTTCTGCTGTGGAACTGATCTCTGGGAAGAAGCAGAGATTTTTATTAATAAAACCAGGCTATCAAATGCTGACTGTTTATCAGTTACTGGTTAAAGGAGGGAGCTATGATAGTTTTGAGTTAAGCTAAAGGGACTATTCAGATGCAAACTTGGTAAGCAGAAGGAGGAAACATGGAAAGTGACTTTTAATTCTTGATTTCTAAGGAGTAATTGTGTCCTTTTTAAAACTGGATGAGAGAGATGGATGTGGAAATGTACTTAAACCACTAATATACATTTGTCTTTATTCCAGTAAATGAGGAATTGCAAATACAAGACCTACTTTCCCACATTGAGTACACTTCTGCTTTCCAGAACTGTAGGCTGTCACAGATCGGTAGTAAGGACAGATGAGTAACTCTTAAAGATAGAGGATATGTTTGCATGGTAAGTTATTAAAGTCATGACGACAATAGGGAAGTTCTAATTTTAAAAGCTTAAGGATATGGTCAAGCTTGTGTTACTTCTGTTGTTAGAATGAGACCTACTTTGTTCACGAGGGATGAAGGCAGCTATTAATACAGTCTGTTTGGTGATCTAACCTGCATTCCTACGGGTATGTATTTCTGCTCCTGTACATGGAATTACAGTTGCCTTCAGAGAACTGAAGTTAATATTGTCAGACGTGATATGTGTTACAGTGTTAGATGTGACAAAATGTAACTTAATGATTTTTACATTTAGGTTTGTGTGTTCTCTGATAAGTATGGAAAATATTTTCATATGTTTCGGAAGCAAAAAGCCATTTTTTCTTCTTCATTCATTGAGACTCTTGACACAGTGGTTAAGTTCCATTCACGTGCTTCTTCCCTTTTCCTTCTCCACATCTCTGCTCTCAGCTCTTTCCTGCTTGTTGTCATGCTATTTTTTAAACCCGCCACTAACTTCCACTTTCTTCAAGAAAGGGTGGCCTTGAAAATATCCTAGGGGGGGTGTGATTCTTTGCTAGTGAATCTTGCAAAACAAGAGTCATGATTTTTCTCTTCCCACCAAGCAGAAACGAACCACTTTTTCACATGCAGACAGGACACTTCAGCGTCTTCCAAAATCCCTGGTAATTCTGTGGCTGTGGTATGCTAAGACATAGATTTCTTGGAATGTATTCAGTAAATGAACTGGGAAGTGTCTGTGTTGTAAGAAATAGGCATGTATGAAGATGGCATCTTGAGAGATCTTTCTTCATGTATTAGAGATGGTCAATGGATGAAGACTGTAGATTAGGAAATCATTTTAGATTATAGTTGTAAAATATATTAGCTCTTGGTCTATGAAACAAAAATAAAGCTGACTACAGCTAAATGATGAGAGAGTAAAATTCTATGTACTGAAGCTCTGACTTACTTGGAATCTGCATAGCTTCCAAGAAGGAAGAATAAATATGGTAACGCTTCAGGAAGTTGCTGATAAAAATTCTTTTTTTGCTGACATTCTAGTTGAGTGTAAGATTTTAGGTCTTGCCTTTAAATGCCTTTGTGGTTCAGTCTAACTTAATTTGTTCCAATGCATTTTGTAGCATGAGATCTCACACAGAAAAACAGTCGTCTTTCAGAATAAGTGAATTAGGCTGCAAGTTTTTTTTATTAACTTGAAAGAAGATCAAGTATATCATCACCACAAAAATACCCCTCCATCTCTATACTGCCTCTACATGTTGGCTTACCTGACTGCATAAATGTTGTTGTGAACTGAATAGTTTAGCATTGTACTAGAGAACTGTGTATTTATAAACTACCATCTAGCAAGTTTGGTTTTCTTGTCCCTTTTCTGAAAAACTATGCTTCCAATGTTTGTAGTCCTATGTAACAGCATGTCAGACCATCAAGCAGATTCACAGTTCCAATTCTGTCTTGAGATTTCACTGCATTTACTGTACTCTGCTACTAGATGGCAGCCTTATTCTAAAGACAGTTGCTGCCTATTCAGGCATTCTTACTGTTGATACTAGGAAGAGCATAGCAGTTAATTTGCAGTGAAAACACACTGAAAGATTATTTTTCTCTAGAACATCGCTTATTCCTGTCTATCATGGGAGCTTTAAATCCTGCTAATGGGTGTTACTGGCTATCTCCAGGAAAAGTAGACGATTTCATTAGTTGTGTGGGATGTTAGCTCTTGCGCTGTGAAAATTGCTAGGGATCAATAATTTAAGACCAAAGAACTCTGAAATTTTAATTGGCAATTTAATTAAAAATTGTTTAAGTAAACTCTTCACCTGCCCTGCAAGTCCTATATTTGTAGGTTTTATTTGGTCAAATTTTACAAACACCTCTGATTTTCCTGTTATTTTCACTCTAACTCTGTTATGGTTTGTTAAAAGAATGGGACAAGATATTGGGGACTACTTCCCAAATTATCATCTAGGGTTTCTTTAGAGCAAAATAGCGATTGATGTAGGCTAGTAGGGGTCCTGTGTCTGTTCTTTGTGTCTTGGATGGTGCTATCAAGGATGTTCAATATCTTATTGCTTAAAAGGACATGGTGCTTGAATTTTGTTAAGGTACTGATGACCTTTAAGGTGTCGATAACCTGTGGTTAAATAATGTAACCAGAAAGCTGTATTTAAACCTTAGTTTAGCTTAAGCCTTTTTGAGTTGCTGTTCTCCAGAATATGATTCCTCTGCATGCATGAACACATGCAGGTATTGCTGCAGTCCTGTTTTGTATCTCTGGGTGCATCTGTGCATGTGATTTTTGTTTGGATTAGGAGCGTGTGTTTCAGACAAATCTCATGATAGTCTGTACTTCCAGTGCTTATGTTTGCATCATGGAATGATCTTGGGGAGCAGGAGATAGTTTCCTTTTACAAAAAGTTGTCCTTGAAACAGCCCTTCGGCTGGTAGCGGGTGCTTGGTCTGCAGGACCAGAGCTATCTGTAGCAGGTGTTGGGCTCTCAGAACCAGCTCTACAGATTTCCTTTTGTGCCTCACTTCTTGCTTATTGTGAAGATACAGCAGATCAGGCATTAACAAATTCAACTAATGCTTTCCAGTGAGTTTAAAACCAATTTATCCTTCAGTGTATTAACAATGTCATCACTGTTTTGTAGTAGGCTTCCTACTTTTAAATTTTGCTATGGATTCTGGCAAATAACCCCTAGAGAGTCTAACCGTAGCATTTCAAGATGTTGCCTTCCCCAGTTATTTGCCTGTCCTTTTTGGAGTCTTGCCACTTAGGTAGCAGTGATGGTAGAACAGCTCTAATAAGGAGTAAAGTAGTTTTTCCTCCTCTTTTTAAGCCTGTCACTTCGAAACTCCCTAGTATTTACAGGATTCTAACAGTCTGGCTGCCCCTAAGTTATGTCTGATTAAGCAGCTTTTTTGTTGAGATGATAAATTTTGGTACTTTGTGGTTGATCAGACACTGCAGAAATACACTGCATGATTTCAGTAGATATTCATAATGAATATCTGTAATTCAATGCACTAGACTTCTTTTTCTGCTCTTACTTTAAAAAGGGTTGGTCATGGCTGTTGCTGTTGGTTCTGATGTGCAATCTAAGTAAAAAGCAAGAAATTGGTTAGGCAGAAGGCAGTGGAAATGGATAAATATGTGTATTTTTTTTTTTCTCCAGAAGAAATCCTAAACCTTCTTTTACCAAGGTTGTTTAATTTCAAGCTCAAAACATGGTTTTCATTAATTGTTTGGTGCCCTCATGCAGCACATCCCCCAGAAAAAAGTCAGGTTCCCATCCCTCGTCTTCCCCCCCACGCTCCACAAGCTTCTTTCTTGGTACTTCTTAGCTTTGTACACAGAACTTGAACTCTATCTTATAAAAGTTAGTTTACTGCCTTTGGTCTCCTACTATGCATTATTTCTCCAAGTTATAACTTAGTCTTTAATTTGGTACCATCTTTAATCCTGGGCAGTGTTGAAGATTGTAAACTGCTATTGAGAACAGTGATTGTTCCAGATACCAGGAGTACAAATGTTAATAGTTTGGCAGTTTTCAAAGTCTCAGTGGTTGTTGTTTTGTGTTGGAATAAACAGTTTTTTCAATATTTTACTGAAACTATCTTGCTAATAAAGAAAAAATTTTAGGTTGAGATTAGAGTTGCTTTATTTGGAGAATCTGTGGACTTTTGTGTGTATGCATGCACATGTGAGCACGTGTAATGATGAGATGTATGGTTGGAGTGTGCTATTGGAGATCTGGGCCCCAGGTCTTGATCCTCAACAACAACAAGGAAGTGCTTCATCTAAGGTCACTGAAGTAGCTGGAGCAAGAGGTGAAGCAGGAATTCTGGTTTTCAGTAAAATGAATAAACGATATGGGGTCCTAACACTGATTTTATTGGCACTGCATGATAGTCTGTAGTGTATTGGAAAGTAATGTTTATTGATGTAGTTTACTTCTTTGGCAAATTAAAATACTTCTGATTTTTTTAAAGGACATTTATTTAAGTAAAGTGCTACAGTTTATTAACAGGATAGTTCATGAATCTTTAGATTCAGTGTTGCCATAACATGTGTAAGAGGTGCACTACGTATTAAATCTGTCTTGTGAAATCACACAATGTCCTGATGGTAGTGTAGGTTTTGTCTTGAACACAAGACAGAAGTCTGAGAAAAGAAGTTAAGTGTAAGAAACTCTTGAAAAGAATAGCTGTTCTTTTAGCATGAGACTGTCAGCTGGAGGGACTGTATTAAAACTGTGAAATGTTGATGTGTAACCTCAAATTATTGAAATGGGAAATGGAAGGCTTAGTTTTGTTAGTTTTTTTTTTTAAATTCACTAAGGAGCCTGTGTTACTGTAGAATCAAGGTTATGGTATAATTGCTTTTTACTTTAGCTTTCTGAAGCACTGGAGGATAAACATTACCTCCTGTCTTCTTGAAAAAGTAAAAAAATTTCTTCTTAAAAACAGAGCAATTCTGAAAAATTAAACTGATATGGTAAGTTATGAAATGCTTAAAATGTTGAGTTAAATTGAGTCTTGGCCAAGTACTGATTTAGATCCCAATCCTGTAGTTTTACCTCTTAGTTCTGTTGAAAAAGAAGAAACAACATAAAAACTTAGAAATAAATAAAAACTTTACAAGTAGATTTCCTGCCAAACTGAATGGACTTCAAATCTTGGGATTTGAAGATGAGCATGTCGAATTTACACTTAGGATTTCTTTTACGACAGCCCTTCACATGCAGTGAAAGGTTTTAAAGAACGTACTTATAAAACAAACTTTATTTAACAGAATGTTTATAATGATTTAGTGTCTTTCTAACACTTACACAGGAGTGGTTTGAAAATGGTACCTCCAAGCAGTTAATAATGGGCTAAATGGAAATTAAGAAGCCTAATTTAGATAAATACTAATATCTGCATTCTGAAGAAGAGCTTCAATGGGACAAAGTGTACCACAGCATGTAGGATTACTTGTGAGTCTAGTCACTTGATGTATTTTTCTTTCATTGTTGCTCATGCCCATTTTAAAAAGATTGAGAGTCTCATTCAAAGTATTTAGCTTACATATCTTGGCACTGACCAAATGATAAACTTGTCAACTTGTGTGATGTTGCTTTCAATATTCACTGTGCTATCTACTGGCACATAGTTACTTAGCAACAGTGAAGCTCACGTTTATATCCAGCTCATGCGTATGTACCTAAATGTAGTTCTGGAAAATAAAAAGGTTAAAGGAGTACAGAGTTTGGAAGAGGAAACCTAGTGTTCAGCAATTTTCATTTTCAGACTGATGGCAGTAGTACACAGGAAAATGTCTCAGTGTTTTGTCTTTTAAAATCTTTGTTAGATTGTTAATGTAACTTGAAAGCAAAATGAATGGAACTCTGCTCTTACCAACGATAGGAGCATGTAAAATAAAAATACAGCAAATGGAAAAGAGCAGGAAATGTTGTATTTTGAATGCCTATGCTACAAATGCATTCCTGGGAAACAAGAAGATGAATTCTTTGAACATGGGGAATCTAATAAAGTCACAAGAATAATATCTGTTTATTTTGTGAGACTAACAAGTGGGTTGAGATTAGATTGTTTCTGAGGTTGTCGTTTGCTGCTTGTTGGTTTACTACTGCTTCTTTACTGTTCAAACTGTGGTATTGTAAGGGGTTTTTGGCAGCTTGTGCTCTGCAATAGTACAGAAAAGCACAATGACTTAAAATAACAGTCTGCCAGTGGCCCTTTATGATTTACATTAATCTCAATTTCTGGGATTTCAGGCATGCAGTTCTCATTATTAGCCAATATTACAGATGCAGTGGAGTTTAGCAACCGGGGGAAGATAATTGCAGCTCACTCCAGATATGAGAAGGAGGCAGGGACCACAGTGACCAATTAGGAATGATACTGGTAGAAGAAAGAAAAGCTAGACTTAGGTACAAAATGTAGAGGGGTATAATGCTAAGGGTTAAAGATGAGTGTGTTAAAGCTATTGGCCAGGAAACCTTCTGTAGGATATCATGGTGGAGAAAGCAATGCAAGTGTTTCAGATTTCTGGTGTTGTGGGGAGGAGCAGGGCAATTTGGAGATCAAGGGAGAGGTGACTGGAAAGGTGCCTCATTGGGAGGAGGAGTAAGAATACTGCTACTCAAGCTCTTCTCACAGTTACCAGTTCTTTTTTACTTAAAAATTAGGTGGTTTGAGAAATGAATTCTCCACAGGCTGTATTTTATTTTCCTTTCTGCTTGGGCTTCCCTATCTGTATCCTTAGTTGTGAGTTTGTTGGCCTTTTCTTGTGGGGAAACGGATTCAGACACAATGTGGAAGATGAACAGGATCCTCCACCATCACTGGGAGTGGGATTGAGAGTGTTCATCTTTGTTTTTCAGAGCTGATTCAAATTAAGGTAACATGCTGTAAAGAAGGTTTCTGAGAACTGGAATGCACGCAGTTAGTCGATGCTGATTTAAAGGGACAGGGAAGGGGAGAAGTCAGCAATCAAGACTGCCAAAGTTAAAATACATCTAAAAATACTTCCATCTGAATTTCAAACTCAGAAAAGTAAAATCTGATTTCCACATATGTTCATTGGATATGCAGTTTTGGTGGTGCATGTGTACTTTTTGGCCTTACAGAAATGATGTTTTCTCTCTTTAATGGACCATCAAAATGAGAGATGGTAATTGCTTCCAATGCTTTCAGGCTGCCTCAGATAGGGCAAGAAGGTGTGAGTTAATTCTTTGTACACACTCTTGTGTAGTTTATAAACTGGGAGCTTGATAAAAATCTATCATCCAATGCAAATGACAGCCTACTTATCCCATCTTCTGGGAAGCATGCTTGTTCTGCCCTTCTCACTAGGCTGTTTTGAGAGGAAGTGGAGCTGTGGTATCAAATTCTATGGTTTCAAGTTTTTGCAAACTGTTACCTCGCTGCCTTAAAAAGTAACAGGCTGTCGAGCAGCAAATCCATGTTACGACAAATGTGTTGCAAGGGAGAATAAGGTAAAATGAGGAAAATTCATCTTACTTTTGCTGTTCATTCCTTCACTAGTGGAGAACAGAAGGGGTGAGTGCTGTCTTCCTCAGCTTCCAAAACTTGTTGCTGCCTGTAGGGTTGACCAGTGTAACAAGGCTCTGTGCTTTACAGGTAAAAGACTACAACACACAAATTGACCCTCGTCCTTACAGAGAAGCATTGATTCTGTTCTCTTGGGATTTTTGTGGCTATTGAAGCCAGGTTTGCTGTGTAATGTGGTTTGCTTTGAATGCAAGATCATCTAACCATGCTTGCCAGGAGACAAAGTAGATACTGAGTAATTTTGTGTCTTTTAATTTGTTTTTGTGATTGTAGCTTTTTTGAAATGTTCACTAGGTAAGTTGCCTTTCCTGAGTTTTATTCAGCTGTAGACGTTATACCCATCTGCTCTGGCAGCTGAACAAGAGCTGAATAATGAAAGAATGAAAATCTGCTGATAGCTGTGTTTGTGCTTTGCAGGCAGGATTTGTTGTAATGCAAGTCTTTTTGGGCTAATGAAGTTAAAGCAGGGCTTTAGATGCTATCCTTTTAAACAGAAGAAGCCTGCCTAAAGCTGTCCCTGCTACTGTTTTCCTTCTGAAATAGAGTGAATACTGCAGGTTTAAAAATTGAATATAATTTCAGGCTTCTAGTCTTGGGGATGAGTACTTATGTAAATGGATTTAAAATATAAAATTAATATTAATGAGGTGGGGAGGCTTTCAGACCTGGCCTTTAATACTAATCCACTGTGAGCAGAGCAACTCTAGAAATGTGCTGATACTGGCACAGAGACAACCAGGAATTGACTGCTCTTGGAAAAAGCCTCATCAGTCGAAGTCTTCACAGACTTCTGAATACTTGTCCTGATCACATACAGAAGGGGACTTGAACATTTCTGATATTAATATTCTGCTTGCTGATTTTGTGTACACTTCCCTGGGAACGCTTCTGTATGTTGGCATTCAGTTCTAGCTTGTTGCATGGATGGAAGCGTAATGAAAGGGTAAGTTATTGGTAGGTAGAGTTTGGAATCCTTTTTGAAAGAACTCTGAACCTTCAGTTAGATGTTTTGGGTGTAGTCATGATGAGTTAAACTGGATAACCTCGGTGTTAGCAGCTCCCTTCCTCTGATTACTAATGACAAGGAGCCTCTAACATACATGAGTAAACTAGCAGCTCTTAAGTGTGTGAAAGAAATGTGCCAAGGGACTAAAGTTTCTCCTTGTTTTTCAGGAAGCAAGGTACTTGTCTTAGCTGCTGTGTTAACAGCTTCAGCTAAGGAATGCTGTTCAGATTATAAATTCCCTGAAAATGGGATGTATTTGTGAGCAGTGCACCTCCTCCTAATTCTTGGAGATTGATGCTGGGTGATGAGAGGTCACCTCAGAATTGCTGAGCTTCTTCATTTTACTCTGTAGTTGGTACAGCCAGCAGTTGGCTGGGGAATGTAGTAATTAATAGCCTGTTAACATTACCTTTTTGCTTTTGTTGGTCTTGGCTCCAAATACAGGCACCTCTCTTAGTTCGAAAGAGGAGTTTTGGAGTCTAAGGGAAGAGTTACTCTAAAAGCTAAAGTACTAATCGTGATCTTGATTTCATTTGTTGGGTTTTCTGAAAACACAGTCCAGAATTGGCATCATATGGTCTGGGGAAGAGAAAAGGTCCAAATTTATCCTTCCAGAAGCTAAAATGGAGAAAAATCAAAGTCAGGGAAGGTCATCATCATCATAATTATATGCTTTGTATTAATTAATGAAAATACTGCAGGAAGGTGTTGGTTTTTATACTACATTTCTGTATTTAGATCTGCTAATGGAAGGTCACAGGCTGAGCTTTTTTTGTTCTGGAGTGTTTGCCAAATCTCCTGAAGGAGTCTCTTTGTCATGCCAGCTTTTTCCTGTGGCATGGTACTTACATCGTGTACATGCCTCTGCTGCTAGGTTAAGTAATAGCATCTGTCTTAGATCTGGAGTAACAACGTGATGATTTGTGCTATTGGAATAAGTGACAAATAGTTTAAAATGCTTTTTTCCTCCCCAGGGTCTAGGGATCTCCTGACTCGTGTATTAAGCAGTGCACCTTTTGAATAGCAGTAGTATTTGTTGTTTTCTTAGGACCTGCAATAAGGGTCTTTAATTCATAAAATCAGTCCCATGTTTAATAAAAAAGCTTAAGGCCATGTTCAAGAGCTTGATGCCTATGTGGATAGTCTCCTCTCCCATTGAGAGTGGCTTGATAGTGTTCCTTGTGCAAATGGCAGAAATACTGCTTAGGGTGCTGCCACAAAGTGGGCAACAGTCTTACTCTGTCCAGGCAAAATGGCTCAGCAGTAGTCTCACTGCTTACTGCTCAGAAGACAGCAGTTTTCCTGTACCACTATATGGAGCTAACTGATGAGTCTTAAAATTTCGGGGGCAGTTCTGACCTAGGATTTATGGGTTGGTTTTGCCTTCCAAAAAGGGGGGTGGTCATAATAGACTTGTAGGGAATATTTTAGCAGAGCAGGGACATGACATCTTATCGAGAGCCTGTTTGCACAACCCAGCCTACAGTCCTGAAGGCTATGTCCTTGAAGATAGGGGAAAACAGTAAGGCTGTAAACAAGACAAGAGGAAGCTAGGCAAGGTATGCTAACTGCAGAACCGGGGCCAGGGTGGGGGGGGGGAATTGATGTAATAGCTTGTGTAGATTTGCATGTAACCAATTATGTTAGAAACAATTAGAAACAAAGGTGCGTGAACAAGTTAGTTTAGCCAATAGTAGTTTTGCTTAATCTGCGTGAACCCTGTAAAACCCTATAAAAATGCTGTGATTTAAGCAATAAACGAAGTTCACTCTTACCTCTGTGAGGATTCCGTGAATATTCTGATCAGATCTTCCTTCATAGACTCTAAAGTTCTGAAAATATTCTGTGGCCTAGGAAGAGCTTAACTCAGTTTTACAGGTGGAAAAGCCAAGGTACAAAGAGTTAGGAATTACTTAGGAGCCTGGCCGTTGAGACTGACCTCACATTTCTGGAGGTGTAAAGCCAGCATCTCAGGCAGCCCCAGGATGCCTATATCCATCCACCACGATGTTAGACTACTAAACTCTTGGTATGGCTATCTCACTATGAACTGTGGTCAAATCTTCACGTATTCCAGGCAAGCTCTTTTCATTTGTTTGTTGAATAGACTGAAAAACATTCCCTGCCAGGCAGTAAAAAATACTTGTAGTGCAGCATGCATGGCCATCTCTTCCCTGGCTTTTGCCCTGTGAGAGTTCCTTATTCACTGGTTTTGTCTGTACTCAGATTGGTTTTATTTTGTTGTTTTAACAGCATACCCAACTGGAAAGGAAGGACTCGTTTTTGCTGTGAGAGGGGTAGCCAGTTCTATACTTGCACGTCTGGACCTGACATATCTCCTAGATAGTAATGATAAAGGTACAGTATTTTGTCTCCTCTGCTTACTTGATTATTTTAGGGGAGAGTCCATATGCATTCATCCTGTGGTAAAACACACTTTTGTTTGATTTAAGCAGTGAAGGTATGATCCATGCTAAGCTTAGATATTGCTGTCTCAGATGCTTGTTCATCTGCTCCAAGGCAGCTAGTCCATAGTGAGTGGCTGTCGTTTTGTATACCCGTGCCTTTGGTGATTCAGGTTGATGTTAGATCAGTTGCAGGTACTAATGAAACAGAGCTAATTCTACTGCAGCTAGCCAGCAGAGTGGGAAAGAAAGGCACAGCACAGATGAAAAATTGAAGTAGATTTGCTTTTATTTCTCCAGAACTTACTTTCTTCCTTGGGTCATCCACCATCTTGCTATCTGTTGTCTTTTTATATTTGTACTCCATTGACACAGTCTTATAGGTAAGAACTAACGCGCCCTCTCCAAGCCTCCCCAACAACGAAACCAAGCAACACACACAAACACCCTGTATTGGGTCTGGCTGAGCTGCAGTTCAGCCAGACCCAATACAACCCCAAACAAACAAACCAAACCAAAACAAGCAAAAACATTTTACACAAGGCAGAATAACAAGGAATTCTTTAGCTGAGGACCAAGTGCATGAAGTGCATTATGGGTGCTTATTAATTTGACTTTGTACGTAGAAAAAATATTCTAGATCTAGGGATTCACAAATACACCTTCATGGACTTCATAGCAACATACACTTGTGTGACTACTTTTGTTTGACTGTGAGGTATTTTACAGACTGAAGTGGATGGCTATTATGCACAGCATCAGACTGTAGAAAGAGCGCTCCAAGGCGTAAATCAGTGTGACTGAAAAAAAGAACAGCAGTCAGATAGATGACAGTCTTGTCACTGCTTGGGTGAAGCAAACATGCTGTCCTCGAGTTACAGCTAAGCAAAGTTAAATTGGGCAAAAATAAGCTGAGGAATAGAGGATGCAAAGAAAGGACTCTTTAGTGGCTCAAGAGATTTGGCTGTCATCTTCTGTTGTTGCTATGCCTTACAGTAGCTGTTATCAGTAATTCAGGAAGTGAGCTGCTGGGGTACAGATAGAGCTTAGTACTGCTGATAAGGAAGTGAAATGATTGAAATGCCTGGTGTAGTGTTAGATAAGATGAAATTCCTAGTTTGTCACACAAGCAGAATTCTAGCAAGATCCAGGGAGGCTGTACAGTTTTTCTCAGTAAAAGGCTGCAGGCTACCTGGGTGACTGCCATACAAGCCAAACAGGATGGGAACTTTATATCAAGAAACTTCCCTGCACAGATCCCTTCGTTTGAGCATGGGAGGATTTTGTGTTTCTGATTACATAAAGAGATTCACGGTAAGGGACTCCTTACTGTTTTATTGTGAGCCTCCTTTGAAAGTCAATACTTTCTAGATGGCGCAGTGTTGGTTTCTGTGCCTTTTCTAATGTGCTGTGTGTTGACATTCTTGGCCAGGTTGTGCAGTCTGTTGGCTTGCAAAACACCTGCCGATATCAAGGAGGTGTTTCTGAAATGATGAGTGCAGGCTTTGCCTTTGTAAAAAAATTTCTTTTTCATGGGAGCCTTGACATATTAAAATTGTTATATATATGTTATAAAACTGGTATATTTGTAGTATAAAATGCCAGACTGCCATTCAAATTATGGGGAGGTCGATTGTTGGAAGATTTTTGCTTTAATTCTCATACGTCTGAGAGCTTTAAGGCAATGAATCTGTCAAGCAGGCTTACACTGAGGTGATTTAATGAGGAGCCAAATTCGGCATGAGCCCACTGGACCTGTGGTAAAGGCAGAGCAATCAGCTTGAGCAGTGGATGCTCAATACCTCAAATGTGTGCTTTGTGGTAATACTTAAAAGCTGTGAGCTCAGAACCCTATTGTGCAAAGGTCTGAGGAAACAGTGAAAGACAGTCTTTCTGAAAGCTTAACCACTGATAGACAGACCACAAACCCTGCAAGACAAGAGAAACATGGACATGTCACTGGTGGAAGACATAAAGAGAGAATAGGAATCTGCTTTTCTATCACTGAGCTATTCATCAAACCATACTGTTTTAAAGATTATCTGTAGAGTTAAGTTTCAGTCTAAGGAAACTGTGTTTTTTTCTTTAGTTTGTTTGCATTTTTCTACTTTTTAAGTTGCTGGAAAGACCGTTACCATCCAGACAGGAGAAAAATGACTTAAGCTTAAGACGAAAGCAAATGTACGTATACTGTTCAAGTAATTAAAAAGAAGTTGTAGGAGCTGCATTTTAAATGAGAATGGACCAGATTGTTGTGGGTTTTTTAAGACCATTATCTTACAAAATTTTGAAGAAAGGATTTCCTCATGTATTTTGTTCAGTAGTAGTTCTAATGGGCTTTCTTAATAGAGTAAATTAACTGAATCAACAGTAATAAATGAAATTCAGCCCAGCTGAAGAAAAGGACAAAATTCCTACTAATTTCAACAAGTAGGATATTGTTCCAGAGCCTTAAATTTATCTAATGTAATGCCATTTAGTGAATCTAGTACAGCCAAGAGTACAATTTTTTTGTTATAATTTCTTACATAAGACATAAAATGGCTCAAAAGACTAGATACATTCCATACCTCTGTGGCTGCATGTTTTACTGTCTACTTATGGCAACAGAACAGAAAAACATCTTGGTCTATTAATTTGAATGTATTACTCAACAGTTCATGCTGAACAGACAATGTTGTGTTTAAATTGTTGATCTTCAGAAGGATATTAAGCCTGAAATGCATGCAATTTTCTTTAGCTTGTTGCTGGAGAAAGATATTTCAGGAAGGACTATAGAAGGTGTCTTTAGAACCATCAAAGCAGATGATCCAAGGGTTTTTGAACTAGTCTTGGGGGGGGGGAAAGAGGCAGTAGTGCAGTTGTCTGTCTACGTGCCATTCTGTGCCTTGGCTCTGTGCAGATCAGAGTCAGTATTTTGCAATAATATGAAGGCTATAATGAGATTGAGAATATCTTGTTTCTCTGTAATTGATCTGTTGTGTGACAGAGTAATTCTTTTGTATTCAGTGCTTCAATTTCCCTGTCTGTAAAACTAGTGGTAATGTTACTTCTCTTCTGAAAACACATTAAGGTCCACAAGTAAAAGGTGTCTTAGATTTAGTTTGATTTATTGGTTTCCTAGTCTGCAGTAAGCTAAGAATCAAAAATAACTTTGTTTTGGCTGTCTTGCATTGGATTATGTCACCCTGGCCAGTTTACCAAACTCATTATCTCTTGGAAAATTGTTGTTTTGTTCACAAAGCTAGCATTTAAATTCATGGAATATTATAAAGTGAAGGATGCTTTTGGAGGATGTAGCCAGCCAAGAAACATAAGGATAAATAGTGTCTTGGACCACGTGTGCAGTTCTTTAGAGAACTACTCTATTCTGTAAGCTTTTTACCAACCCTAGTGAGAGCTCTCTTTTTCCATATGGAATAGCAGCCTGTAAGTTGAGTTTGAGCTTGTTCCAGCAGGAGCTGATGAATGTATGTACACTTCTGATTTCAGGGGTTGTAGCGTGGAATCTGTTGTTTGCATGTTTGTTGACTGTAGTCTCTTTCTGGCATAGTACTTGATGATTTGCCTGCTTGTACTCAAGTAAGTGGCTGGCTCAGCTGATCCTGGTGTTATGGAAGGACTCATAACACTAGGCTGCTCTGTAAACAGTGGCCTAAGTGTGTTTACAGATTGCTTGGAAATTTTTTACTGCTCAGATGTAAAGTGGAGGGTGTAGTGTATGCTCAAACAATAATATGAGGCATTTTGTGTTTCCAAAATAATTGGATTCTTCATTAGGAAAGGCAGTGATAGGAATATTCTAACATGCCTGAAAACCAAGTTCCATATACTTCCTTCAGGCTTTTCCTTTCCATGAGCTGAACAGCTTGAATCATTTTAACATTGGCAGTGTTGCTTGCCTTCTTCTGCTGACTTGTTGGAGCTGACTCTTACGTTAGGACATGGCCACTTAATGAGATATCTGAAGACACCTAGTCCTTAACATAAACTGATCTTGATGTTCCTCTCCTCCTACTTGTTTGTTTTAGGGGATGTGCATTCTGCTCTTTTTTTTTTTTTTTTTTTTTTTATGACATCATGCTGATTTTGCTACTTAGATTTATTTCTTCTGGGAGTCCTGTGTAGGGTTATTTGGAAGTCCTCAGGTAATCTTGGTTCACATCTTGACCTTTATATTTGGTTCTGATTGTCTTGCACTGCACAATTACCTTTTAATCTCTTTGAACAGCTGTCTCCCATTTTGTGTAGTTATTTGATGCTTGGATTACGCAGTTGCTGGGATAGGCATGGGGGAGATGGGGCCTTGACACCTGCAATTCAGGTTCCTGTTTAGCTGGGGAGTTGCTCCTCTACTCTGCAAACCAAATCTGGGATCCCAGGCTCTGAGGCAGTCTGTGTACTGCGGAGGCCAAAGCTACCACCCGTGGGTCCAGAGTCTTGGCAGGCTATATGCAGGCTGCTACAGAGAGCTAGAAGAAGGGTGGACAGACTGAAAAAACAACAAACAAACAAAAAAAACGCACCAAAAGCAACCAACCAAAAAAAGGTGATAGTAAACCCTTTTGAAGGGGTGGGATTTTTAGAAAAATACATGGTTGGGAAATTTCTGAGTATCTTAGTTGTTACTGCTATCTTCCTAGGCTTTGTGAGAACTCAAGAGAAAGATGTCATATGCTCCAGTTTAAATTTTGCACAAGTGTATAGTGGTTTGCAGTCTAAATATATTCTACTGAGTATCCTTTCAGACAGTTCATAACCCAGAAACTAGAGTAGTAAACTATATATAGTCTCTGACATTACAAAACGGGTTTGTTTTCACCTTCTCCTATGGCTGAATTGAGATAGCAGGAGCTAGCAGGTCCTCCTGCTGTTGTCTTCTTGTCTTCTGTATTTGTGGCTCACCTTTCACTCTTTCACTTGTGTCCTTGTTTTGGTGTTTAGGCTTGAGCAGTACATGTACTTTCTGGCTCATCCAACTTATTTAGAGTTATTACTCATGCCTCTGTCTTCAGGTATGTAGTGTTCTGAGTACTTTTCAGAGACCTGATTCCTTCTAGCATTTCACTGTGTGCTCACTGGTACTGTATGGAGCTGGGTAGAATTAAAAATAAACCTCCTTTATTTATAGATGACTCTGTTCTGAGTATTGTTTTGGTGGGTTCCTGTTCCCAGTTACAGCTGAAGTCCCCCAGAAGCCCAGTCTGGTGAGCTTCAGCATCCTTGTTAGTTCTTAGCACCTTTTTAGGAACTGGCACAGCTTGAATTGCATCTGCCTTCACCTCTCTTGCAATAAAAAGTAGTTTGCTATTGGTGATTGACTGACCTTCTTGTTTCTGGGTTTGCTTTATACAGGATTATCAGCCTTAGGGCCAGAAAACATTGGCACAAGTTATAGATGGCTGACTGGGTCATCTTGCTCTGGAAGCAGTTCTTACCACGACTCTCAGTGATCATTTGTCTTCGTTAGCCAGGTAGAAAGCTGCCGGTCATTGCTGTGAGGCATTGAGCTTGTTTAGCTTGTGTCAGTGCACTTTT
Source organism: Galbula dea (assembly GCA_013399015.1). NCBI lineage: Eukaryota > Metazoa > Chordata > Aves > Piciformes > Galbulidae > Galbula > Galbula dea. The sequence goes on from VWZX01009272.1 coordinate 21,943, forward strand.
CATTGGGTTACAGTCAGTGAAGAATTCACAAGATCCACTCTTCATTGGATTCATCTTAGAGAAACTTTTGCAGAATTTTGCTGTCCCTCCTTTTAAAACTGAAGAAAGAATCAAGGACCTCTGTATTTCACCATTTTCATGGGCTGTATGTAGAGGCTCTTGCCAAGTGTAACTTGCTCACATCTCTGCAGAGTATTACTGCAGTCTTTTCCAGCATCCAGCCCAGCATTTTAACCACTCTTCTAATTTCTTACTCTAAGATCATCATGTACTGTTACTGGATATGTGGCTGGCACTGCCCTACAACCCCTTAGTGACAAATACTCCTGATATCAACTAATGTGAAATCCAAACCATTTATATCCTGGATTTTGTATCAACAGTGTTATTTGTTTGCTTTCCTCTGAGTGATTTTTGCTTTACAGTGCCAGGACTTGGTGCTAGTTTTTTAGTCTAGGATATTTGCTGTATCTGGGTTTACACTACAGCTGTGTCTGCAGTGCATCTGAGGATTAATTTGTCACTGATCTAATAGCAGAATTGCAAAATCAGTGTTTGAATTGTTTTAATTCAGGAGCTTCTTGTGAGTGAGGAGAACCTTCTGTGTGGTTGCTTAAAATTAGTACTGTGGAGTCCGTTGGCTGTTGATTTAAAGTAGCATGGTGATTCAGAAGCAAAACTTCCTGAGTTCTGATAGAAACCTTGCAGAGAAGCACTAGGGGAAACTTACTGTTCTGGAGGTGGAAATAGCTGCACCAAATGTGCTCTGGATTTCTGGTTTTACTAGGTATTTGTACTGAGATACCAACTTCAGATGGAAAAATGGATCACTGTGCTTAGTCACACCACTGGGTCCCTAACTCTAGGCTTCTAATTCACACCCAGCTGATCTTAAACTATCTGCTCTAGAGAGATAAACTTTAAAAATTGCCTTCTCATTCCTTGCTCTAGAAAGCCTGATGCCTGTCACAGTCCACTGGCATGTGGTATAATTTTCTTTTAGATAAGCTTTTCTTTAGATGAAATTTTGTTTATTTCCTGTATTTTTCTTCCAACTTGATGAAAACCATTATAAATTTAACTGGAGATCTTTTGCATATCTGAAATGGATGCAGCATTTTCTGTGATTTTTGCTGAACATTTGGTAACACTAGTCATTAATACAGCTGCACACACACACTTTTGTGATAGTTTTCAAACTTGAGGCTGAAAAGATCTCCTGAAGTAGGAAGGGAACAGAAAACACAAAGCACAGTGCAATTTGGAGATTTTCATTTTCTCAAACAAAAACTTGTTGCTGGCAAAGAAGAGACTTTTCTGAAGAATTTGATTTGATGCCAGTCAAATCTCAAGTCAGTGAGAACAATTGTGCTGGTTTCAGTGTGGTTGAGAGTGAACTCTGGATATGTAAGTTAGTTTTGGTTACTTTTTTTCTGGGCAGTTGACTGTCTAGAAACAACCCTTTCTTATGCAACAGATCTATTCTCTCTATATTTGTACTGATCAATTGCCATTACTACCCAGCCAAGGCTTCTCTTCCACTTGATGGTGGATTCCTCATGACATACAATTACTTGTACCTGAGTAAACTGTCATAGACAGAAGAGCTTTTAGCAGTTGTAAAAAGGTGCCTTGATGTTCTTTTCTGAGCTTCTAGTAGTAGTGAGAAAACATCTTGTAAGTGAGAGGCTTCTGGAGTCCAAGGGTAGCTTTTGTGGCTGACTTGTTAAAATCAGCAGTCTTTCTAAGGAAGTGACTGCATTAGATATAAAATCACTGAAATTCAGGAAAGCACAATGAGCAAGGTGACTTTTCTGTTCAGTTTCCAGTGGAGACCACTTTGTTGGAGAGTGTGGAGGAGCAGGATGGTGACTCCTTACCACCACACCAGGGAAGCGTTGCTGATTGCCACTCTTCTTCTGGTCCAAGTTGGAAAAACAGCTGCTTGGGTTGGGTGCAGGTTTCTTTTTTGTGGGTTTTTTTTTCTTAAGTTTGTGGTTTGTTTCTTGTGTAGGTTTTTTATTTTGGTTGGGTTTGGGTTTTGTTTCTTCTAAAGTTTGAAAGAATAAGAATTAAAAGTAATAAGACAGCTTCTAAATGTAGTTTCTGTGGATAGCAGACTTGATCGTGAGAAATAAGATCTGAGGTCAAGTGAGTGAATGTGGATGGGCAGCAGGTGTTCTCTTGGCCTCCTGAAAGGCAAAGTAACCTGGAGAAAGGACTTAAAGGTTCTTGTTAAGCCATGTGGGCAAATGGTAAGCAGTGTTATCTAGAAATCTCATTACTTTGATGTAAATGAAATGTCATAATTGATCTGTTCAGCTATCTGCTGTCAGCTGCTTGACAGAGATGCATTACAATGCTGCACGTGATCTCGGATTCATAAATCTATCCTTAGCTGTGCCACTGCCTGGGGGCATTATCCTTAGATTCTATTGGAAAAAAAGAAAAAATTGAGAGGAAGTCAGGACTTTCAGGAGTGTTTCATACTGTTTCCTATCATTAAATATATAGGAAAAGGGGGAAAAAGTTTACATGGTGATTGTTAGAATTTAGTTGGGCTGATACTACAGTAATCTTACTATTATGAGCTAGGCAATATTGAAATGTGATGTGCCAAGGTCACTTAGGGAGACTGATTGTTTATAGACCATTTTACTGGGCAGGTGGATTTCAACCAGTAACAACATGAGTGATGTATTAAATATCAGGTTCTTGGCCTTCTAAAGCAGATGTGGTCCAGTTCCTAGTATGATCTGATCTCAGCAGGAAACACAGCGATTGGACTAGATAGACTTATCCAGACTATATAGCATAACTTGCCCTTGGAAGTTATTCCTCTAAATTAGAGCCAGTGCCTGTTTTGGTGCTTGCCACAAAAAACCATCACACCATTTGTCATGAGAATTGGTCTGTTGTGGCACCATTACTCTGTGGACATGATGATGTGGACCTTTCATGTGTCTAGGATGCTGTTCATGAGAAATTGCTCACTGCTGTAGGACTTAATTTTTCAAGAGTTTAGGTACTCTGAAAAAGTTGTTAGCCTTTCATTTACTGTGAGAAGACCTAAGAATTGTATGTTAATGCAGCAACAAGGTGTAGATTAAGTAGGTTTTCAGTGTGACTTGGAAAAGTTGACAGCTGTTTTCTAAACATGTCAAAGATACTTATTAGTATTCCTGCTCAAGGAAACAGTGGGCACTAAATGTTCTGAATAAAAATTGCCTTCTACTGTAATTCGGAGCAAAAGGAATAGAAGTTTTTTTGCCAGTATTTGAACACATTATCATCCTGAAGACAAAACCATCAGTCAGATCCATTGGAGCCATTTTTTCTTTTTGTGTGTTTGCCAGCAGTTCAAAAAGGGGGAAAGAGGAGGAGGAAATTAAAAGGAAAAAGAAAAGCTGACCTTGATGACTTTGAAACAGATGTTTAAAACTTCTGTGAACCAAATGAGTCTCTTTCTTCTCTATCCTTCATGCCACCTGTAATTTGCAGTTGCTTAGGAATGAACAGTACAATGTAAGTAGTGTTATAAGTCAAATATCTATCTGAGTAAGAGGCAGTTTTGGCTATATCTTAAATGTGTGTACCTTAAAGGAATATTTGCTGTGTGAAGCAAGAAATCTCCATAGTGCATTATCTTACACACATCAGAATGTACTGCGTGAATAAGTATTAGGTAGCGAAATCTGTTCTATATAGCTGAAATACACTCTGTGTAGCTGAATCTGGAGGATGAAGAGATGTTTTATGCCTGTTGAGTTGCAGTCAGGTGAGTCTTCTTGTATGAACTAACAAATTCAGAGATTTTTTTTTTTTAATAATGCCCTTTTTTGTTTTACACAGCGTTTACCATTTCAGTCCTTTACATTACAGTGTAAGGATTGCTCTGTTGGACCAAGATTCCTGCTGCAGCACAATTTCCTCACTGCTTTCTCCCTCCTGCTCTACATACGTAAGGAAAAGGACCTGGAAGAACTAGACACAATCATTTGACACAATGTCAGGTGTCTGGCATGGAATAAACTGCATTGTCTCTTTATACCGCAGTTCATCTTCTGTGGAGGAGAACTGACTCCCATTCTGTGTTGTATTGTAAGGATACAGCATTCATTACTGTTTCTAAAGAATTCGGAGCTGTGGCAGTGGGGGCTCTCTAAGTATGAAGTGACTATCTTTCTGTTCTTTAGTGACTGTAATTTTTGTAGTAGACATACTGTGATTCAGGTGTGAAAGCAAGCCAGTAACAAAGCCTTTAAATAGGATTTACGATTCTTTAGTTTTGTTGCAAAAAGTTGGACAATCCTGCTGTGCCTTTATGAAGATTTTAAAATTTTTTTGTTTGTATTTGGTGGTGTTGGTTTTTGTTTTTTTTTTTTACTCAGTTCACTTTCATAGCCTGGGAGAAAGAGATTTAATTTTGGAAGTTCAGTTGACAAAGACATGCTGGTGCTAGATACGTATTTCAGATCCTTGTCATTGTACTCTATTTTTAAATTCAAGTGCCAGCCAACCTAAAGATCACATTCTGTATCTGTGCTGAGTGCACTGCTTCCATGCTACAAAGCTGAATTCTTCCAAGCCTTAGCACAAGGCCACCAAATTTGCTTTATATTTCTCCTGTTTAAAAAAAAGAAATGCTCTAGCAAGTTCTTTTCATTATCACAGAACAAAAACTGGTCATGTAAACAATCCTCCCTCCAGAGATCTGCTCAGGCATTGGCAGTTGTTAAGATGCTTGCCTATCAACAGCCTCTTGACAAAGAATTTTAAATGGTTTTGTGACGTCAAGGAGGCCCAAGAAAATGTAGTCTGGTGCCAAATTACCTCTGTCATTGGAAGTAGGCAGTAAGAAATAGATAACACGGAAATAAATCTTTTATACAGCAACTATCTCATGATACACTCTAGCAAGTCCAATAAGTGAGGTTGTCTGGTACAGGAATAGCTAAAGAAGATGATCTTTCAGACCTTGCTTTTCTAATTTATGATTAATGAGAAGCCATCCTAAGATATTTGACATCCTGCTGTCTGGACAGAATGTCTGCGGGTAGCCTGGACCTTGCAGAGGGAAATACCCCGACAAAGTTACAGCCTGCAAAAGTGAATAATTTAAGTGTGATGGACAAAAAGCTGAATCTCTTGAATGAAAAGATGGACAAACTGTTGCATTTCCAAGAAGATCTGACAGGCAAACTGCAGAGAGTAAACAAAGGCATCGATGATATAGAAAAAGGCATTAACAAGCTAACAGTATCTCAAGCAGCTCCTGATGAGACAGATGCGATTATAAAAGGCCTGAAGGTATCGGACAGTAGTTACCAGGCTGATGTCCAGAGCATATGCTCAGAAGTGTTGAAATTGATGAAAGCTGCCCAGCTAGATGCCTCAAAGCATAAGGAGAGGCTGGCAAAGATAGAAAAAAGGGTTGATACACTGGATAAAGTTATTACATTTGTGGGAGAAGTATTAAAAAATTCTAAAGTAGTGGATTTTATTCTCAAAGGCATTGTGCCCTGGAAGAAAGGAAATCTGCTGGAAATCCTTGTTGAGGTTGGTTTTGTTTTACTATTCTTCATATTTTTCTTTATGATATAGCAGACATTTATGCTCTTCTGACAATTTCTTGCATAATGTATAATTCAGGTTTTCCTTTCAGTATTGCTGTTACAGGTTACTGCTGTGACCTTTGAATTGCAAGGCTCTTAAGGCAGAGACTAAGGTTCAAAACATGCCTTGCAGTCTTATGTCTGAGGTTCCCAAAGTGTGCCAGGCAATCCTATAACAAGCATAAGGAGTAGATTGCTATTGTAAAGGAAAATTCAGCTTGTACCAGAGCTCGGAAGATCTGCGGTGTCATTCAAATTAGCGACTGAATCGATGCCCCAGTGGAAGGTATGAGTAACACACTAGGAGCATCTTTTGTTGGAAGAAGCTCCTCTTTTCTTGACTGATCGCAAATCCTGAAAACAACGCCAGTTTTGGGGATGTGAAACCTGTGCTGACTTATGGTCGTAGCACTGAGCAGATTTATACGTGCTTATACATGCTAAGTTGTCTTTAGCTGTATCTTTCTGATGAAACTGTTACTTTATCAACTCCATTGACATTGTTCACTCCTCTAATTAAATCGTTCTTGCATTTGCAAGTTCCTAGACATCAATTCCGAAGCATGTTTTAATTATTGAGAACAGTGAGGAAGGAAGAAGCAAGACTGGTATGTGGTTGGTATGGTGTTGGAATTGATTAACCTTGTTTTCAAAAGTTGCAGGCATCTGGTGTTAGTTTTAGCTAATGGGATTTTTCCGTTTTCATTGTGGTATTATCCCACAGCAGAGAAGCAGGGAAGTGGGATGGCTGCAAGAGTTGGAATAAATTTATTCATTCCGAGGACCTCCTTGTACGTAGAGGTGTGATTACAGGAAGGAGAACGTGGCTCAAATGCAAATGACCATTTGTATCTTTATCCAGATACTTTTCACCAAAGCTGTAAAATGTTTTGGTGGAAGGTACACCTAAACTTTTACAAGAAGGTGGCCATGCTAGATGCTAGCATACCTTATGAGGCTTTCTGGGGGCTCTCCTGGTCTCTCTTTTAAAGTGCCAGAATCTGACAAGTGAGCTAGACTGTTAGGAAAGAGAAGAATTTAAGAGATTCCATTAGTGTTGAGAAAAATAAATCATACATTGAGTATCAATCTTAATTTTGTGTAGAGATGAAGTTTGTGCTTGCTTGCAGTTTCAATTTCAGTTCTGTCGATTTTCTGAGAAATGGAAAAGCTTGATCTCTTTTGCTTAATGCTGCCTTGTTAGGAGTTACTGCATGCAGTCACTGCAAAATGTCTGGAGACAGACACAATCCTTTGCAGGATTTATACCTTGAATGGAACTGATAGAACACAGTATATCGATGGCTGTATGAATGTAAAGATGATAAACTAATGTCAGTTTCTAACTGAAAAGATCAGTAAAGAGGACTGTAAATAAAGGGAAGTTATGTGAGGGATACTGGAGGAATGTTCCGTATGGACTTCTAGCATACTGTTGGGATTTGTTGTCAACTAGCCACTGTGCACTGCCTCTTCACCAGTGTTTGCAGAAGAGGAGACTGAAGGAGGTCAGAACTTCATCCAAGTTCTACAGATAGTCAGATACAGACTGATTGGTGAAATGACCTGCTGTTGGTGACCTGGTGGACTGTGATGGGATGGAGATCTGTGTCCCAGGCTCTAGCCACTGATTTGGTTGTAGAATAGTCAATGTGTATTGGGTTAGCCAAGAGTTTTATGGCTAACTCCAGTTTTGCAATATGAACATCATTGTTCTCCTTTTCTGTTTCTTGTCATCAACAGTTTTTGAAATTGGAGCATAAGGTCAGTTATAAGGCCTTAAGATGTGTCTATACTTTGATCACAGGCTACTGAGTGATATCTGAACTGTGCTTGAATTAGTGAGGTAGCATATGTATGTGACTGAGCTGGGGTAACATGTAGCAAAGCAAGGGTGTATCTGAAAACAAATCAGCTTGCGCTGAGCGATGTTCTAACTTTTGGTCTAGTTTTTGCAGCCTGTTTTGTGATAGCAGTTTAGACATGTCCGAAGTGCTCCACAGTTGTGTAGGGGTTGCACTCAAAAAGAATTTGCTACCTGCTTGTTTCTGTTTTCCAGCCTTTGCTGTTTTGTAACACTGTGTTGCTTATCACAGGGCTGGCTTAGTGCAGGGTAACTCAATATGGGGATGGGAGTGTGGGGAGGTCAAGTTTTCATTTCTGGGTGAAGCTGTTTATTGATGATATGACAGCATTCCAGGGGTGCTATGGGAATGCTTATGGAAGAAGTTTTGTGGGGCTGGAGTCAAATTAATAAAAGACTATGAATTGAGCTTCCTAGGACGCAAACCTTTAACTTCTTACTTAAAAAACGAACAGATGGAAAAACCCACCAGCATTAAATGTCACTTACCCAAGGCTTTCTTTGCACATAGGATTTTGCAAGAATAATGTTCCCCCTGGTCATTGTTGCAGGTTTGCTTAGAGCTGTAATAAAAATGGTAATGATTTTTTCACTACTTTTACTCTTTGGGTGGTTTGGTATTGGGGAAGGGAGGGGGGCTCTGTTGTGGAGTCTATGTGGTTGAAGCATGAAATCTTTAACTGCTTCCACTAACAGATGAAGGAGCTGATTTGCAGCAATCTTGTAATAAGTTATCTGCAGAAATACTTCAAATGTTGCTTGTTTGCTTGTACAAATAAAGTTAGGATGCTGCTCATCACTAGATTTTAACTACCTGCCAACAAATAAATGTTATGCCTTTTCCTTCTTTTATAGCTATTTGCTAAATGTTAGTTACTTAATTTGATTTCGAGTATATTGCTGTGTGAAGTGTTCAGTGGTGCTATTACAAAATATCCCTCCTCTGTGCTTTCTTAATTGGAAGAAAAAGTTTGCCTAAAAATCTGATTCTAGAAGACAATAAGTCTGTTTTTAACCATGCCAAAGGTGACACGTGTAATGTTAAGCACAAATACGAGAGTTGCATAAAGCTAGAGGGTCTTTTTTGTTACCACCTCTATCATTGCTCAAATTGTGACTTTTTAGATGCCTTAAGACAAATACATTAACAGTATCTTTAGAGACATTGCTTATCTTTTGATCACCAGCCAGAAAGCAACAGAAATTCAGTATCATTTCTCTTTCTAATTTCTCTTACGTTTCACATGTCATGATTTTGTATCAGTAGGAATAAAGATGGCAGGAGGCAAAACCTCTGATAGTAAAAGTTTTGGAAAGCAGTGAGCTAATGTATTTTCTGTGTCACCTTGTTTTAAAAGTATGCCTGTGTGCAAAATCAGGGAGAGATTGGAAGAAGGGAGTAAACACAGCAGTAACTAAAAATTCAGATCAGAGATATTAGTGTCCGTTTTAGAGTCTGAATATCTACATAGTTGGGGAAACCTAGTGGGAAATAAACACTTAGGCATAACTATTGTTTTTTTGTGTTCCCTTGTCATTTTTAGGCCAAAGATAAGCCTGAGGAGAATGGTGCAAAACCTAAGCATGTGCTTAGTAACAGAGGAACCCAAACTGAAAGCAAGAAGCCTCTGGAAGGTATGTATCACTCCAGGCATGCTACCAGCTTTGACTGTAGATAGTGCAGCAGACAAACTGGAAATTAATAGCCTGCTATGTCCCACTACCTGAATTACTCAAATGTAATTGAGTAACTTTATCCACCAGTACTGGAAAAATAGAGTTGTTCACACCTCCTCTGCAAGATGATCTGTTTGCTGGATCAAACTTTACAAAAATGCTAGAAGATTAAGAAACTAAAAGCAGGACTTTTTTTTAGCTGCACAGTTTTTTAGCTTTGGAGCTACAGTGAGCTGAATTGAGAGAACAGTAAACTTTGGAGATACTACAAGGGTACTGGCAATATCTCACAACAAACCTAAGAAATTGATTTCCCTTAACACACCTGAACCAGACTTACCTCCACCTCCTCTCTGAAGAAGGGACATGTTGACATTGAGAATATCTTTTTTTTTTTTTTTTTTTTTTTTTTTTTTTTTNTCCTAATTAGGATGCATCTGTCAGGGCACTACCCTGTTATATCCATTGTTAATGCCTGTGAAGTCACAGCAGGGGTGAACATGATGTTGAGCAGGTCCTGTCATGCTATTGTCTTTGCAAATCGTCATTGAATCCTTTAAGTCACGGGCAATCCGATTTTGGTTTCATCCTTCAGGAAGCGTCAAAAATAAAGCAGATGGTCACAATTCTGACTCAAAAGCTACATAGGATTATGAACTAGTGACCTGTGTGTGCTGAATCCTGAAAGAAGTTAACCTAGAAATTTCCACCCTTAATATTCACAACCATTGTCATGAGAAGGTGCTGAAGTTTCTCATCCTTTTGTGGAAAATGCAAGAGGCTGTGTCTCAGGCCCCAGTGTACCTTGCAGTCTTGCTCAGTGCGTCTCTGCCTATCTAATTGGGTAGAGTGTTCAGGTTCAGGAGAAGCTTGGATGGTCTGCAGTGCTTGAACTACCTGTTATATTTGCCCACAGATTGATTTCAGATTTTAGATGCAGTGAACTTGAGCCTTGCAGTCTTTTTGTTTGCATTATGGAAATCTAAGTTCAGTCTGTAACACTGCTGGAAAGCCAGCAGAGCAGTTAAGCCTCTGATTAAGCCATGAGCATTAATAACTGTTATCTCAACCCTGCTGAGTGTAAGGATTTTAAACCTTTTGGGGGGTTCTTGCTACCTTCTCTGATGTACCTTACTGTGTAGGTTATTTCAAACTGTGTGTGTTACTTTATTCTCTCTCTGTTTTGCTGTCACTTTTGTCAAGGATAGTTTATTCATGTCTTATTTTATTCAGAGACAAAAAGTGGGAAAAAGCTGGATGAAAACAAGGAAGCATGTGAGAAGGTGAAGAGTTCTAGTGCTGTAGCCCACAAAGCTGACTCCAAACCCCAAGATAAAGAGAGGACAGCGCAGCAGCTAGTAGTAAAAGGTGCTGGCAAAACACACAGCTCTAAGAGCTGTCAACAGCAAAAGGACATTGGAGTCAAAGCTTTGGATCAACACAACGGTCTTCCCTTCATACATCAAGATCTTGTAGGCAACCAAAATGTTCCTGCTAAAGCACACGATATGGACAGAGTCCCACACCTAGATGAGTGCCACAGGCAGCTTCTTCATCAGAAACACAGAGAGAATGAAAACAAACCTTCATCATCGAGTATGGCATCCTGGGAAGCTGTGCCCTCCACATCCCAGGCTATATCTGAGACAGGGTGTGAAGTGACACATACCAGGTAATGGCCTTGTTGGTAGCTTTCTGTGTGATCTGAAAGTATTTCATGTGTTAGAAGGAAAAAAATGAAAGCCAGGTCATTAAAGGAGGCAGATCCTTCTGAGGCATGATCCAGAGGAAAGGCAAAACTCAAAGCAGCAAAGGCCCTGGGTAAATTTCACTGAAGCTAAGGAGTCAGAGGGCTAGATATATGGGAGGATTTATTTGGTCAGTCTTAGAGATGGAAAGATGACTGCCCTAGTATAGCTCAAGTAGTTGGATATTTCTAAACCACTGACTCCTTTCCTACTGCTCTGTTTCTATAATCATGGGGGTGAAAGAAATTTGAGACATTTACTAGTACGTGACAAAACCAAAAAACATGGTTTGTCCTTGGTATTTTTGTGGGTTCTTTTTTATGCCTTGGTCACCTAAAGGTAATTGTTCATTTTTTAATCTCTACTGGCTTAATCTCTTCCTCATGTAGGCCTTTTGTAATATGTCTTTCATAATCAATTTCCTGTTGAATTATTTATTTAGGATTTCATTTTGATTCCATTTATTTAAGTTTAAAAAAACCCCCATACAACAACAACAAATCCACAACCAAAAAAACCCTACAGATCAAATCCTAACAGCTGTGGCAAATTTTAGCTGCCATGCCTTCTTTGTCTGGGCTGGTGGATATAAAGATGCTCACGTGTGTGTGTATGTATGGTTGCTAGATACACAGATACGTAAACATGATTTTTATGCATATTTAAGTTACTTTGTGGAATTTCCCCATTGTTCATGTGTGCAAATTGATGTCTAAAGACCAGACAAGAACATGGCTTTGTTTTTGTGCATGTGTGTTTTAATATGAAAGCTTTGAATTTGTAGCAGTACTTGTGAATATAGGATGGCCATTTAACTCTTCTGTGCAATGGGTAAGCATCTACTGGGATTGAAGGACTCTTAAGAAAAATTAAAAATTAAAAATAAAGGTGAATGAAGAATAAATTAGCAAAATAAAACCAAGTTGTCCTGATGTTTCCTGAGGGAAAGGGCTCATTGTGAAGACTGGCACAGTGAGATATTTTTCTTTTAAGATGTGGCAGGAGAAAGTAGCAGCTTTCACTACTGTGGCATCTTTTCAAACATTAAGGAACAACTCTGTGTAAAGTTTGTAGACATTGTTACATCCAAGCAAGTTGCTGCAGTAGCACTGAAAACAGCTGGACCTCCCTTTATTTTCCCTGTGGGTTTTAGGCTCTGGCTGGTGAGCCACAGGCATTGTCCCTCAACAGCTGGAGCGAGTCAGGCCCAGCCACCTGCAGAGCACTGCCCTGGAGGCTCTGCCTGCACTGTGCTTTGTGGATGGTTCAAGGTGTTTGTGAAGTGGTAGAGGAACAGTTGCTGTTTACCCAATGGAAGTCAATGCTGGTTGATCATGATGTGCCAGGTGGTGAACTTGGAGATAGGCAGCAGCTTCTTGAAGCAGCTGCTTATTGGACAGGGTGGTATCTGAGCAGCAACGACTGTGGGTTGGGGAGGAGGGAGGTCAACAGATAACTGAGAGGCAGAACCTAGAGTCAACCCTGGGGGGAAGCTGCAGCTTTCCTGCACAGGGTACCTTTTTTGTGTTCCTCTGTGAAGTCATGTGAGGGTGGTAAATGCCTCTAAAATGAATGCAACTGTTAATGAAGTCTGTAAGCCCACGCAGAAACGTCAAAAGAACGATGTGTTCCCCTGCTTGGAGAAATGCCCAAAAGTGCTGCTGAGTTCAAGCTTGTCTAGACAGCAGTGGAAGTGTTTGCTCAGAGCTGTGTTCAGCTGCTCTGATAGCTCACTCTGCAGCTTAGATTCATACCACAATGAAGGGGTGTTAAAGGTGCTGAAAATGAGAAACATAAGACTCTTGTTATGCAAAAGCAGAAATGCTTTCTTCTATAACATCTTTTGTAATAAGGTTGCTTCTCTGAAAGAGGAAACAACTTTTGTGAAAATGAGGTACATTCTCTCCTAAACATCAGAAATTTTCTTTTACTTGCTGTTGTATAAAATCTACTTTACAACTCCACAAGTCTCAGTTCAGCCTCACTTGAAATCAGAGTGTGTGCTTATTACCCCCTCTCTGCCCAGATGAGTGTTTTATTAGACCTACTGTAATAGTTGCAAAAAGTGGGTAAGCTTTCATATGTGGGGTTAACAATTTGCAGTGAGACATTTTGTGTTCAGTAGAAGGCAGGCATATACACAGATGAGCACACAAAAAACCCCATCCACATGCTTTTGGTGCTCTTCTGTTAGTTTGTGAGCATTTCCTAAGGCCATTAGTATGGTTAGATTTCTTTATTACTGTAAAAATCTGTCATTTTGGAATCTATAGATTTTTCTTCCTCTCCTTCCCCCACCCCCTCCAAAGTTATAAAAGCAAGGTTAGTCATCTGCATAAAATGTCAACTGTTTGCTCTGCAGGATATCCATCAGTGTACATACAATTGAAATGAAAGAAAACATTGAGATGACTAAGGAAGGAAACTTAAATGATGACAGAGGTAAAAGTCCCAAAGTAAAATCCCTATCCTCCACACCAGCAGAATTGGAAGGAGTCAAACAGCTTCCTGACAAATTAAAACTTCAGCAGAGTCCTAAAAACATCAGCACTGAGCCAAATCAAGAAGTGAAAGGGGTCAATAAGCAAAATGAACTTGCCCCACAAGCAAAGAAGCAACAACCATCACTGAGCAAGCCCAAACCAGCTAAAAAGGATGAAGAGAAATCACAATTAAAATGCAAGTCCATAACCTCACAGAACACCTCTGAAAAGGAGCCTGTGGCAGATGTGGGGGTAGAAGTGAAAGTCCATTCAGAAGCAGCAAAAGCAGTAGAAACCCTGGTAGATATCAGCTCTGAGAGGAGAGAATCTGAGTCTGCACCTTCAGAGGGAAGTGAAAATGATGTTTGTCAGTATACAGCAGTGTCACCAGAGAAGACTAAGTCATTGGAAGCTGGCAAGGAGATTACCACACAGGATGAAATGATCATTGGTAAGTTGCTCAGAGTTGCTCAGAAACTTTTACATTGAGGATTCTGTGCTACTCAAGTGTGTTATAGACACACCAACAGCTAGAGCAGTGCTCAGATGTATTTGACTGTGGAATAACGAGTGAATTAATTTATACAAATTCTTTTAATAGAAATTTTCCCCTTAAAGTGTGTTTTGGTAAAAAAGTTCCTTCTATTTAAAATAAAACTGGGCAAAGTATGTGTGACCAGAAGCATTAGTAATTTTGAAAAAATTACTGGAGTAATGGCTGGAGATGAGATAAATATCTGGAGATTAATTTAAAAAATACTTTGAATGGGGGACACAAAATGTGGGTTTATGGAAGCTTTACCGTAGAAAAAATTGGACAGTAAGTGTATCATGTTTAACTGATTTAGCTTCTCTCAAACTAACACGACAACTAGTAAGTTGAATCCATGTTTGCAGCTTTAACTTGAACATTGTCTGCAAAAATCGTGCTGCTAGGAGAAATAAGATATCGATTTTCTGAAGGTGTTCAGTGGGTTTACTGTGTTATAAAAAACAGGGTTGAGATTCAGAGGTGGGATCCTGTTCTCAGTAATGGACCTTTATTCTTCATCTGTAAGAGTGTTGACAGTAGAAGTCCCTCACAAATACAGAGAGATTTTGGATATTTTCAGCACCTCCATTCTTACAGCTTGCTGCAAATGCAAGAGTTACTTTACTTGCATGCCTCTCTAAAAATAGTGAAGGAATCACATGCTTAATGTTTGCCAGATACTTCAGTCCTTGTCTGAATTCCAGCAGGAGGAAAATTGAAGGCATGATAGATGAATGTAAAGCAAAGAGAAGAGATGGGAGAGGACAGTGCAGTGTATACTAAAGTTCTATTTCAAGTGTTTGCATTGGCAGCTTACTGGCAGCCATTGAAGGGTGGCTTTCCCAGGGGGGTGTGTGTGTGGGCTCCTGGTGCTTCTCTGTGGAGCCCCACAGCAACACAGAGCTGCATCAGTAAAGCCTGTCTTGAGAACCTGGGTTCATCCCTTCAGGAACAGTTATGCCAAAGGAGAGGGGAGCAGAGGAGTATGGTTTTGTGGAGCTGTGGATACTGGAGTTGAGAAAGCAGTTGAGACTTGTCATTACACTTAGCAAATATAAAAAGGTGATGTGCGTGTCCTGTGGATTGAAATCATTGGTATGAGGGAGGTGAACCAAGTGCAGTGATGTGTGCAGAAACACTCAGTGACCAGCTTGTCTCCTCATCAGATGACAGCCCATCTCCTCCAGCTCCTTTTGAACACCGCATAGTGAGTGTCAAGCAAACAGAGGTGACAACATGCTACTCAGTGTGTCATCACGAAGTACTGGGAGGGTAAGTATCCCAGTACCTAATGCTGTATGGCTGTTGGTAGCTAAGGCATGGAGAAATGCAGTTAGCTGGAGAATTAGGGCTGTCTTCTTCAGATGGCCCCAAGGTATGCGTGGGTGAGGCATGTACAAGCTTACTGCTGTCAGAGTGAGCAGGTTCATCCTTGAGACCTTTTGGGCTGTCATAGTTGCTGGGTTCCTTGTATCAACCCTCTGTTCATTTTGGAGGTGTATGGAGCATGTCCCTTAGATGACTGGTTTCTGCCCCACTTTCATTTTCAGACACCTGGCAGTGATCTTGGATCACTGTTTCTTGCATCTGTTATAATAATCCTGACTATAGCTGGTGTCATTAGAAGAACCTGTACCCTTCAGGCAAACCAATTCAGAGCATTTGAAGTCAGCAAAGCCCAGTAGGTCAGGCAGCTTCCAAAATCCTTTTTCCGTGCTGAACTGCACGTTAAATAAAACTGAGAGACAAGTGACCATTGTTTTGACCTTATGTTTGGTTTACTCATAGGAGGTCTGCAACTGCTTCAGCCTTTGTATTATTGTGTCCTTACTTATCTGACAGGAAGGTTTGATCTACAGGTTGATCCAAGTACAAATATGGCTGAATAAGTATAAGCGATATGGTGCAATAGCAGGCAAGGTGGTGTTTAGAAATCATCCCAAGGGGCATTAATGTGTCTGGATAATATGGGGGAGAATTTACAACATGTGAGAAATGCAGTCTGTGGTTTGGCTATGGTTACTGGTCTTGTAGCCATTTAAAAAGTTATGAGATCAGGACAGAAATATCCTTGTTAATATACCCAGTAGCGCGTCACTGAAGGACAGCGAATGGCTACAGTTACACAACAGAAAAAGAATATCATCGGGTTGTCCTACTGCGATGATATGGAATAATACGAAGGGGGCATAATATTTTAATGTAAGCATTGAACAACTGGCTGGAAAGATAAAACTAATCCTTCATAAGCTGAGAGAAAGAAGAGATTCATGCTGCTGGCCACCTGATTCTGTTCACTTTGTACTGTGCTATTTTTACTCAATGATAAGAATAGCTGTATGAAAAGTTTCTGCAGAGAGCTGTGTTAAGGTTTCCTCTCTTTTCCTTGGTATCAACAGGGGGCGTTTTGGGCAAGTTCACAAGTGCACGGAACTATCAACTGGTCTCAACCTGGCAGCCAAAATCATAAAAGTGAAAGGAGCAAAAGAGAGGGTAACTATGTTGCTATGAGCCCAAGTGAGCATTCTCTAAATCTGGCCTTATTGCAAGCACCTTAACACCACTTCCCTGAATCCAGCCCATAAGAGAGAACTTGTTGTGGATTTACATACTGTGAAATCTGTCTTAGTGAGTAGCAGTTTGGACATTATAGGAGTGTTTGTCATTTCCCCTGTTTGATTTAAACCTTTTGTACATATGAAACCTGTGGTACAGCTGTTACTGGGTTTTACAAATAATTATGTTTAAATACAAATACATTGGAATTAAAGGAGCATATTTTGCTTTTTTTTTTTCAGGAGGAAGTAAAAAATGAAATTAATGTCATGAACCAATTAAATCATGTGAATCTGATCCAGCTTTATGATGCTTTTGAAGCCAAAAATAGTATCACTTTGATCATGGAATAGTAAGTTTAAATGATCTCAGGATTTGTCATATGTTTGCGTTTTCTCAGGTCACGAAAGGAAACAGAGTGATAATTCTCAGGTGTGAAGACAACCTGAGTGGTTTCCTAGCCTGAGAGAGAGTTGGTTGCACATGAATTGTCAGCTCATGTAAAAGAGCTTTCAGTTCTTAGTACTTAGTACTTAGTAGATTTTATATGTTGAAAGCTTATTTTCTCTAGACTGAGTGAACAATAGATACTTTGGTACTTCCTGTAGATTCTCCAGGTCCCCATCGGATCACCAAGTCACATGGGTTTGGTTTAGAAATGCCACCGGCAACTTCTCAGTTTTTGAATTTATATTCGATACTTAATTTCACATTCAGAAATACAAATCTTGAAATCACTGAGACTTTACATTGCAGAATCACAGAATGGTTAAGATTGGGAGGGACCACCAGAGGTCATCTAGTCCAACCTTCCTGCTCTAGCAGGGTGCCCTACAGCAGAATTGTGTCCAGGTGGTTTTCGCAAGTCTCTGGAGAAGGAGACTCCACAACCTCTTTAGGCAACCTGTTCCAGTGCTCAGTCACCACTACAATAAAGAAGTTCTTCCTCATCTTTAGGCAGAACTTCCTGTGTTCCAGCTTGTCCCATTGACTAGCATCCTATTGCTTGGCAATATACTTACTGAATTTGTTGTTCAGACCCTTGCTAAGTTAGAGAGCCTAAGTTCCTAACTTGGAAATAAATGGAGCTAATGAGGATTTTTAGGGTTTTTAACACTTTTCTGTGTCAATATTTCAGTCTTGATGGTGGTGAATTATTTGACCGGATCACAGATGAAAACTACAATCTAACTGAGTTGGATGCAATCCTGTTTACCAAACAGATTTGTGAAGGAGTCCAATACTTGCACCAACATTATATTCTCCATTTAGATCTGAAGGTCAGTACTTGATGCTCTCTGCTCTTCAGCAATGCTATGGTTTAGAACACCACAGGATCTCTAATTGCAAGAGTCATTTCTCATTTCATGGATTTACGTCATAAAGGAAAAGACTTAGACACAATGAATCTGCAGGGTCACTGGTCACTACTCATTTTTCAATGTCTGTTTGGTAGCTTGCTTAGAATAGTGAAATGAACAGAATTCCATGCTTTTGCTCTCTGAAATGAGAAACTTTTCATTCTGTAGGGAATTAACAATGTCCTTTTGTCATCAATGAAAAACCACACCCAAACCCCTCTTTGGCTAGAAATACCTGCAGTCTTCCCTCCGCTTCTTCCTACCCCCTTGTAACTATGTTAAAATACCTATTCAGTCATCTTCCTGCTGTGTGTACTTTTTACTAGCTGGAACTGAACTGCAGTGAATTGACAATGTTTCCCTAATGCCCCATTTAGAACTGATATTTTGAACAGAAATGCAAACAGGTATTTTTTTCCTTCTTGTTTATACAATGCCTTACACAAATGATACTGGGTCTGGTTGGCCTGTAGACAGTTCTGCAGTTGTAGTAAGTTTGGACACCTTCCCCACCTTGAAAAATACAATAATTGGAAAAAACCCCAAATTTTTGCCTTTGGGGCAAATTAGAGGATGCATTTGACATGTTTCTTGTGGCTTTTTTACAGTTGGTTTACCACTTAAGTATAAAAGTCAGAGGGTAAGCTTCAACCATCAGACTAACCATACTGTTTCACATGGGGGGACCTTTCCACTTCAAAAATCTATTTGTCATCTATGGAATATTGTTATACAGGAACAGAAGTTAAACTTCTTTATGGGAAGTCAAAACCTTTTATTAACTCTGTATGCCAGTTACATCTTCCCCTCCCATGATGGGAATAGAAGGAAAGGTGTTATACTAAAATTTTGTATACTCTTTTTCTAACCGGCTCTCTCAAACAGTCCCACATTTAACTCAAAATACTGTCTTCTCTTCTTGTAGCCTGAAAACATACTATGTGTAAATCACACAGGAAACCAGATTAAAATTATTGACTTTGGATTAGCAAGAAGGTAAGAGAGTTCAGTTATGAATTTATTTTAAGAAAACAAACCCAAAATGAATCCTATGGTAGCTCATGTGGGAGTTTTTTATGCCTTTTTGTGGCTCTAAAGTAATTCTGCTGCGTGAATGAGCTAAGTGGTATGGTGCTGCAGGCATGAGTTTTCTGCTGTGTGCATTAATTATCTAATTACCTTTTTCAAATAACATTTCTGTTAGATAGAGCTATACTGCTGCTCTAATTATCACAAAATTATTCCCCATGCAGAGCTTGTACTGTAGGCACTCCATGAAGGCTCTCAGAGACTTCTTGACTCTTGGGTTTTATTGTGCAGGTTCTAGTTGTAGAAATTCTTTAACTAGATAAGTTGATTGAAGGGGGGAATAAAAGGAGGAAAAGCATTTGAGGTATTCTATGTGAAACAGGAAACTCACAGAGAAATACAGACTTTTCTTCATTCTTTTACTTGGCCCACGTTAGTTTGTTAAAGGAAAGCTGCGAGAGCATGAGTCAGTTCCCCTAGAATAAAAACTAGTGACTCTTGTTATTATAACAGTAAGAACAACATTTCTCTATTTCTTTTCTAAACACTTTGAGGCTTTTCTTAAGCCAAAACCTGGTACCTTCATGCATATATGTACCTCCATGTGTGTATGTGAGTATTTGTCCAAGGACTTTTCTCTTTTAGAAATATTTTATTAAAACAGGAATGGATAGATACATTGAGGGTTTCATTGTGGTTATGTTGGTGGTTTTTTAATTATCAGGTTTTTTTAATTGAGAAGTTAAAGATACAAACTTCTGCTAAAGCAGTTTTGAAACCAAGATATTCCAGGAAATGGAGATATAAAAGCAGTGCCTTAATGGCTTGTTGTCTCTGTACACAGATGTAACTCCAGCTGCCATCAGTGACAATCATTACTGGATCAGTTCTGTAACCTTTCCCTTTTAAGCAATAGAACAGAATGATTTTTCTGCCTACATGGGATCACTGTTTATCTTGTTACCAGTCTCGAGCAACCTTCTTCAGAGTCCCACCTTAGCAGTTATATTGTGCTCCTATCTGTTATACAGACCTTTACCCTGAGCTGTAGATGGGTACCTCCCACTAAGCAAATTCTCTACAAACCTGTTTTAAGGGAAGCTGCTGTATTTGTTTTATATTGGATAACATCTGCTGGAAAGCATCCTGTAGAGTGTGACAGAGAGTAAAGCTGCTGTCAGTCTGTGAGGGAGGCCTTTGCAGATATTACTGTCCTTGGTCTTCTTTCTGGTTTTGCTCTGTCAAAGGGATAGCTGATGGTGTATTCACCTGAATCGCAGAATCATAGAATACCAGAGTGGAAGGGACCTCAAGAATCATCTGGCCCAACCTTTCTTGGGAAAAACACAGTCTAGATGAGATGGCCCAGCACCCTGTCCAACTCCAAGTCACAATAGGATTCACCAATTTATTCTTTAAAGACTTCAATGCTGTCCTGATTGCTTGTGGAGTCTGATATGCTCGCTCTGTCATGCTTGCATGCCAAAATGTCACACCTTGATTTTTACAACTGAGAGGTTAGTTCCCCAGTCTGCTCTCAGCACTGATGTCTCTCTCTTTCTCTCTCCCTTTCTGGTGAAGGTACAAACCTCGTGAGAAACTGAAGGTTAATTTTGGAACTCCAGAGTTCTTGGCTCCTGAAGTGGTGAACTACGACTTTGTTTCCTACCCAACGGACATGTGGAGTGTAGGCGTCATCACGTATATGTTGTGAGTAACCCTCTGAGAGGTTTTTGTTAGTGACACCAAAGGCTCTTCAAAGAGCACACCAGTGGAAGGTATCTGCAGAGCAGGAATGCAGCAACCACTGAGCTGTGACTCCTCCTAATTCATTCTGTTACAATCCCTAGCCTTTAATACAAAGGTACCTTGCTGTGCTTAACAAGTCCCATGGCACTTTATTTAGCAAGGTAAAATGGACCAGGCCTTTCTTTACTTGGAAAAGTTGCCCAAAGCATGTCAGAATTTTCATTTTGATTGCATTCATGAGGACTTAAATTAATTTTTACATCTGCAATCTCATCAGTTTAGTAGCTTAGATTCAGTGTGCACCTGCACAGAGGAATTATTGTGGGGTGTTAGGCCATGGGTCTGAAAAAATGCCATGTCACAAATAGGACTAAAACTTTTCTCTGCTATCTAGATGGCAGCCATGGACTGCTTGTCTGTCCAAAGTCTCTGCTGTCTGATGAACTGACTTTGCATCCCAGAATCTTTCACAGATGCTTTTTGTGAACTGGATACATTTCTGGTTTGAATTTGTATGTCATCCAAACCCCAACTGAATGAAGTAATAAATGACTGAAGCAATAAATCTGGGCTTAGAGACTAATTGAAAAAAAGACATGCTGTTTTTCAGAATTCTGTTTAATTCAAGCCAAATATGAATATGGGCCTTGATTTAGGAAAGCTCTTGAGTCCCCCTAGCTTCCCGAGCTGGAAGAGCACTGACATACGTACATAGGTCCCCACTGAATTAATTTCCTTGGGGATCTATTACCAGTGCTCCTGATGTAGCTGAATGAACTGCTACAGAGAAACACTACCATTACAGTGCTTTATTGCTCCAAACTGTTGGCTCATCTTGGCAGGGATTGAGAAGTGGAACCCCTCACAGCTCAGAGACTTTCCTCTCCATAAGCTAACAACAATTATAAAGCAGAGAATTCACAGTAGGAAAAAGTGCATCTTGCATATAATAACTACTCATCTCCCTCCCATTCTTTCATTTTAAGACTTAGTGGCCTGTCCCCATTCCTGGGAGAAACTGATGCAGAGACAATGAATTATGTAGTCAATTGCAGCTGGGATTTTGATGCAGAAGCATTTCAACAGTTATCAGAGGAAGCTAAAGACTTCATTTCCAGACTACTCGTGAAGGAGAAAAGGTACTCTCTGTCTGATCATGAGGACAGTAGCACTTAATGACAACTGTTTGGACTGCAGCCAACAGTGAGAACTTACTATATGACATTTTTGTGTGATGTATCTGTGCTTGCTGTGCAGTTCCTCAGTGATTCAACAGCTTCTGTTTCGGAGGAAGATGTCTGTTTATCTTAACTGAATAAAGTTGCTTTTCACAGTAGCATCAATACAGGCAGAACGCAGGAAACCTGGCAGGATTTTCTGTGTAGTAATCTGTCTTTAGTCCTTCTCTGAAAAAAAGCTATTTCTATTGTTACTTTGGATTTTCACAAGCCCTGACACAAATTGCAGAAATGTCTTTTGAATGCCATGGAGGACAAATGGAAGCTGCAGCTGTGAAAATGTGCATTGTTCTTTTCTAAAGTGGCCCACATGCATTTGGTAGATATTAAGGAGCATTTGGGACTTGACTCTGCATGTGGCTTCTCAGTCTTGGCTTTACTGAAATAAAAGGTGATTGCCCATAAGAAACAACAGGAGAGAATGAGGCTGATACCAATGTCAGACTATGGGGTTGGACAAGTGAGTAGTGAAATTTCTCTTGCTGAGTAGTGATACAAAACTAATCAAAACAGGAAATAATGCACACAGCAAAAAAGATTGTGGGTTCAAGAGGAATTCAAAGGAGTGCTTAGAAAATTAACAACTTCCAGATCATTACTTAAAGCAGACAAATCAGTTCTAGTAGTAATTGCATTTTGAACAATAAGTCATATGAAAAGCCAAGAATAAACTGAACTTCAGCATATTGCCAGCAGGAGACAACAGAGTGTTTTTTCTCAAACTGATGGTGATTTGCTATGAAATTGTAAACTTTGCTTTGGAATCTTCCATTTTTCCATGCAATGGGAGTAGGGACTCCAGAGGGACACTATGCTTAGTCTTATTAGAAGCTGTGAATGGAATGACTGTACAAGAGAAGTATTGTCAGTGAGATGCAAAGAGTAATGTAGAAAAAGGCAAATTTAATTTTTTTTCTCAACACCTCTCCCCTAAGATTTCCTTTATTACCATATTTTTCTCAAAGCTTTTGGATAGGCCTTTGCATGTGGGTCTATTGTTGAATGTCAGGATATAATGTATGTTTAGCTTATTCCAAGGTTAGGTTGAATAGGTAATGGTGCTTTCTAAATATGAGGCACAGAATAAGCCTACACTATCAGGACAGATAGATAACGCTGCAAATATTATTTTTCTGTGTGCACTGATTCTCTTAGCAAAATTCTGCATTCACATAACAAAATGATACATGAACTGATGAACCTGTACAGCTGCTTTTTCAAAGAAAAAAACCACACCCCAAACCAAACCCTAAAAAGACAAAATATAGTATTTAACACAGCTGATTGGATGCACTGCAGACCTACCAGCAGCTTGTCGCACCACTAACACCTTGCACTGAAGACTGTAGGATGTCATTGGGATGCTGTACACTGGGATGAACAGCATCTCAGGAGGCATTTCCACTCCCTTGCTTATTTAAGGCAGTTTCTTTATCAATAATATTAAGGAGCACAGGGCACTGAGAAATGGCAACAAGGGTAGCTGGATTTACATGGCAGATTTCCTCTCCTGCAGCTGCCGGATGAGTGCAACTCAGTGTCTGAAGCACGAGTGGCTAAACAATCTACCTGCCAAAGCCAAGAAGTCCAAGCTTCGCCTGAAATCCCAGGTGTTGCTGCAGAGTTACATGGCTCACCAAAAATGGAAGGTAAATAGAAAAAGTCTGGCAAATACACTTCCAGGAGGAGTATCAGCTGAACTCTGACAGAGCCATTCCCTCCTTTTTTTGTATGTTGGCCCACTTTTACCCCTGGCTTCTTTCTTGTAAATATGATTTTGGGAAATCTATCTGCAGTTGTAAATTAAATTTTTTTTCTCCTGCACAGTGATACTGTTTCCATTTTTTTTCAAGTTTGCTTTCAATTTTTACTCTTCCTGGTTGGTGTTTGTAAGTTTTACATTTGTTTCTTTACAAGTTCAGAGCCTTCAGATGCTGCTTAACTTATATGTTCTTTCTCTTTATATTAGAGAATTGTTTTCCGTTGACAACAGTTGCATTGTTGTCACTATGGAGTAGGGATGCAGCATAAGCCAGTTTTGTGCCTTCCATTGCACAGAGCAGAAGTGGGGGAGAAAGAAAAAATCAGGCTTAAACCCATACAGGGAAATCTTCAGGATCTTTCAGATAGCTAATGCTCCTCCAGAACTAAATTTTATATGAAGTGATAAGAAAAGAATTTCTATTGGATTATAGGTAATTGATCCTTGACAGTGACACAGTGATCTCATTACAAAGCAGCCTGTGGAAATGTGAGGAAAACTCAGAGAGGACCATTTTCTTTTCTTATGTCACTGGAGGTGTAATTCCTTGCAAAGGAGTTAATCCAGAGGTTTACACTTTTTCCACCCCTGCATTCCTGCTGTTTGGTTGCAGACTTATGCACCTGGATTTTAAAAAATACATAATCTAAAGATATGTCACTCTACAATTCATAATAATGCTGCAGAAGTTCACAGAACCAGCAGTCTGCGCTGCAGTAATTAGTGGTTCCCCAGTACAGAGATGTTCTGCACTGCAGCCCACACAAGGTGTGGGCCACTAGAGGTAAGGGGATTTACCTTAGAAGATTGGAAGAAGAAAAATCCATGTCAGCCACAGAAAATGTTCTTTACCCTCAGCTGCACTCACACTTGAACTGTTCTCTTTTGTTCACAGAAACATTTTTATGTGGTGACTGCTGCCAACAGGCTGAAGAGTATGTCTGTCAAGCTTGCATAAGCTTGTATGAAGCATCTGCCACTCTTGGAGGTGGACATGAAGCCAAGGAAGGACTCAGTATCTTCAGTAATTTATCCCATATCATAAGATTTTGGGTCTGTCCTCAAATATGGTGTGTGTTAGTGCTGATGTTCCAGAAGTGCCTCAAGGGAGAAGCACTGAAGTAATTTCTAAAAGCAGAAGCTACCTTGTTTGGTTTTGCAAGTTTAGTTGTTGTACCTAGCGATGAGAAAGCATGGCTGTCATCAGGGCTGACTTCTTGCTGAAGACTCTGATTCTGCAGAGTGCTGGTGGTGTGTTTACACTAGAAAACACCTTGTCAGTTTTCTGGATTCTTACACCAAGCATGGGATCTCTAAAGACTTCCATGACAGATGTATCCCATCTATTTTAGAGCAGTGCCCCAACAGTGGCACACTTTTTCCCTCGAGTGTTTGTTCCTTAGAACAGAAGATAGCAGATTCTTCTGTAATTTTTTTTCAAAAATATTTTTCTTTTCCCCCCAAACATAATAATGATCCAGTGCAGCTACTCAGTTGAATGGCTCTGGTCTGCTGGGTTTTTTTATTCTACTCTCTCCTTTAAAAAATAGTCACTGCATATTTAGGAAATATGAGGAATCCTTGCTTGAGGCCTCTCGAGTCAGTTGGTCTATTGCTGCTTTTTCCTGACGGTGAGTTGAATTGAGCTGAATTGATTGAACTTTGGAAGGAGAGAGGTGAAACTGCCACAAATACAAATTGTCTGATGACCACTGGGTCTATGCAAGATTTCATGTTGTCCAGAAGAGAAATTTCCAAACATTGTTATATATGCATTTAAAATTTGTAAATTCTTCTTATTGGCTATGCCTGCAGCCCTTAGTTTTGTAAGTTTTAGTTCAAACTAAGATCTTTTTTCTCCTCAGTGACAATTTTAGTCAAATCTGAGAAGCTGATACAGTGTGCTATGCAAAATAAGTTTTAATGGTGTTGAGTGGCAGGGAAAGTGTATTGCCAGACTCTGCCTTTAGCCCAGTTAGGAGACTGAAGCCCTTTTTCGCTCACTTTGCTGTTGGAGCATTAAATGTTTTCTTCACAATATTAACTTATGTTGGATTATAAACTTTTTTCCTGATGTATAAAGAGTTGGAGCCACTTACCATCTCTCAGCTAAAAAATATAACAGTATTTATTAAACCTGTGGTTTCCTTTGTGTTCTAGAATCTGCAAAATTTGGTCTGAGCTGGATGGGCTTTTAAGAAAAACAGGCACTAATGCTGCTAAAACTAGCTTTCCAGCAAAGGCATCAAGCCACTGTAAAGCTCCCTTTAACTTTATGGACTTCCACATCCTTTGAAATAACAAAAGTGTTGGTTGCTAATACAGAGGTTTGTAAGACTGTCTTACCCTAGTCCTAGTCTAGTTATCTTTCTCACTATAGTGCTTTTCAGTTTGCATAGTCCTGAGTTCTGGGCTTCTGAAGCATTTCCAGAATTGAGTCAGAGAAGAATTATTGAAGTCAAGTGAAATAATCTTGAAATAAAGTGAAATAGTCTTGACAATGTATCACCTTCTGTGAAGGCCCACTTCTGTTCACGTTTTCCTTCCACAGTTGTTCTGCATGCTAAGTGTAATTATTGTCTGTATATTTCTGAATTAATACTAATAAATTACATTGAAGTGCAACACCCTTGAGTAAATCTTAGCACCAGAACACTAACATACTAGGTTGAATTCTCTCCCATCCTCAGGACCTGCTGCTATGTATTAAATCAGACTTTACATGGCAGACATTTTGTTAAAAGCTCTTACTTCATGTGAGTTAATTTTCTGCACACCAGGCATTTGTTTGGAGTCTATTCCCCAATAGTTAACTGTTGCATGTCAGAACTCTCCTCTGGAATGAAATTAGCTGTTGCTAATTAAAGTTGGCTTCAAGTGATTTCCTTTTTTATGCATTGAGAGGAGGGGAAGTGAAAGGACAAAGGCCAGTAAGTATTAACTTTCCAGTTACTGTGTGCTTCTTCCTCTCTAAGAAGGTAGCACACAGATGCTCTCCACTATCTTGTATGTTTCCTCTCTATTTGGCACAGAGGTGTATCTGGCCAGCAGGATTACTATGTTCTCATCAGAAAGAAATCCCTTTAGATTCAGCAGCCATCTCATCTTTATTGTTTCTTGGAATATTTGGAATGCCTTAAAAGCACAAGAGACTTCAGTCCCATACAGGTCATAAAAATAATTCAAATTCAGTAACTTAAGGAATATTTCTTCAACAGTATAAAAAAAGCCTCAAACCTCCACAATTATCAGCCTCTTAATTCCTCTGCTGGTTTTGCAGTTTGACAAGGCACCATTAGTGCCCTCCTTTTTCACTGTCTACTTCCACCCAGGAACACAAGGGCTTGTAAAATAACTTATTTTCACTTCACACAGAATTAGAATGTTATCTGTATCTTGCAGCAGAAGAAATGAAAGCTGTTCTACCACCTAATGCCATAGCTGCTCAGGTACCAGCCTGGCAAGTAGTCAGCCAGGCCTCTTGTAAAATCACCTCAATTCTGCTGTTATTTATTAAAAACAACATTCTTAAATATTTGAAAACTATAAAATAAAATTAGCTGACTACCAGGCAGCCATCACTAATGCTACTAGAACTCTTCTCAGAGCAGAGATATAGCTAAAATTATAAGCAAGCAGCAGTGATATTACTAGGTGGCACTATAGAGACAGAACTCCTAGTTGTCTCTTGTGCCTTAGCAGCATTTTCCAGGATTTTCTTTTTCCATTCTTCATAGTCTTCCTTTGTTTCAGTCTTTGGCCGCTTACATGGCATCTCCTCATCATCTTCAGATCCTACAATAGAAGGAGAAAATCCATGACAGGCCATCATAGGCTGTATGTTGCTGGTAATAACCCTGGCAGTGAGCAAATGTACAGGCACAAGCACAGGGTCTGTCAATGCATTATCTAATCCTCTAGTTTGCTGCTCCCCTCACCTGCTGCAACAGTTACCTCTTCACCTTTGTCCCTGTCCCTCAATGGAATAGTTGTCCTTAATTTTACTAGGACTACTCAGTATAAACATGATTGTCTTGCTACTAGCCAGTGGTTTGCAGAATGGAGTAAGCTGCTGTGAACTGAATGTTATGGCATATTACACAACTAAACCACAGGACTCGAGGAAATAAAAGGGAGCTGCATCAGGGGAACATCAGAGTGGATGTTAAGAAAAGGCTCTTCACTGAGAGGGTGGTTCGTCACTGGAACAGGCTCCCCAGAGAAGTGACAGTGCCAAGCCTGTCAAAGTTCAAGGAGTGTCTGGATGACACTTAAATGCTTCAGGTTTGGGTAGTCCTGCAAGGAGCAGGGAGTTGGACTTGAGGATCCTTATGGGTCCCTTCCAACTTGAGATATTCTATGGTTAACCATCATTAAGCAGCAATAAATCTCAGGACTGCTCTGGTGAGCTGATTTTAGTTGATAGCTAAACACAACTTACCATCTTCCTTCTCACAGTGCTCCAGGTTGATGTTCAAGCTTTCAGCTGTCTCTGCAGCCAGTGGAACATCATCTTCTAAAAAAATAAGTAAGTTGCTTTACTTCTGAATAGTGTTTGGGGCTCCAAGGGCAGTATTCTACATTCCTGGACAGCAGTGCCAGATTCCAAAAGTATTGTCTTCCAGTCAGAGCAGTTCCCTCGTCCAGGCTGATGTGCAAGCTGTACATGCAGTGAGGTACCAGCACACTTCAAGAGCTGCATGGACCAGTTGGCTGCTTCTAGCACTGCTGCTGTATTTGTAACTACAGCGATCCATGTTCATACTCCAAAAGCACACTGCTATCCTGTTTGATTACTCAGGCAGGATTATAGGTTACTTCTTCTTTCCCATTTTCACACTTAGTATTATAGATGCCTACAACCTACGGGGGCTGTCCATGTATAACATGCACACTCCTCCCTGAACTGATAAAACTCCCAGCAGCCCTTAGCTGGTTTAGTGGTAGGCTAAGGTTTGGGAGTTTTTATATGGCACTGCACTATGGAAAGGTCCACATCTAGGAAGAAAGCAACAGCTTTTGGTTTGGATTCAGGCAGCACATTCCAGAAAACAATAAGAAGCATGAAGACAGGGTGAAGCAGGGGTACTGTTAGTGGGAGAGTAAGAATGAAAACCTGTGAAAGAAAAAAGGAGCTAAGTAGGAAGGAGCAGAGATATAAGGACAGAAAGACATGTTGTATTTCAATCTTCGTCCTCCGTAAAAAGGAGTGGAGAGAGCTGCAGGTTCAACAACAGACAAGAAAGATTCTTCATGTCTGCCTGCTGTAGTTGGAGGGATGGTGTCAGGTAACGGGAATTGCTACTAGAAGAGCAAGACTTAGGCTTGTTAATCCTGCAGTAGGGGTTCACACAGAAGTGAGTCAGTCAAAGCAACAGAGGTAGCAAGATGTTTTTGTTAATTTGTGTGTCATGTTGCCATGTCAACAGGATGTGGAAAGCAAGCAAGATGGAAGAATCCAAGACAGGTCAGGTAGTATAGGAGAAGCAGGGAATAAATTGTAGCAGCACAGAACGTAAGGAGCTGGGAGCATTTGACAAGAGAGGAAAATATTTCTTTTTGGCCTTGACAGATGCCAAGCTGTTGCAGCTTCCCCAGAACCAAGAACTGTGACTGGGAACTGGGCTACAGGAAACATGTTGGAATGGATGGGCAGGTTTGGCTGAAAGTGATCAGAATGAAATCACTAGTGGAAAAGGATGAGTACTGTGAGGCCAGGTGATGGGTATGCTGTCTTACAGGATAAAGCCAAAAAACTTACTGCTGAGTTGCTGGCTAATCTTCTCCAGCTGACTGCACAGCCGATCAAATATTGCTTTTTTCACACCAGATGTAGCCAACATTTTATTTTTGTTCACTTTTAGCTTCAAGCACCTATAAGAGAAAATTAAATTATCTCTGCACAAAGCAGCACTCCAGCAACTATCACTCAGGTGAGATGACCAACAGGTGAGGCAGATACCAAAACTGCCTGTTAGAATGAGGAAGGTAGGACTGAGTTTTTGTTCTGTCTAATCTTTGTCCACTCAGAAACAAAATTCCTTAAAATACAGACCCCTACACTACTCAGAAACTGAGACCCAGGGTTAGTCCAAGTTACACAAGGAACTTCTCTTATGAAAAAGTACTCTTCAAATTTTGAGAGAACCAAGACAAAATCCTGCTACTAAGAAAAGCTGAATGGGATTCCTGTGGCAAGAGAACGTTGGCCAGGGACTGTGCAACCACACAGCATATGAATCACTTCATGAGACTGTTACAAGGCATAACATTGAGAGGGAAGATATTTGCATGCAAGCAAAGGGTTGGCTGCTCCTGACACCTATCCTCCTAACTGATGCAGGCCTACAGTTGTTGGATCCATCTCCCAAAGGTTTTTCCTCCTCCAGAATGGCTGCTGCTTGGTGCTCAGAAGTAAGCTAACAGCCATTCTTGCACCTTGAGTAGTCTCTCACTAAAAGCCACTTACTGCTTTGTACCCAGCTCAAATCTATCCTGCTAAGGGGAAAAAAAAAAAAATCCCACTAAATCTGAAAATGTTACTAAGGAATTATGTTATGCTGGTTTGGCTTGAGAGGAAAGAGGGTGAAGTGCAAAACACTAAAAGAAGCTCTTCAGCCACTGCCATGGATACGTCCTAATGGAATTATGCACAGCATACACTTCCACAGCAGGGAAGACAGGTTTCATTTATTTTAGGATACATAACTCAGTATCTCTTTCTGTATACTTGATATAATATTTCTTCTTTCTCCTGAAGGCAACTACAGTATAGGTCACAGACTTCACTGTAAGGACAGGCCTGGTTTGCTAAAGGCCTGTAGGGCCATTTCCCTGCCTCCATTTCCAGGGGCAGGGCAGCAGGACATGCTAAGCAAGACCCCTTCAGGCCATTCAGACATGCTGCTTCCAGTGTAAGCACTGTGTCTGTCTGGTGTCCTTCAAGCTATACTCACCTGCATGCAGTGAATAGTGCAGCTGTTATAAAAAGTGGTTTTGAGAAATCAAGGTCCATTTTCTGTGCCTCAGAGAGGCTGGATTCATACCTAAAGAACAGTGAGAGAGAATTGTACAGTGCATTTGCTGTAAATGAAGCTATTGAAATTAATTTGTCAGATGTACTTAACAGCTCAACAGGTCTCCTGTTGGATCACTTGCTCCTTTGCAACTGTTGCGACCTCCTCTTTTTGAATTAAAGGTACTTTAAATTAGGAATCTGGATCAGGGCATGTCAATAAAATCTATTTCTTGTGCTCCCCATCCAAGCACCACTTTTATCTCTATATTACATCTAAAAGTTGCAATGAGATGCTTTGCATAAATCTGTCCTATAATAGAAGGTAGAATTATAGTTTCTCTGATTCCTCTAATATGTGTATTACACAGATGAAGGCTTAAATATTGAAAATGACATGATGGATGCATGGTGCAATACAATTTAATTTTTATTGTCCATCTGCCCCAGGCTTTTTTTTTTTGGCTTGTATTATGTACCAATGAGCATACAGACTTTGTTCGCTGACCTGCAGCTCAGAATATTCTAAATCCCTAACAGCATTTAAATGTGCTGTCAAGGTGACAGCAAACTCCAGAAAAGAACTCTTCAGTGATTGCTCTTGTTAAAATAGGTGTTAGAGTGCAAAGTTGTAGTTAAATCTGTTGAATCTCCATTGAAGTGTTCTACCTACTGTTTTTGCAGGCAGAGTACTGTGCATTATAAGAGATCTCCTTCTCCAGAACGGAGGTTTTCTTTGTAGTGAGCATTACTTCTGAACTGTGATGTGATCACCAGTTAAATGGAAGACATGGAAGACACTGTGATGCTACAGACAAGTACAGACACTAAGAGTGCCTGTATTTTTTTATATTATTCCCAGTTGAAGAACTGGGGCTCAGACAATGACTGACTTGAGATTCACAGACTAACTCTTTCTAGCTTATATCTAGGCCACTAATTCTAAAAAGTGGCCTAGATAAATGGCTGGAGAGTCAGTGCTAAGGACTGACCTCACCACTCCACTCTGGAGACAAAAACATCAAGCTCTTTACACATCAAACAAACAAAAAGCTAGCTAGTGTTTACCAGTGAGCTCATGAGAGCTTCCTCACCTCTGCAGTATTTTTGAAGCGGTGTTCACTGCCTCTGTGCAGCAGAATTGCACAGCCAAGTCTCGCATTCCCAGTCTGGGGTTCACCTCTAGCAAACACTCCAAAGACTTCATGGAGCTCTGGTAGGTCATCTTGTTCAAACCAGAGAGTTTAACAAAATAGCTCTTTCAAGAAGACAAAGACAAACCCCAAGAATTAGCAAGATTCCTTCCTGACACCTTATTCAGGCAAACAAAATACATTACGGAGAAACTACAAATAAAGTTGAATTGCTATATTAAACGAATTTGTGCAATGAATGATGTAAGGTTTGGCTGCACACAGAAAGATTAACCACCTAAGAATGCCACAACTTTTCATGCACTATTATTTTTAGACAATTTCATTGGAAGTGCCATTTGTCTTTTCCCTTTAATATGATAGGGCCCTTTTATTGCAAGGTGGTTAAAAACAAAGGTGACAAAGATCCGGGCAACTTGAGGAGTTGAGCAATAAGTTCATGCTATTCCTTATGGAGTCAGGTGCAATTACACTATCCTCTGTCTGTAAATGGACAACGAACATCTCGTACCAGATGTTATTTTAGCAACTCAGTGCCATTTACGTGGCAGGTCTGCAGATGGAGCTTTACAGGACCACAATAGAGAGGGATTCTTGGAGCCACTGCTTCCCTCACACAGTAAAAGGGAAAGGATCTTAAATTTAACATTCTTGCTGATTTGCTACTAAAAGAGCTGAAATTATAACAAAGCAAGCTCAAGTTCTGAAGTGACTACAATACTGATCTCAATTTGCCCTCGAGAGTAGTGGAAGGTTTAACTCTGTGTTTAGCAGCACACTGGGTCTAACGTAATGTCAGTTATCCCTTTCTTCTTCCCAAAGTACACTACAGAACATTGATTTTAATGGACTTACAGACAACACGCCAGCCAGCCAAGTTATATACTGTATCTTACTTTGTCAACTGGTTGTTTCATGAAACTAGCTGCTAGGTCCAGGCACATCACAGCACTGCTTGTCGCTGTCATTTGAGCCATTAATCCTGTGCATTTCACCTGCGAGAGCCGCAGATACTCCTCGGCTTTTCTGCAAAACGTCCAACATACGAAGCCCTCGTTAACAAAACCACGGTTACACGACAGTGAGAATGGGTGCAACAGGAACTGATGTGATCCAAGGTCTACCTGGTCCAGCACCCCAACTCTATCAGTGTAATAAAAAAACCCCCCAAAACCGTAATAAAAGAAATACCTCGACTGTGTGCATTAACTTGCATACCCACTTTTCGGACAACAGCTGCAGCACACGCATAGGAACAGCGGTGCGGAGCAGGACAGCAAACATAGGTTCATCCTGCCCGTTCGGCAACAATCTGCAGGAGCAGCTTTGCATTTCACATACGTTTCGTGTACACCTAAGGTCTGTGACTTTTTTCACACTGACCAGAACCAAAGGAACCCGACGGCAGGCTCCACTGCGGGAAGCGAGGCAGACCTCGGCTGCTGCCACCGTGCCTGGACAGTTCCCGGGGCCCGTCAGTGTCCGCAGGGGAGGGCTGGCGGCAGAGCACAGTCAGACGCCTGAAGGGGAGCGGGCCAGGCCAGCACGGTACGGCCGGACACGCTCACCCGGACGGTAATAACGCTCCCGAGAGAGGCGGGAGACGGCTCAGGCCGGCGCGCAGCGGCCCGGAACGCTGAGTGTGCCGCGGGCTTCAATACGGCGCGATGGGACGGCACTCATTCCCAGCGGATACACCTCCCCCCCCCGCCTGACGGCCCCGGAGGAAGACACCGGTCCTGGGGCACTGCCGTGGCCAAGCCGTCCGGGGGGAAGATAGCCTCACGGTACCTGATGACGCCGGGCTCAGCCAGGCCCAGCCGGGCGGCAAGGCGGCGAACTGGACCACGCTCCATACTCCCGCTCCCTCCCACCCGGCCTGCCCGCAGCGCGCGCGCTCCCTCGACGCGCAGGCAGGCTAGCCAGGGGACTGGCCAGTTCAGCCGCTAATCATCGTCTTCTACGCCAATCGACCTAGAGCGGGCCACTTCCTCGGAAAGAACCAATGGGAAAGGCGCAACTCGGCGGCGGGGCGGGGTTGGGCGGGCGGCGCAGTCACATGACGGCGCTTGGTGCTGTGGGGTGTTGCTGCTGGGGGAGACTCCGGGCGGCGGCGCGACAATGGTGAGGGGCTGTGGGAGGCTGGGCGGGGTGGGCAGAGCGGGCGTTGCACCGTGGCATGGGGGAGTTGAGGCCCATGCTGGCATCGCTACTGCCGTGTGTGCAGGTGGGAGGGGTCCGGCCCGCGCCCGTCGGTGGCCGAGGGACAGGCCCAGTTGGCCTGGGTCTGGCCTGGACCTGGGGGCTCCTGTTCAATGCTCTCTGGAATCGCCATCAGCAGCAGAGCTCGGCCGGTGGTGGAGGCGGGGCGGGACGGACTGGGGTGGGAGTGGTGGGGGCTGTAGCCGTGCCCGGAGGCCCCCGCCCGGCCCGG
The DNA here is from genome assembly GCA_013399015.1 of Galbula dea. Classification (NCBI taxonomy): domain Eukaryota; kingdom Metazoa; phylum Chordata; class Aves; order Piciformes; family Galbulidae; genus Galbula; species Galbula dea. Next base: position 56,160 of record VWZX01009272.1, read on the forward strand.
CCCGGCCCCGGCCAGGCCCGCCCCGCCCAGGCGTGCTGAGGTGAGGGCTGGGCCTCTTGTGTCTGCCGTAGCGGTTGGCTCTGCGGGGAACACTGCTCGGGGTCTGCCCCTGCGGCCGGTCAGCACGGGTCTCTGCTCGACTGCCTTCGACCGAGTTCGTTTGTAGGGGCGAGGGGGAAGTAGGTGTTTTTATTAAGGAACCGCTGCTGCACTCGCGGTCAGAGTGTAATTGTGTTTTAGTGCGCTGCTGTCATAAACCCGAGGTTATGTCGTTTCTAGCGCTGTGCTTATGTGATCTTGTTGTCCACGGTGATGTATGCTGCTCAGTTACTCCTGATCCTCCCGGAATGCTGTTTTATACTTTTTCTTCCAGAAGATAAGGGGTTTTGCATTGGGGGGCCCGGCTCGACAGAGCACCAGAACAAATGCTGGTGCTCATTAGAGAGGCAAACCTGAAATTTCAGCATAGAAACATTTCTCTTATTGATATATGCTTTTCAATTTTTAATAAAAATAAGGGAACAGTCTAGTTCCCTACTAAAACTGAAGCCTACTTGTTCAGTGTCTCTTCTGTGGTATTTAACGTTCAATAAAATTTTAAGCAGCACTTGCTTTAACCATCATGATGTGTTAATTGGCATGGATGTGGACTATAAACAGTAGTAACAGTGTCTATACTGAGGCAAAAACTAACTGAATGCTTTGTAAAGCAGGGATTTCACGGGTCTTAGGCTTTTGGGACCATCTTTTTTTAAGTCATATATATGTTGGTATCAGTTTAATACTATATCCTCTAGAGGGGTGTGTGGGGGAAAACCTGAAAGGTAACTTGAAAGATTAATGGAAAGTAGTTAACTGGATGATGAGAAATGCTAAATCTGTGTATATAGCAGTCTGTGTCCTCCGCATAAATATTTTTTGGTAGTCATTACCTCAGGAATGACACAATTCTCCTGTGCCTGTCACTTCCATGGGAACTGGCCTGAGACTTGTCTGGTCTCCTGTCTTCTCAGTAAGAATAACTGATATCAGGTGATTTGTTAAAAATAAACTTAATAGGTGTTAAACATGGAGTAATTGCCTCTACCAAATTAGGCTTCGCTGTCATTTCCTGTGGCCAAACTTGCTTTAAACCTTGAAGGTGAATGTTTTAGTTACCTTTAACAAGACTAATTTTAAGAGGGCACTGGCTGTTCTTGATCATTCCTTGGACAAATTGTCTAGCCCCTTGATTCTTGTTAGTGTCTTGTGGCTTCTTGTGACAGTAAGTACTAGTTTAAATATTTGAAAAATGTTTTCTTCTGTCCAGTTCATCTTTGAGCTCCTATACTGTGAGATATAGTAGAATATCTGGAGCTGCCTTTAGTATTGCTCACGTTTACAGAAGAAATGGAATGTCCTCTGTAATGTAGACAGAATTTGATGTAAAGCTAAGTCTGGTTCATTATGAAAAGTTAAGCTAGGTCTGACAGCAAGGTTCTGAAACTCCATTATTTCCCCACCTGTTGCTAAAAGACCGTGTTTAAAGTTGCATAAGAAAGTGCATACCTTTAGTGAATTATTTCTGATACTTATTGGTATCGTGTAAAGCTTAGTCTCAAACTCAGAGCAGCTATTATGCTTTAACCAGTGGTTTCACACCAGAAGTAAGGAAAGTGATGTTTGTGCACTCTGTCAACCAATTCTTGGGACTGTAGCAGATATGTTTCAGTAAGTGCTTTTTCTCAGTGTTGCTGTCAAAAGGCATTCTTTTCACAGCCCTACTTGCAGTGTTATATAGGTGAATGGTAAACTATTAATCAGCTGGGCTAGTTTACCTTGTTTGATGCTTTATAGCCTAAACAACTCTCCCAGCCCTACATGGCCCTGTGAATAACTGGGAATGGAAGAGCAGGACTGGTAGTTGTTTAAGCTTGATGCCATTAGGAGAAGGGGGCTTCGGAAGTTGTGGTTTATGTTAACATTACTGTGCTGTTTCTGGCTGTGCTTTAATAGAGAGAGATCTGATGTGGTTGGAGCATATGGTATTCAGCTCAGTAGTGATGCATCTTCTCTAAAGTGCTAGTATGGGTTCAGGGGACTGCAGAGTGTGACAAATGTTCTGGCATAGCCGTAATTCAGCAAGTCTGATACATGATGTTTTGATTTGATTGTCATGCGCCAGTCCCAGCACTGTCTTTTTCTGTTCCTTGAAAGTCCGATCTGTCATGGAATAAATACAGCTTAGCAATTACAGAGAAGTTCTGCTGGCAGAACATATTTGCTTCACAGTTGGAGGTTTTCTAGAGTTTGTAGCTATTGAGTTGATGGGAAATAGGATCATCTAGCTGTGGATACTACTTTTGCCTTAAGCTTAAATAGTACTTTGGAAGACCTGCACTTTGTAATTAATTACAGAGAGCTTTGTAGGAGGTGCAGTCACTTGAACTAGAAGTGGTGAGGTTTTTTTCTGTTGAATAAATAGGCTCGTTAAGTAGTTGTTATGCATGGTTTGAATATTACTGAGTCATATTAGTATTGGTTGGAAAGAACTTTTATCTCACATATACCCTCTCTTGAAGCAGAATTCTCATCAGTTAGATCAGATCAGCCTTGGTTTTGCATAGTTGAGTGAGTGAAAGCCTTCAAGAACAGAGTTTCACTGCCTGTTCGGGTGTGATCATGGCAAGAACTGTTTTCTGTATGTGAAAACAGGTTAGCAGGGAGAATAAGGGGGAGATACTGTTTGAGATTCCAATTGCAGAACAAGAACCTAATTTAATATGGGAGAAATCAGCCAAGGCTGCAATGCTGTGTGACCATTAAGTAGCTGTTAAATTAAAACCTCTGCTTTAATGAAGACCTCAGTTTTTATCTCAGTCCTCAAAAGATAGTTAGGGACTCCAAGCATGGAGGGTGTGGGAGTAGCTGGTACTGAAGATACTGTTTTTAAGAACATTAGGATGATGTAGTTCATGGCGTGCTAGCTTGTTACTGAGATTAGTTAACGAAACCAGGAGCCTTCTGAACACAGTGGATGAGGGGAGCAAGTATAAACAGTTGACAATGTACTGAAGCTGAAGGCTTGGAAAACCTGCTGTGTAAATCCCTGTGCACGTGGTGTTTGTCAAAACTAGAGAAGATGTAACTGGGACACAACACTGCTTTTATTTCAGAGAGGCCATCTGAAAACAACCTGCAAGATTGGGAGGGGCTGGGATGCTCTCATGAGATGTTGAAGACTGGGCCTAAACAATAGGTCGATGGTGGTGTTTCATTGTCAGATGTTAGGAGGAAGGAGGATGGCTGGTTGCAGGTTGTTAGAGTATTAGGGGTTTTAAGTAAGTACAGGCATCTTGGAGGATAACTTTAAGATGCTCATATAAACTAATCTTTTCAATCTGGTAGAGAGCAGGGAGCAGCTGCAGTAGGGGAAGGAGGCCTGTTACAGCTGGCTTGGTGGGAAATCTAAGGCTGTAAGCAATGGATTTAATATTAGAAGAAAATGCAATTATGATCCTTGAAAAGGTTGAAGAAAAGTTCAAGACCTAGAATGTGCTTCTTCGAGGAGAAGTAAGAGGAAGGTCAGTAGGACACATAGGGGACATGAAGAGTTGTTGCTTCTCTTTGATTTTCTGTTGCCTTCTGCAATAGAAACTGCTAACTCTACTTTATCCTTTGTTTATCTGAAACTTGTCCTAAACAGAGTTATGTGGCTCAGATAGTTAGTTGAGAACTTGTGACTTGAGAATACAAGAAGGCATCTGTACAGTTGCCATGTGTGCAGTCTGGGCATTGCTTTGAAGTTCTGTGGTAAGCAGTAATGATGCTTCCTCTCAGCATAGTGACTTCTTTGCGTTCTTTTGAACCTTTTTCTTGCCAGGTGCTTGCACTGGATTTTTAACCTATGAATGCTAGAAGGGAAAAGTTGACCCTCTTCTGTCAGTTCTTTGCACTCCAAGAAACAATTGTGCTCACAGGCTGCCCATAACCCATCTCCTCCTTGCAGTTGGGTTTTTGCAGAGTACTGGGAACTATGTCTGACTAGTCTTGAGTGGTTGTGCTGCAGTGCCACTTGCACTGTGTTCTAAACTATGGGAACTCAGTTTGAGTGAAGTCATAAAAACCTCGATAAAAGGAATTTATTTCTGATTTTGGGGGGTTTGTTTATTTGTGGGGTTTTTTTGTTTCTTTTTTACTTCCAGCCAACAACACAGCAGTCTCCACAGGATGAACAGGAGAAACTCCTGGATGAAGCCATTCAGGCTGTGAAGGTTCAATCTTTCCAGATGAAGAGATGCTTGGTAAGAATGTAACTTTAAAATGCAATGAAGATTCTTTTCTGCTAGGAGTAAAACAGTAAATCAATACTAATCTCTAGTGCTGTGAGGAAAATTAACTCTTTATGCATCTTTCTGGCGGTGGCTTTGCAAGTCAGTGAGGCAACTGCTCAGAGTGAACCTTCAGTATTCTTTGAATGTGTCTTCCTGATTTTGCTCTTGTATTTGACAAGACAAAATATAAAGATGCACCTTTATGATGTATGTGCTTGCATTTAAGTAAACCTAAGCTGAGAATCAGCCTGCCATTTGACATCAAAGGTTATCACTCAGATTAATTTTATATGGAATTCTATGATGAGAAACTATTCTTGTTTGTTTAACAAACTGCAGGGCTTTTTTTATGTAGTCTTTTCTTGGTATGAATCACAGACCATGAGGCTAAGAATTAATTACCTGCTGCATAGGATACGTTTTGTAGTGTTTAATTGTAGATTGATGCATGAATTCTTCTGTGATGGGAAAACGCCATTGGCTAGGGTTGTGCTGAGATCTTTATCCAGAAATTGTAGCCAATACAGGCAGATGTTATCATGCATAGCTTTCTTGGGTTTGATAAGCATGTTTTTATTTGGAGAAACTGCTTAAAGTTGCAATGAAAACTTAAATGTTCCCATATGTTTTTAATTGGTTAGCCAAGCTAACTTTCTTTACAGCCAAATTACAGTAGCAAGAAAGGTAACACCTCTTCCACTCTTATACTCTGTGAAATGCTTCTGAAGTCTCTGAAATAGCTGCAGCTGAGCTTTCCACTGCTCTCTGTGACTGACAACATAAAGTGTATCACAATAGCATTTCCTTCAAAAAAAAAAATTTCCTCCCTCAAAACTTCATGCTACTGCTTGTAATGGGATGAACAAGTATTTATAGGTGGTAGATTAAAGTTTGGTTTGAATCCTGTGATGCAAAGGGATTACGTGCATCATAAATGTAAGTTATATGCAGCCTAATAAACTGCCTTTCAGTAAGGTGTGTTCTTGGGGGACAAATAGAAGTCTGATTCTAACAGTGGTCTGCTGGCAGTGCGCATCCTCTGTCTGCTAGAGCTTTCTTCCTGAGATCTGAGCAAAAAGAACAGACCAGAGTGGGAGCTGGGGAGGGGAAATCCATTCTGATTTGCTTTCTGGATAGAATGTGAGTGTGTGGAGATTTCTGCATAAGCAAAATTTTCTTCCAGTTTTTTGTATTGTTAGTATTAGTTTATTACTGTGACTGTCATCAGATACGTCATCTTACCACCCTGAGGTATAATGTTCTACTTAATTAGTATGGGCAACATAGTACAAGCTAGATATTACATAATTTAATTAGAATTATTGCTTTCCTGATGTTTACGTAATATTTGCATGCTTTTTAAAAAAAGCTAAGTGTAGTCTTCTAAAATACTGCCATTGCCCAGTATTATTTCTTACAGACTATTCTTTCTTTCCTTCTCTAAAGGACAAAAATAAACTCATGGATGCTCTGAAACATGCTTCCAATATGCTTGGTGAGCTGCGGACTTCTATGCTGTCTCCAAAGAGCTATTATGAGCTCTGTATCCTTTGAATAGGAAACAAATAGTTGAAATTCCAAATTTGGAATGAAATATTCATCTTTTTTGGTACAGTGGCATCTCATTGGTCTCATATACTTGCTAGCACTTTCCTCCATGGTATTTAGTTACCTGGATATATTGTTGGAGAGTATACACCTTGATCACTGTAAGTTCATCTTTTCCCTTGGATATAAAGCATGTCTTCAATGTCTTTCATATGTTCCTCTGGGAGGTAAAGCAGCTCTGTAAAACAACTGCTTGCAGTATGCTACTCCAAAATCTGTAAAACCACCTTATTTTTTGCCCTTCATTATTATCTTAGCTTCTTACCATAAGTCAGTGACTTGATATATTTGCTTGTGCATACAGTGGTATCTAAAGGAGAGCCTTGTCATGAGACTTGGGAATAGAATGTGAATATATTGAATTACTGCTTTCTCCACCTGTGGATGATACTCTTCTGTGATACATAGTATCCCTTTACTTTAGATACCCTGTTCAATTGCATTCATTTGCTCTCTATTTTATGTTAGTATTGGTTTATTTTCCCTTTTCTAATATGCTAAAAATGACAGTTGAAGGCTTGGGTTTAATTCTTCACTTTTATCCCAATAGTGATTACTGTTTCAGAAGTACTACCTACTTGGGCATGGTTGTATTTGGTACAGCATTTTTCCTCCTTGGTGTGAATGAGCAAATGATTATGTAAATCTGTTGTAGACATTCTGACTGAAAATCCTTAACCATGAGAAAAAGACATGGCAATTTCTGATGAGCTACACTACTTAGAAGTCTACCTGACAGATGAATTTGCCAAAGGAAGGAAAGTGGCAGACCTTTATGAGCTTGTACAGTATGCTGGAAATATTATCCCAAGACTGTAAGTATGCATATCTTCGTGTCTTTGTTGTTTTGTTTGGTTGTGGGGTTTTTGTGTTTTTGTTTGTGTTTGGTTTGGTTTGGTTTTTTAAACTGGTGAAGAGTGGTCAGATGCCAGGTTCAGATAATACACTCTGCAGTCTTGCTGAGCAGCAAGAATTCATTTTGCGATAGTGAACAGTATTTCTGTATATCTTAAGAGCGGATTGCTATGAGACTTCGGAGATTTAGGCCAAGAGTGCAGGTGCAGGAAGTCAGTTCCTCCTTGCGATGTCTTGGTTTTGCACATGACCAATTTGGAAGTACTTTGATCTCGGAATAAAGTTGGCTTTTGGATGAAGAGCTGGTCAGTGGAAGATTAACAGAGTACCACTTTCTCATGAGTGAGATTGACTACATATTGCTGTAACTTAATTCTTCAAAGCTTTGTGTTTCTGAATGGGCTTTTTTGGCTGTGTGTTAGCATGCTAGGGGTGATACTGGAAGGCATATCTTTAAATGTGTGCCTATTGGGCTGGAGAAGGTCATCTACATATTCAGACTTAGGACTTGAATTTTGCTTGGTACCGCAGTTTTGAATTCCTGACCTTATCTTTATGCCGGGAAGAGGCTTTGGAGACATTAGGCTGTGTCTTCATGCAGTTTCAGGAGTTTGGCTAATGACCCCACCACAATGTCTTCACCGCTCTGCATAATCATGGGAGTTGTCTTTTTGCCTGCTTGATGTAGACTGTAGCTGTCCCTGATAAACACTTCAGTTGCTTTCGTGGAGGTTCTGTGCACATCCATGCATGAGGCGGAGAAGTGTGCAGAGGAGGTTGAGGCCTCTAAAATATGTGAAAGTTGAGTGTTAAATGCTTTTTCCCTGTATCTGAAGAGTGCAGTATATTGGAGCACCAGTCTTTTGCATCTTGCGTGCTCCCTCTACCTAGTGTTTAATATAGAGATGCTAAAGGAATGAGTACAGGCCTGGGGATTTCTGAAGAGTGTAACTCTCTCCTGCTAAACGACAGTGTGCAAGAGGCTTAACTGCTTCACCATAATAGATAATTTATCTATATGTGCCAGAGCTGTTTTCCAGCTTAGTGGAGTGCAGGAAGTATAGATAAGCTAGTCTGAGAGCATTCAGAACTTTATGAATGCTAAGCATTTACACAATCAATGTATAAAGCATTGTAATGAGGTTAAGTGGCTGTTCATACTTGCTGAGCTCAGTAGCAGGGGAAAATAGGAGTTGAAGCTGACTAAGTATCCAAAACTGTGGGACCTTGATGATATTTTATTACTTTCTCTGCTTTGGTAATACTGCCAGTGTGGAAGAAAGGAATTGTCTCCTTTAAGTGACTTTACAATTTATTGTTTGAATCTGTGCCTTTTGCAGGTATCTCCTGATAACAGTAGGTGTTGTCTACGTCAAGTCGTTTCCACAGTCCAGGAAAGATATTTTGAAAGACCTAGTGGAGATGTGTCGTGGAGTACAGCATCCTCTTAGAGGTCTCTTTCTTAGAAACTATCTCCTGCAATGTACCAGGAATATCTTACCAGATGAAGGCGAGCAAGCAGAGTAAGAAAGATGGGCTATAACTTAAAAAAATTACTGTTTTTAACAGAATATTTACATTTTCTATACGTCTTTCTTCAGGCTTGAGAGAAATATGTATGTTAGAATTCTAGAGGCTTGACAGGTGTTTTGTCCATTAAGAATTCCCTTCCAGAGCTAAGGTTCTTCACAAATGAGGCTAGAATGTTTCTTATGAACCCAGATATCCCACCAGATGTTTCCTCGCCTCCCAACCTCCTTAAAAGTTGGCTATTCACAAGTGGATGGAAGGTTGAATACCTCTGACAGGCTTTTCTTGTTCCTAACCTGTTCTCAATTGTAGTGAAGAAACCACTGGAGACATCAGTGATTCGATGGATTTTGTGCTGCTGAACTTTGCTGAGATGAACAAACTTTGGGTGCGAATGCAACACCAGGGCCATAGTCGGGACAGAGAGAAAAGGGAGCGAGAAAGGCAGGAACTGAGAATCCTAGTAGGAACAAACCTGGTTCGCCTCAGTCAACTGGAAGGTGTTAATGTGGAGCGATATAAGCAGGTGGGGTGTCCATCCTTTCTGACTTCTGTTACTCTTTCTAAATGAAACCAGTTTGGCCTTTCAGATGAGGAGCTTGAAGTGTTACAGCTATGCTAAAAGTTCGATAAACCTAGTGTTTCTTGAGCTCTTCACCCGAGGAAGAGTCCTGCATGCTACTGAAGCTGTGTAATGGCTTTGAGGCTAAGGACATGGCTCATATTTTTCTTATAAGCTTGTCTGTAATGTTGACAAGAAACTTTAACTCTTCTTCCTGATTTCCATTTTACTCATAGAATAATGGGCTGGTTTAAGGGATATGTACATGTACAGTGTTCTGTGAGAGACTTTACAAGTTAAATGAAGCTGGACTTCCTGAAGCATTCAAGTGAACTGTTATAGTGTGAAATGATTATCAAGCAAAATTTATTTATAAGTCTGTCCCTTTTAAGTTTTACCAAATAGCTGATGAAAATCCAGTGGTGCTACAGAGACCCTGAATAGTGGTATGTGCCAGCAAAGCTAGCGGCACCGACTTATTAAATCAAAGTTTGCAGGTTGTATAATGTATGAAATGAACAGATGTCTAAGACCAGTAAATTTTTGTTTCTCTGAAGGATGGAACTGCTGAAAACTGGGACTTCTTATGAGAAAGCTTTTACATTAAGAATAAGCTGAGAAATGTTAGAAATACTGCTGTGCTTGGATTGAATGCATGTGTGTGAATATAAACTTGGAAAGTAATTGTAAAATCACTGCAAGACTTTTTTTCCTATTCCAGATTGTTCTCCCTGGAATTTTGGAGCAAGTTGTAAACTGTAGAGATGCTTTAGCTCAGGAGTACCTCATGGAGTGCATCATACAGGTGAGCTGCTTAAATGGACACAGGGACACTTACTCATAGTTTTAGTCAGATTCAGGCTACTTTCACCTCTTCCTCATGAACTGGAAAACTTCATCACTAGGACTCTCACAGAGTGTCTTGTCTCATATTTTTTACCAGATGGGCAAAGTGGAGATGAGTCCATTTTGTGCTCCTTCTGTTGCAAAAACTTGTAAGCATGTGAGCAACAGTGCCTGTAGTATGAATTGTAATAGATAGCCGGGCCCTCACATTACACATTTGTCTTGCATCTCTTGCTTCATGCATATATCCAGTCAGTCAGCTTGGGGAACACTGAAGCGTTCGTAGGCCAGACCATATTTACTATGTGATTTACTGTGTGGCTATCTGCTTTAGAATTACTCTGTTGCATTTTACTGCTGTGTACAATGGGCAAATTCAGTTTATAACTTGATGACTATTGATCTAAAACTTCAGGTTTTCCCAGACGAATTCCATCTCCAAACCCTGAACCCATTTCTCAGAGCCTGTGCTGAGCTGCACCAGAATGTGAATGTGAAAAATATAATTATTGCTTTAATTGACAGGTGAGTGACCAAGGGGGTGGAAATTTGCTCAAAATTAAGTTTGTTGTGCACAAGCAGATGATAATTCTAGCATTTGAAAGCTTTCAAATTTTTGTATCACTTCACTGTTTGTGTGTCTTTCTCTCAGCTGTAATTAAGACTCTGAAGAGTATTATTTCTATAGCTGCTTCTACAGCTTTAAGGACTGACTAAAACTTGTGAATAGATTAAATCAGGAAACAGCCCCTTCAGTATTGACCAATTTCATGTTTCTGGACTAAAATGGTAGCAGTGTTCTTCCTTGACAGCCATATCTGTCACAGGTACCTCTTGAAAACTCTAATGGCTAAATCACATCAAGGATACTTTACCTTGCAGTTTTGGTCAGAGAACATAATATTTGCCTGTTCAGAAAAGAGCTAGTAGGAAAGAAGCATTGCCTGTAACTATCTAATTTCTGGGACTGTCTTGAGACTACTTTCAACAGAGGTCACAGGATCCTTTGCTGGGTTCTTACATTAGTGTATAGCAGTGTAATTCTTGCAAGAAGGCTTTCCTCATGTAGCTTTTGCTGTTACGTCTACTTGTAGTACTTACTGTAGATGTACTACCAAGCTGTGTAAACTTTCTGTTCCTGCTGTTAAAAGCAGTAATCAACTGCCTAGTAGTGAACCTGCTGTCCTTCTAGACTTACCACTACTGTGTTTTGTTGTGCAGCTAATGATGTCTTCCAGAGCCTTTTCATTTGACTATACAACAAGCAAAGAAGGGTGATGGAGTGATTGTCTTTGTAGTATGGCAACTTGTGCTTTTGACTATAACATTAGTGCAAGTGTTGAAGGATGTGAGTGGATCTGTTCTTGGAATCAATGTGTGTAGGGAAGATGTTGTCCTTGTGCTTGGGTTGGAGTTGTTATCAGTTATGTGTTTCAGTATTGTATAGTTAAGATGTGAATCTGCCCCATACAGGTGGCACCTGTTAGTATTTTTTTTTTTTCAGCTGGCATGGGATATTTGAAACTGAGCATCAGTGACTTCTGAGGGGACTTGTGAAGCTTTAGTCCCTATTCCAGTGGGGCTTTTCTGTTAAAGGAATCTTTCTGCAAATTGTCTTGGTGCTTTGGGATCTTTCTTGCCATACAAAACAATTCATAGCTTTTAATTATGCTGCCATCTGCCTGCTACTTGATCATAGTATGCTGGCCTTACCCTCTGAGCTGTTGCCAAGAAAAGCTGCCTTTTCCCTTCAAGAAAAGGCAGTGATTGTTCTGGCTTTAGAAAGTCTACTTGTTACCACCCTAATGAAATGTAAGAGTGGGTCAGCATCTGGTTTTCCTGGCAGCGAAGCTTTTGGCACTTCACCTTTTATTACCTGCCTCTTTGTTTCAGACTCAAAGTTAATTCAGAATCAAAGTTTAGAATCCCTTTAAGAAATAACTTCAGTTTTAACCAGCTGCCTTTTACTGAATATTTTTGTATGTCTCTTTCTAATTCAGAATAGAATAATCCTTTAGCAATCAGAAAGCAAAGACAGCAATGCTGAATTTTTTAAGCTGCAGACTTGGTAAGGTGCTAGGCTTCCTACAGTGATTCTTCTATCTGACTCTGCAGAAATGGTGGTTGGCATGACTTTCTCCAATACCTCTATATAACCTTTTGGATGCTTGCTGGATAAAAGTTGTTTTCTTCACCTTTTTTCCCATAAGTATTCTTCTCTACTTCAAATTTACTTTGTTTTGCTCTTTGCAAACAGTGGAATTCTCAAATACATTGGTCTGGTTTTGGAAACAAAGCACAGTTAAGTCAGCATATTTCTTCTATTTTGGTTGTTTTTTGTTTGGGTTTTCTTTTCCCTCTGGAGACTATTTTGCAGAGGATGCTACTGAATGTCTGACTTCAGTAATATCACTGAATGAATGCGGGATATTTGTTTTTCCATTACCCTACTCTGTACCTCTTTCTCTGCTGGAAAGATCAGAACACTTGCTGCTAGCTGAAGAACATGGATTACGAAACTACCTTACTTGTTCTTTCTTCATCTTGCTACCTCTGTCAGTGCTATTTTCCAGGACTGATAAATATATCAGGCTAAGTTGCTCTAAGGCTTCTGATATCCATTTATTTCGTCTTTGCTTGTAATAAAGTTTTCAAATATACCTAAAGGACTTGCTTTTCTGCCAGTATCTCTCTCTGGCTTGTATTTGAGGAGTGGAAAAACCATGCTGACCAAGCTGCTTTTATTTGTTACCAGATTAGCTTTATTTGCACATCGTGAAGATGGACCTGGTATCCCAGCAGATATCAAACTGTTTGACATCTTTTCACAGCAGGTTGCTACTGTTATACAGGTATGCTGGATATTCCTACATGCAGTTTGGCTTGGTTTTTTTTAAAAAGTTAAATGGTTTTTTAATCAACTCTGTGCTGTCTTAAACTTCAGTCTCGTCAGGACATGCCCTCAGAAGATGTGGTTTCTTTGCAAGTTTCTCTCATTAACTTGGCTATGAAATGCTACCCAGACCGTGTGGACTATGTTGATAAGGTGTTGGAGACAACTGTGGAAATATTCAATAAGCTGAATCTGGAACAGTGAGTAAATGTTCTTTGCATTCTCTTTGGAATGGCAATTAATAGTCTAAAATCTTGACTTCTGCATTTCGCCACATTTGGCAAGATGGCAGAGACATGCTTTGGGATGTGTAAGGTGGCTAATTTTGGGCAAAGCTGTAAAGGATCATGATAAACTACTGACTAACCAGGACTTGCTCACCTGTGCACAAATCCTACTGTGCAGCTGTACAGCTACACAATGTGTGTGCAAAGCTGTGTGTAGTCATCTATTTATCTCTTGCAGCATTTTAGAATTCTCTTGCTTAATTTGCTGCCACAGTCTCTGCTTCTGCTATCAGCAACTTAAAAGGTGCAGTTTACATTGTACATCCTAAAGAGCAAGATAGATTGTTTTGATATTTTACTTCCTTTTTCTCTAGCAGTAAGTTGCTTAGGTGTTGTAGTATACATCAGAATCAGTATTGAGGCAGACTATAAATCTGTCTACGTGTGTGAACTATTGTTTAATTGTGTGGTTTGCATGTATTTTCTTTTAGTATTGCAACAAGCAGTGCTGTTTCAAAGGAGCTGACTAGACTTTTGAAAATCCCAGTTGATACTTACAACAATATCCTGACAGTTCTGAAACTAAAACATTTTCACCCACTCTTTGAATACTTTGATTACGAGTCCAGGAAGAGCATGAGTTGTTACGTGCTTAGCAATGTATTGGATTATAACACAGAAATTGTATCTCAAGAACAGGTATGACATACAAGTTAACTTGAAATTCTAGGTGTTTAAACTACTGTTTGAAGACTAGATAGTAAATGCTAAGTGACTTTATGCAAGGCATGCTTTGTTTCCTTCCTGCCCCTGCATGCCCCTGCCTCCCCATCTTTGTAACAGGCTTTATCCCAATTGGTAATTCTTCCACCTATGTTCTTAAATACCTTGTCTTTGCCCATCTTTCCTAGCTTCATCCTAGAGACCACTTCTGTTTAGGTTTGAACAAAGACCCTTTAAAACTAGGCCTGTTACCTAAAGAAGGCTGGATAGTGCTTTTGGAATCTGAATTTCCTATACTGCTTTGCTGTCCCACTTGTGCTAACAGGAACCCTTCATCAGGGAGTAAGGCAAATATGTCCTAAAGGATCACAAGCTAATAGACTTTCCTAGTGCTCTGTTAGCACTATGAATAGCTGTAAAAATGTTCCCAGTTGCTGTCAACCTCTGCTTATAGATGACTCCAGTTTAAACAGAGCTCATGTTGCCTTTAACAGGTTGATGCTATTATGAATTTGGTATCAACGCTGATCCAGGACCAACCGGATCAGCCTGCTGAAGATCCTGACCCTGAGGACTTTGCTGATGAGCAGAGTCTTGTGGGAAGATTTATTCATCTTTTGCGTTCAGATGACCCCGACCAACAGTACCTGGTATGGCAGTCAGTGCATCTGAAGGCTTGTGCTCTCTGAACTGTCAACTCTTGCATTAATTACCATACAAGCATTTAGTGTAGTTGGAAGCAAAGGGAATCATTGCTGTGGCACTACAAACTCAGTAGTAAACAGTATGTATGACATTTTAATGGTAGTATGAAACGTTTATTTGGAAAAAAGGAGGCAAGAACTTTATTTCAAGAACTGTATGGGTTGATTACAGCTGGCAAGTACCATATTCATGGAGGAAAAGCTTAAGATAACTATGTGGTGAGGTTTTCTTAGTAACAGAGAACCAAGCTTCCCTCAAAGGGATGCTGGAACTAAGGGAGTCATTGGACAGAATGTATCCCATGTCATTATTAAATGCAAGCTCAGGCAATTCATACCTTACTGCACAATCCAAAATGTATTTGCAGTTAATATAGTACAAGTGTTGCCTAACACTTAATAAGCAGCTATAGGAAAAGTTTGTGCAGATACCACATAAAAAGATAGACTGCACAAATTCAGTTGGAGTAAAGCAACTTTTATGTAGTCCCCCAAAATACTGTATTTTGTCTGATGCTGACGCCATGTCTTTCTGATGCTTGTGTTCCAAAGAGTGCAGATTAAATGACAGATACAAATATCACGCCTCTTTCAGTGCTTTGAAACTTACAGTGCTTCTGTTTTAGATCCTAAACACTGCCCGGAAACACTTTGGTGCAGGTGGGAACCAACGTATTCGTTTTACACTGCCACCATTGGTTTTTGCTGCATACCAGCTTGCTTTTCGCTACAAAGAGAATTCCAAAGTGGTAAGTTGACCTGTAGGTAACTCTTCTATACTTGCTTCTTTTTGGCTTTCTGAAAAATGCATTTTGTCTGGCGACAGTATTCCAGGACTTTATACAGAATGCTAGGATTGTGAGTTGGTTTTCACTTAAGGCAGATTTTTACTTGAGGTGTGAATACTTCATAATTTAATGATGTTATCAATTCATATTGAATTACCTCAGCACTTGAGGAATGGTGAAGGAGAAATTTTTTATTCACAAAGGTGACAGATTGTGTTTTTTACGTGGAGACCAGAGAAGCAAGACACTGCAAGTGATGGCATGAAACTCATTTAAACCTGGATACTGAAATTCATCAAGTTCTAAATCTGTAGCTGTACTGTTTTACTATTTCTAAAAGCAAATGCTGCTCTGTAGGTTAATTTATACAGTACTTGTAAACGCACACACTAAAACAATGACTGATCCATTTTGGCCCTTAAATGCTTTCTGATTAAGATAGCTTGAATACATATTGTTGTGGGAAAGTTAAAATGCTGTTTGATAAAACACTCTTCATTTACTTTTAAATTCTCTTCCACTTCTGATTGATGCTTCAGACTGAATAGAATTTTTCTTGCCTTTACCTAGTTAGGCTTTTGCTCAGTTACGTTCTAAGCATAGCTGTGGTAACTGCAATTCTATATAGATTTCTGAGGAAATTTTTTAGGAGAAGTTTCTCCTGAAGGGTTTCTGCATGCTCACAGGAAAAATGTGTGAACTTTTTTGTAAATGGAAGAAATACTTTGTGAAGACCCTCTGAGGCACACACTACTGCTAGGGCACTCACTGCTACTTCAGTAGGTAAGTGGCTGGAATGGCATGTGGAAGACAACAGACTGGAGCACTTAACAGATCTTGCCACAATTTAGAGTCTCTTTTCTTTGTAGTCTTGTTCAAGCTTTGACTTGTTTTGCTTCTCTAGGATGACAAATGGGAAAAGAAGTGCCAGAAGATCTTCTCATTTGCTCATCAGACCATCAGTGCTCTGATCAAAGCAGAACTGGCAGAGCTGCCCCTCCGTCTCTTCCTACAAGGAGCACTGGCTGCAGGAGAAATTGGCTTTGAGAATCATGAAACTGTGGCCTATGAATTCATGTCCCAGGTGAGTACCCAACTGTTACAGTTGCTGTCCTGTGCTACATTACGTTTGACTTGAATGGGTTTCCTGAACACTGAACCATGTAGTGTGATTCAAACATCTGAAATGATTTAACAGCTGATGCTGCTAGGTAGAAACTCCTCATCTTCATTCTTGCTTCCCAGGCTGCTGTGGAATTAAGCTCCATTGCTATGAATGTGAATGCTCAGTTTCATAACAAGTGGTATGTTGCAGTGCTGTATCCTGCTTTTGTAGTTGGTTCAGTGGAGGAGTGTAGCTTTCCCAAGGTAAAATGCTCCTTCACTGCTTCAGAGACAGTCTTTAAAGCACCTGTTGTCTAGATGGTATTGCCCTGGCCACAAGCACTCTTTGGAATTTCTCTAAACCAGCGTTCACAACTGCCATGTTGGGCTTTGCTAATTAAAATCACTGTATTGAAACCTATTATAAACCACTCTGAAAATCCAGTTAAACCTGTTACTTTATCTTAAGCCTTGTTGCAGAAAAACCTTTCCATCCACCCCATCAGATAAAGAACCAATGTATTTAATGTTATCAACGTTGAAAGCTTTGTTCTATTCTTTCCTCTAATACTGCTACTCATGCATGCTCTTAAACTGAGTCACTGATAACCTCAGCCTTTCCTCTGTTTTGTATCAGTTGCTACAATCACAATTCTGAAGATGAGAGCAGCATGACAATTATGTACCTCTATTAGAGATATGGCTCAAGATTCTTGTGTGCTCTCAAGGCTCTTTGACATGGTAGCAGTGCAGTTGCTTTTCTTACCTATTCTGTGGTCACAAACCTAGCACTCACCTTCTGCACTACTGTTTTATATGTTTCAAAGCACCAAATCCTCTTTAGGGAGTATTTCTGCTACTGAAATTCCGTATTTTAACAGGTCCTTGAAATGAGGGAGAAATCAAATCTTCATATTATATGTTGGATCATGTTTGTATACTATGACCACTTAAGTACTTCATGCAAGACTTATTTTCTGATCTATGAATTTAGTTTTAATGTGACACCCTATGAAAGATCTTTTTTCCTGAGTGAAGCTTTTAACAAATGTAAAACTGGACACTTTCCTGCCCTGGCACTAGCAGGTGTGATGTGATTTTTCTGATGTGCTGTAAACCAGTAATAAGTCTTGCCTTCTCCCCCTGACTAGGCCTTCTCTTTATATGAAGATGAAATCAGTGATTCAAAAGCACAGCTGGCTGCAATTACCTTGATAATTGGGACATTTGAGAGGATGAAGTGCTTTAGTGAGGAAAACCATGAGCCTTTGAGGACCCAGTGTGCACTGGCAGCCTCTAAGCTCCTTAAGAAGCCAGACCAGTGCCGGGCTGTGAGCACTTGTGCTCATCTTTTCTGGTCTGGCCGAAATACTGACAAGAATGGAGAGGAGGTAAGAATAAACCAACAGCAGCATAACACAGCCTGTCTTCGTAACATAGTTCTGCCTTTCTTCTGAAGGCACTTCTAAAGTAGATATATCACTTAGTGATGTAGGCTTGGTTGGAACATATTCTAATGTATGAAGTTTGTAAATCTCACTTCAGTGTAAGCTGCATAAATGCAAAAAAACCCCCAAAACCTCATATGTATGGGCAGAAATAAACTAGTTGACACTCAAAAGGTAAGACAGGCTGTCAGAGTACAGTCTGCATTTTGCATGTGATTATAGTAGTTGTCTTTGCACATGAACTACTGAACTTCCAAATTAAAGATGCAGTTTGTTGAAGGTAAAAAAAAAAAATAAAAAAAATCTGTGTTCAGGGCTTGTCCTATAAGGTGTTGTAAATAAAGAGCATTATTTGAAATCTGTTTCTCAAAGTATGCATTAGTGTGCATGATACAAAATGGAGTTAATTGATCTCTTAACTGAAGGCTTGCAACTTAAGCCTTTTTCATGGGGGAATGCCATGTATGTGCCAAGGGAAGAGGTACTGGGGCTCCCTACGGTTCTCGTATTTCTTGCAACTTTGGGGGATTTTTTCCTTTTAGCTTCATGGAGGAAAGAGAGTGATGGAATGCTTAAAGAAGGCTCTGAAGATAGCAAATCAGTGCATGGACCCTTCTCTGCAAGTCCAACTTTTCATAGAAATTCTGAACAGATATATCTATTTTTATGAGAAGGAGAACGAGGCGGTGAGTAGAAATGCCTTCGCTATTGAACCTTTCTTTTAAAAAGGATTTATTTAAAGCTCTTCATTTACAGACTCCATAATCATGTTTCTTCAGTTTACTCCGTAGCCTCTCATGGGAGGCACAGGTTCTGGTAATTTCAACATAGCAGTCAACTCTTGATATGCTAGTAAATTTGTGGATATAACTTTGTTCCCCTTACGTAGGGGAAGACACCAAATTGCAGATTAGTTATGAACTTAAATATTGTGAGACTTCAATACCTGAAATATTTATTACATCAAAACTTAGTAGGACTTACTGTTTCCTCATCTAACTTTAGAGATACCTAAGAAATATGTACAAAAGGGAAAGAAAATTCTTATAGCTGTTCGAGGTCATGGATGAATGTTGGCACAAATGGTTGGTGTAAGCATTAATTTCAAGAACTAGATAAGACATCTCATGTATCAGCTAAATTCTGCAATTGACATCTAAGATAATTCTAATTTTATCTCTAAGATAAAACCTTATATGCTTTTTTTAGCAGATAACTAGTAAACTTTGCAATCTCAAGTAGAGATCAACATAATTAGATCAAGAGCAGATGTTAATTAATACCCTGTAGTTCTGAGAGACTGTCTAGAGAGATTTTAGCGATTTGTTGAATTTCTAAAAACTGAACTGTCTTCCTGCTGTAGTTGTGCTCTAGTATAGGATTTGCTGTATCTGATAGAGATGAAAATAAAACTTCGATTTTATTTTCTCCCCTCCCCCTAGCACTTGGCAGATGTAAAATTATCTCTGGATACAGTGATGATCTGCAGTGCATTTTGCGCTGTGGTGTCCTATGAAGTGCTGGACTTAGGGTTACCTGCCTATGCTGTTATTTCCTAGGTAACTCTGAAATCAGAAGGGCCCTCTGAGAGGAGCAAGAGAAAGCACTCTTTATAGCTTGTCTGCATACCAATATTTCTAAGAACTGTCCAAATACCAACAGATTAGAGACCAGTCTGTTAAAACTAATGTCCATGCACTTGTACACGGGTCTTGTTGATAACTTCTGTTTGCATTCTCCTGTAGGTGACAATTCAGGTTTTGAATCAGCTTATACAGAAGATAAGAGAAGACCTGCCAAGCCTTGAGTCTACTGAAGAAACAGAGCAAATTAACAAACACTTTCACAACACACTGGAGCACTTGCGTCTGAGGAGGGAATCACCAGAATCTGAGGGGCCAATTTATGAAGGTCTTGTTCTCTAGGAAGATACACTGTACTTTTTCCTTTTCATTTACATACCATGTGGGGTTTTTTTTAAGATAGATTCATAGGTTGTGCCTTTCAGAAGTATCAAGTTAACATTCATGTGTTCAGTCTGGCACTTCAAACACTTACGTTGAGTACTCTTAACAAATTTGAAAGGTTGGACCAGCAACTACAGGTTTCATCAGTTAGCATGGCTGAAACTTTCTTTGAAATCCATGTGACATGGTAGGGCTCTTCCAGTTCTGATTTCTCTTTTGTCTGTTCCCTGTTGCTTCTGTAGCACTAGAGTTCTAAATTGGCAGTGACTGTCATCTGAAACTGTGTCTGATCCTTACAGAGCATCAGATTTTTGGGACTATTGTATGTCAGATTCTGCTTGTGCTTTTCTTTATTGCAAGTTAAGACTAAGTGTAATATTTTTCCCTAAAACCTAGAATATATTAATGCATGTTTGGAGAGTTTTAAAATACCATGTTCAAAAACAGAAGTTATATTTTGCATATTAAGGCTCTGTGACATTCAGTGAGGGCCAGTACTGTGCACAGGGCATATTTATCAAGATAATTTTGTTCCAAATAGTATAAAACCAGAGAAATTGCAGTCTATATAGATATGTATAACCTTCATTACTGTAAATTTAGGGGAAAATGCATTACACGAGTTTATTCAGTATCATGATTTTGCACCAGTGAAACAATAAAAGTTGCTATTAACACCTGTTGTTTCATGTCTCTTCAGAGCCCACTGAACCCAGTGCTAATGTTGAACCTTCTGATAAAAGCAAAAGAACTTCTGTTTTTTAGGGACTGAAAAATCAAGGCATAGTTAACTTAGACAAGCTGGGAGTCTGCTAGCATTTCTAATGTAATAGTTTACTGTTCAAAACCAATTTTTTTCCAAATGATGCTGAGATGATTCATGTTTACATTTCAAAATGCTTTTATGACATCATTGGAGAGTGGTGGAGAATCCTACTGGATTTTGTCTGTGCTAGAAAGACAAGTGGCAATGAAATGGCAAAGCTGTAGGAAACTGAGTAGTAAAACAGTTACCAATGGCAAGGCCTGTGAAGACCGGTTTAGCCTGCAGGTTAATACCAGCTGCTGAAAGCTCTGAAATGTCTTTTACCTTAACTGAATGTAATATTCTTTGCTGCTTGAGTTGACTACTGTTATGAAAATTGTCCTAGCCTGATTGGATACTGAATGAGACCTTGGTGGGAGTGCCCAGTAATTCAGTGCTACCTGTTTTCTTGTGATCCTAGGAAACAAGAATTATGGAGTAGACAATGAAATATACTGATGTGTAAGTCTGGCTTGGAGGAGAGAAGGAATAGGGAGATAATTTAATGGTTTTATTTGCCCAGTGGTATAATTAATGCTATTCAGAAATCTTAATGTTGCTCTGTATCTGATGCTGTTCCTCTTAAGAGAACAGTTAAGCTGATTGTTTTAAAACAAACATCCATAGCAGAACCTGATGAACATGTTCATGTCCATACATCAGTATAGTAGGGATATGCACTCCTAGTTTACACTGTTTGCTAAACATGTTTGTTTAATCCTCAAGGTCAGTCCTTGTAACTTAGGAATTGTCTTTGAATAGTGGTTTTGCAGCTTCAACTGCAGTCACCCAAATGATGTAGGCTAGTGCTTTTTCACATGTACCACTTGTTAAGGCTACAAAGTTATGACTCTTCCACAGTTCTAAATTACTTTTATTGCAATTTTACAAATTAAATAATGTCAAAATACTATCTGTAATTTTTCAGATCAACTGTACTGCATTTTGGCTGTGGCAATGGACGGCTGCAGCTGTTCGATAGCTATCACTCTTGTCAGCAAAGGAAATCATCCGTTAAGCTACAAAGAAAATGCTTACAATGGTGAAAACAAACTCATATTGCTAGTGATGTTCAAATTGATACCTCTTGTGGGACAAATCTAATCAAACTTTAGGATCTAGCTGTGTGAGCTTCTCTTGAGGCAGAATGGCAGAAACCATGTGCAGTGGTTTATGTTCTTGTTTTTCACACTCGTGGTCAACAGCGAGGCTGTGTAAATGTTAGCAAACTTAAGTCATGTTATTCATGATACATGACTTGGAAAATGTCTGAGCACTCCAAGTAATACTACTTTTTTTTGACCACTGACTTGATGGATGGATAGATACAATGTGTGGGGTGGGAGGAAAACAAAACACTTTTTTTTTCCTTTCAGAACTAGCCAGAACTACTGAAAGTCTAATTGGAAGTGGTTTTAAAATTACTGTGAAGTTTACCTAAAGCTCTGTCAATAGCAAGATCTGTCTAGATCTCACAGACTAATTATGCTTACTCTGTACTTACAGCAAAAGATAGAAGAGTAATACCTTTCAATCCTGTAAAGAGTACAGTCTTGACTGTTGTAGATTCCTACCCATGCAGGTTCCTCGCAGGGGACAGGAGGTCATAGTCCAGTGTGTAAACTCTCAATTCTCGTATCTCCTCTGACAAAGCTCAAAACCCTTTAATGTTCCTGTTCCTGACCTTAATTCTACTAAAAATTCTACTCTCATTTCTCCACCTTTTGCAGTCAACTCAGTGCGACAACTTAGTTTATCTTAGCTGTGACAACTGCTTAGTTTATCTGGTAATCTGATTGTTCTGGTGCTTCTTGTCCCATGCTTTTCCTACACACCAGTTTAGGTTATAGCACTGGTCATCTTGTCTGGCTTGCCATTAAGTGGGTGGAAAAAAGAATACTACAGTGGCATAACTTCCCAAAGAGCTTTTGAGAATTTACCTTTCTTTTCACTGATATAATTTCACCAGCTGCATGGATAACTATATTTCTATACATTCATAAATATCTACACTTGTTCCTACTTTCCAGTATTCTGTAAACTACTTGGTGCACATTGCACTTTACTTGCAGGTAAATATTATCCAGTTTATGCTCCCACTGAAAGCAAGATGTACTAATTGTCAGCCTTCACATTTCACATAAAAACGTGAGGATGAATTTTGGCTTTTCCTGGACACAGCAGTTTTATAAAGGCTTTCCTAAAGCTCACATGGCACAATGGATATAGAACAGGATTAATGGCTGAATTTAACCACAGAAGCCAAAATGAAGCTTCATAGAGTGAATAGTGCACACAGTGTCCATGGCACGCTGCTCTGATGATCATCAAAAGTGTGTATGGAGCCCAACACAAACCAAATACACAGACAATAATTACTAAAGACTTTGCTACTCTTTTATCCCGAGAAAGCCTAAATCCATTTGCCATAGTGTTAGCAATTTCCACTTTATTGGTGGTGTTGCATATGTTTTCTGTAGTGTTGTAGAAACCACTTCTATGAGGCTTGGTCTCTGCTTCCACCTGAAGTGGTGGCAGGTCATGATTAATATTCAAATTTGACTGAATGTCAAACTTATGTAGGCTGAGCCTTGAAGACTTTTTTGGGGGAGAAAGGCTGCTTGCTCTCTTCTCATGTTTGTGTCTGTTAGCAAAAGATATAGTGTGTTCCCTTTTTTCCCCCTGGAAACTCATTTCACAGTCTTCTTTACCAGGTGATAGGCTTTTGCTTCTGAGGGATGTGCGTTTCCTGATGTTGAGGTAAATACTTAAGTTAAAGTATGTAACAGTGATGAATGGTGTAAAGAATTCAATAGTAGAGGCAATCATTAGGAAGTACCAGTTGTAGAAGAATTCTGCATGACATTCTCCATTAGGGGGGATGCTTTTCTGGGCAATGTGCTCCCAACTGAGAATAGCTGGACCATAGAGAAGAAAAGCAGCAATCCATACGGTGATCATCTTCAGCACTGCATTTTTGGTCATCCCTTTCTGAGCCCTGTAACTGACCTGAAAAAGAGAAAAATCAAGACACATTACGTGTATCTCAGTCACAAGGCTACCTTGGAACACGGCTCTCCATCACTTGTGAGGGTTGATAATATATTGGTTTAGGGATGGGGGTTATACCAAGCTTACCAGTACTACAGAAAAGCTATTTCTGAAATATCCCAACAAAATTTATCAATGTGTCTGGGTATGTTCTGAGAACGTGCATCTGATCTTAAAAGGCAGAAAATTGAGACTTTTCCAAAGCAAATAACCACTGCTATTCCTAGAACTGGTTGTCACCAGTTGTTTACATACTCAGTTGCATTATCTGTGACAACAATTTACAGAATGGCTAAAAACATGCCCTTCAAAATTCTCTTAAGAGTTTTTAAATAATTCAAAATACATTAAAGGATCTGAATTCATAGAACATTCAAAACAAATTCCGTTTTCTCCACTGTATAGAGAGAGCCTTTTTTCTTAATGTGAAAATCACACACAAATTTAGAATAATTTAGAACTTCATATATTCCTGTTCACATTTTCTTATACTGCCCTAGCCCAACAGGCTGCTTCTGTACTTTTGCTTGGGGAGGGATTTTTATATGGAGGATTAATTTGAAGTATTTTAAAGTGGCTTTTTTTCATTTATTATGACCTGTTTTCCTTTCTCTTTCTGAAGCCATCCAGTCTATATGTATGGTCATGAGTTTGGCTTATGAAAGCAAAATTCATGGCTAATTTAGAACATAGAAAATAAAGGAATTTAAGTGTTGACTGTTTAAGAATTAATCTGTTCATTTCTCCCTCTTCAAAAAAGTTGTTAAAACACTAAATTTCATATCATCTGTTAAAGTGGTGATGCAACTTCTTTGTACTGTTTGCCAAAGAAGCATCATTGTTTCTTAGTGTGATTTAGAGTGAGCGTTGAACCTGAATTAACATTCTAAGGAAATGTGGGTGGCACAGGGGGCTAAAGAGTAACAAAGAAGTCTGTGTAGAAGAATGAAACCTATTATCAGGTAAAATGTATTATTTCAGCACCATCCCAAATATTTGAAAGGAGTATAGTCTAGGTGAAAATGAAGTTAGTTTTGATTTTGCAGTCTAGTCTACTAATTTTCCAGTATCTGACATGCTGCATGATTGAGGCAAGGCCCTAGCTATTTCTGTGGCCGTTTACATAGCATTTGCATCCTTTGAAGGATGTTTTCTCTGATGTTAATTCTTATTCTGCTACTTTTGAACCATAAACAGCTATATACATCTAATTCTCCCGGAGAGTTTGGTACCTATTGCAAGACCTGCCTTGTGCTGCAGCTGGGATGCAGCTCGGCTGGCTTGGGCTATCAGCTGTCAACAGGTGTATTGCTGTGTTTTGAGGGAGATGGGCTCTTTCAGCTGGATAATACTTTCTAAGCTTATTCAAGGTGTGGCTGGGGAGGAAGAAGTGCACCTTGTTCCCTCTGCTCTTCTACCTGAAACAGCAGCATATACAAACAGCCTGCTTCTAAAGCAGATTACCTCTTCCAGTATAAAAGTGCAAAGTCAATGTCTTTTCTGCCAAATCTGATCACTTCCAGAACTGCTTCCAGGACCAAATGAAACTGCCTAGATACCCTGTATCCTGTGGTGTTTGCGTAAAGTGCAATGGGGCTGGGAGCCAGGTGACCTACACAAACCATCCTGCTTACAAGGACAGCCTTGGAGCCCCTGCAGACCACCCTCAGGATCACCTGCTGAGCGCTTACCGCTTTGGTGACAGAGATGAACCTGTCGAAGCTGATGAGGACAATGTTGAAGACCGAAGAGGTGCACACCAGGTAGTCCATCACCAGCCATAGCTTACACAAGCCGCTGCCGAGCCTCCACTCGCCCGTCAGCACGTAGGGAATATAAAGGGGCATGCAGAAGCCACCTGTGGACAGAGCTCGGCGGTAACTTAACTTACGCGGCTCCGCGGACCGCAGTCCCTGGCCCCTCCTGGCGCCCAGGAACTCACCCACCAGGAGGTCGGAGATGGCCAGGTTGAGGAAGAAGAAGCGGCCCTGCGTGCGGAGGCTCCGGTCCACCATGAACGCCAGAATGACCAGGGCATTGCCCAACACCGTGACCAGCACCAGCAGCACCATGAGTGCCCCCAGCACAGCGGCGGTGCCGGCGGCGAAGGGCCAGCCGCGCTGCCCGTCCACCGCACTGGAGCCGCCCTCCGCCCGCGGGCTGCTAGAGCGGTTGAGCCACGGCCTGTCCTGCTCCATGGCTCCCGGCCGAGAGACCGCAGCGCTCTCCGCTCTGCCCACCCGGCTCTGGTGCTCGCGCCGCTCTGCCGCTGACACCGCCCCTGCCCCGCCACAGCCCCCGCCGGGCGGAGAGAGGGGCGGACCGAGAACCGGTAGAGGTTTCCCGGACGGCGCCTCTGCCGCCAAACTTTCCGGAGTTGTACCGTAGCGCTGTGGTCGCTGCTATCGGCAGAGCTGCGCTCCCGTTGCCTATAAGCTGGCTCCCTCGCGATCACCCTCTGTGAACCCTGTGAAGTAACGCGTTCAGCGGCTGCCGGTGGCTCCCTAGTGGCCGCCCGCTTCCTAATGGCTGCCGGTGGCTTCCCAGTGGTCATCCGCCCACTCTTTCATCGGCTGTCCCAATTTCCTTCTTCTTTGCTGTCGCTGGTCGGGTGGTCTCAGTTGCCTGCCTTGTTTCTGTGGCTTATTCCCTATACCACATCTGCAGCTCTTTCGTATGGCCTACAGTGTCCTCAAATAATCTTTGCATTCTGCCATGTCTAGTAGACTTCCTTTCCTCTTTACCCGATGGGTCAACTGGCCCGGCAGAGTGGGAATGTGCTGGGCGGCTGTCTTGTGATGGTGGGTGAACTTCAGCTTTTCCAGCTATAGGAGCACTGAGAAGGTCTCACTGCTGTGCCTGGCTACTTGTTTTCACAAAACTTGTGAAATACAATATTTCTGAGGCTTCTTTTTCCAAAACTGGCAGTGGACTTAGCATTTTGAAATGCATTCCGACAGTGGTGTTAGAAGGCAGGCCTATTCCAGAAATCAAACACAAGCAGCCCAGAAACAGGCAAGTCTTTCTCTCAGCTTCCAGCAAGATGTTTGACACAGTCCTGGGAAGGAGGATTGGGACACAGTGACTCCTGAATGAGCTGCAGAAGCTGCTGAAGACTGTCAAAACTGAAGGATAATTTAACAGAGGAAATGTAGCCTACCTCTACTCCTGATTTGGCCTACTGGATCATCATGTGCCATAACATATGTGGCCATTATCAGGCCTTGCCTTTCTTTCCATAAGAGTTTTAAGTTTGGGATTACTGCCTTTGGTATACTCCCTTTGTAAATCAAAGAAGAGAGGACTTGCTCAAAACCAATCATTGAATGTGCGTAATCTTCACTCAATTCAGCTAATGTTTCACATGTGGTAAACTCTTTTAGAAAGATCTGCGTAAATCTGCAGTTTGAAATAACAAATTTAGAAGCAGTTACAGCAGCTTTCTAAAGAGCTATTCAGATAGACATCAGGTAAGACAAATAGGAACAGCTTAAAACCTTCCTATTAGTCTGAGGATGAGCTTGTGATTTTCAGGGTAATGGTAGACTAACTTTTTCCCCAGTGGGAAACATCAAGCCTTTGTCAATGGTGGAAGTGGAAATTCCTGGCCAGGTAATCCCCCTAAACCAAGTAGCTCCACAGAGGAGATTTTACAATTCATGCTGCTTATGCTATGGCCTTTCTATTTATGTCAGTTCAGAGACAGAAATGGCAGTTGCATGTTTAACATGTATGAGCAAAGTATTCTTTTTACATGCCTCCATATCATTACCTCCCTAAAGCAAATAAGTGAAACCACACAAAGCAAAAGTGACAGGAACACTGAAGCCTTAGCGTATTACCATGGTGACTATTATTATTGCCTATTTGGGGACTCATTTTTGCTTCCCTTTGAACCCAATTGGCAGTTTTCCATTCACTTCAGTTTGGGCAGGATCAAGCTTGTTGATAATTATTCCTATCTGATTGTGCTATGAAATATAAAAGGTAAAAGAGGCAGCCAAGAGACACATAGAAGAAAAAATATCTCGGTCACCAGGAAAAAATGGGAGAAATAATTTATTCTTTCACAGATAATTACTATATTTTTTAGCACCTCTAATGAAAGCTAATTTTACAGCAGCTCAGTGAGTTTGCAGCATGAATGTTAGTGTGCTGTATTTGAAGTAGCTTTTGTAGTTTGTTATATCCTGGCAGATGTTAAGATTCTCAGTAAGCCCCATAATAACCACTTTTACTGTTTTCTGATGCTCCTTTATTACTGCTGCTTTGTCAAGGCATGATGGCTGCAACTCGTAACAAAATTCTGCTCCTAAAAGCATGAACCCTCAGTCTGTAATTCTGAGCTTTGAGGACTTGCTGTTGAAGACCCTTGCACACAGCAAATCCAAGTGTGCACTAGGTGCCCAGCACTCTCAGAAGAGCAAGTTTTACCAAATCCAGACATCAAGCATTTTCTTTTTCCCTGAAAATGGACTTTTTCATGTTCCATTAGTTACTCTCTTTTTTACTAAAGGATTTTGATTTGCTTGGGTAAACAATCTTGGGGCTCTGGTTGTTGCAAGGCTGGTTTTCTTTTGTCTGTTTCTGCATCCAGAGCCATCTAAAAGTAAAATGTGTATTGCTTTTTCTTTTTTAAGTGTGACCTGTCTTGATAAGGTTCATCATGACTAGGAACAAGAAGTTCAATGGCTCACTGTCATTACTATAAGTATTAAAGAATGGGAAACACATTTGCATCTACTTTAGTCATAGTGCATACTTTATTCTGGTTTGTAACGCCCAAAATGACCTGGCTGCCCGTCACTGTTGTATCAGGCAAGGCAGCACACTTCAGACAGATCCAACCTTTCAAATTGCTGTCTGTTAAGACATAATCATAAACTCTCTCACAAGTGTTTGTCAGAAATCACTTCATGCTAATTGATCTCTTTTTCGACACACTTTAGAAGGTAACTTTTAAGACCCAAGAGCCATCATTACTGAACATTATTTCTCAAGATAACAACACAGATGTCCTTTGTAAAAGAGAACCTGAAGTATGTGAACTACCACAAAATTACAGAAGAATCACTTTTAAACATCCATGGTCAAAATGGTAACTGAGGAAAGGAAGCATTGATCAAAACAGCATATCCCCTCGCCAACAGCTTCATTCTTTTGCATCATTAGTAAATTTAATTTTGTTTTGTTTACAGAGAATGAAGAGGTGCAATGATCATGCAAAATCACCAGTGCAAGCAATTTTCATTCTTTTCAAGCATGCCTTCTTTCTGACATAATTATGCCTAATGGTTTTTTGCCTTCAGCATCTGCAGTAATCATGATTTCATCCTTTTCTTTAATCACTGCATCTTTGCTATTCTTTTGAAGTTGTGGTCAGCAGCTCTAGAGGAGCAAAAAATTAAGGGGATGGTGATGGCAATGATGCTTTTTCTTACTAGTGCCAATGAAAATTTTGACAGTAATAGGGCAAAATATAGCATTTTCTCTATTCTACAATGTTAAATGCCTGATAAATAAATCTTAGAGTCTTACTCATAAAGCTGAAGCCTGTTTACAATTTCCATTTTTGCTCAAAGTCTCTATTTATTCCTATCAGCACTCAATTTCAGTTTTATCATCTGTTGGCAAATCTGCCTGCCTATTGTTTATCTTCAAAGAAGGAAGACATTTTGTTATGGGCTGCGCTTCGGTTGTATCTCTGTGGTCAGCTGAGGAACACTGTGTCTTCTGAGGCTTTTGACAACTTTGAAACATCTAAAAAAGGACTGCTCCTTGGCTCTTTTCAGAGCTTCCAGAGAGCTGGGTATCTGGAGAAGGGGCCCACCCAATACTAGGGGAGCATGATCAATCGCGCTTCTGTTGTTGATGAGTCTTAGCCAAGTATTCTGCATAGACTTGAATTTTTCATTATTATGTAGATTCCTTCTGTAAGTCAATATCTAAACTGAATGTTCCCTGAGATGAAAGCACATGGCTGAGAGGCAGACACATCTCAATATATGTGAAATACTGATAAAAACCACAAAACCAAACAGACAAAAACCTCCACTTAAATTAGATCAGTCCTCAGCTAGACCCAGTTCTACCCTTCCTGAAGCACCTTGCCTGCTTTTCAGTGGAATGTGAAAGCATGTGGAGGGGTGAGTGAAAACAACTGCAGAATCCTCTTCTGTGAGCAAAATGCTAAAATCTATGAAACTTCGCAATAGTTCATAATATAACTGGATTTGACTTTGAGGGAATGGAACTATACAGGTTTTCAAAAGTTTTAATTGCTTTTTTAGTTAGATTCAATTTATTTAGGTTTACAATAATTTAAGTTTATACAGCTATAAAAGGAAGTCTAAAGACTGATGAAATACCTGTCAAAGAACATCAGTTACAGCTAATAACCCAATGAACTAACAGCAATCTATAATTATGTGACACCATTCATCCCCAGAGATAGAAGTGGTTTGTAAGTGAATTAATAAAACATATGCAGTAAAAAATATTATCTGCATTTTATATTGGGCAAATGGAGGCCTAGAGAGACTAAAGTGATTGCCATGGCAACAATGAGGATTTGTGTCAAAACAAGGAAAACTACACAGAATTTTTTACTATCTATGTAATAGACTCTTTTTAGATTTTCTTCTTTTGTGCATATTTGTTTTTTCCTTCCCATCACTATCACATCTCTGCTGTCTTGTCTCCATTGCTTATTTTATAGACATTTTACAGACATTTTCTGATTTGAAAGCCTTATATTAACTAACATTTTTTTTCCACTACATGTAATAAAATAATTTGATCTTTTGATTCTATCTGTATTTTAAGGTTGTCTTGTAATGAGACACAGCAAAGAAGATATTATGTTAAGACATCTTAAAGCAGAAATGTATGTTCACAAAAGAGAACTAATATCAATGGGTTTACCTTCTAGCAGTGAATTAGAATTAAGATACTTTTTTTCTTTGGATAGGAACGCTGAGTGAAACAATCTGTTGTTTTAATTCAGGTTTTTAACTTTGGAATGAAATTCGTATTTGTCACGAATAGACATTGCTCCGGTGAAATTGGTGACACAGTGAAATTCTGGTTCAGAATAACCAAGTTAAAGTTTGTTAGCCTACACATATTCTGTAGATGGATGTTTTTTCTTCATAAGCCCACATACAAAATGGGGTCTATCCCAACGTCCGAACTGCATGCTCTTACCTTTAATAATTGGTAGCCCTCAGACTTCCAGCATGTAGAGATGAAGCAACAGCTCAGCATAATTTTACGCAGCTACAGTTTTCCATTGTGTGGCAGTCCGGTTCCACAAGCAGTTGCAGGTAGACTGGCTTATGTCAGCTTCAGCTGCCCTTCTGGCTTGCTACTCTCTTAGCCAGGTGTGTGGGTAATCACCAGGCTTTGAGCCAACACAGTTTTATTGATGCCTATGTGTCACCTGCATTGGAGCTGCTGTTACGTGGCTGCTTGTGATGTGTGTGTTGTCAGAACACCCAAACCAGCCAAGTCCCAAATGTGGGATCTCTTTTTCCATTGTGCTTCTTCAGTTAAAACTAGTGAAATACCAACAGAAAATTATTTTTCATACTAAGTCACTAGTTCATGATTATGGTTAAACAGGCATGCCCAGAATAATGGTTAAATACTGATAGCATACTGTGGAAGTATTGGAGACTAAGATGCTCCCTTTTCTTCAGGGTTATGATGGGCAAGGGTTCATTTTGGTGGTCCTACAGCAACTCGTACTTGTGTGATGTCAGGATGACTAGGGCTGTTGGTTTTATTTGAATGTGTAAACTGCTGTAGGCATTGCACTGCTGCTGGAAAAGCAATTATTTGGAAAGTAAACACGAAGAATCTCTAACCTGGCAGCTGGTTAATCATCTTTATAGAAATCGAAGGCAGCCCCCTTGTGGCCACTGATATTTTGAAGCAATTGTTTCAAAACACATTTTAAAATGGCCATTGTTTGGAGGAGAAATGAATACCTCTTGATTTAAAATTCCTGCTGTGTACTATGACACTTGTTAAAGGTACTGATAACACCAACAACCTGTGGTGCTAATAGAGCTCAGAACCAGATTTTGTGTGGTATTGATCTGAAGTGATTGAGTTGCCAGGAGCAGCTCTCTGAAGCCTGGTCTACAGCAGGACTTCTTCATACCCGGCAGAGGGGTATTACAAGAACAGGCTCTGTACTGTCCCAGAGCTCTGTGGTTGTCTTCTATCACAGGACACTGATCCTCTGTTTCTTTTCAGCTGCATTACACAGAGAGCTGCATATTTTTCCCAGAGCATCTTGATTTTTTTCTTTAGTTCCTGTCTGCCCCGATCTTGTAGTGACCTCATCTTTACTAAATCTCTGCTCAGTTAAATATTGTCTTCCAGCTACTTAACTCAAGCCTACTTACATAGTTTTGACTTTGATTCTTATTGGTGCTTGTGGTAGCAGAGCTCAAAACACAACAGTGACCTGAAGAGAAGAAGTGGGTTGTGGAACATGTTGTGAAGCACTCAGGTCAGAAATAAAGAGATGCTCTAAGATGACTGAGACACAAAGTCAAAAGCCCTGAGACATTCCGAGGGGGAAAAACCTGTCCTTTGTATTTTGGTCGGGTGCCTTTTGTGTAGCAACTGGTCAGAGCTAGAAGCAAAGCACACCTTCCTGGAGTTACATGAAGAAGTCGTTCAGTGAATTAGAGGTTAGTTTATTTTAGGGGGAAGGATATTGCTTTTCTTCCCCACATTTCTGCGGCCACGCTCAACAGATTCTTCTCGTAGTGCGCGGAGCATCCCTCTCCGTAGGGTCGAGGCCGCCTCTGGAAGCGAAGCCCTGCCCCACCTCGCTTCCAGGAAGGACAGACCGGATTTATCGGTTTGGTTATCACTGACAGATGGATGGTTTAGGCATTCCTTTCCGTTTCCGACCACTCCGGCCGACACCCTGCTCCAGAGGGCGCCCGGCCAGCCTTCTAGAGATGACAGTATGGGTCACAGTCATCTCGCTGCCGGGCCCAATCGCGGATAACGGGAGCGCCCGGCGGGTCAGCAGCGGTTCCCCACGCCCGACCTGCGGGAACCGCCCGCGAGCACTCTGGCGCTACCCCCCGGCTGCAACGGCCGCTCAGAGGCGGCGCGCCACGGCCCGGGCTCGGCACCGCCCTCCCACCGCGGCCGGGCCCACTAGCCAATGAGAGCGGTCGCTGCCGGAGACGCTATAGAGGGAGAGCTGCTGGAGCGGTTTGAAATTTCAGCGGGCGGAGCTGTGCGGGCAGCATGGACGAGCTGGCACCGGCACAGGAACCGGCACCGGCACCGCTACCGGCACCGCTGGAGAGCGGGGAGGCGCTGAGACCGCTGCCGGCCCTGGGCGGTGGCGGCCTGCAGAAGCGCGCCGAGAAGGAGAAGCCAGGTAGGGGCTCCATGTCCCGGGCGGCCGCTCCCGCGGAGAGAAAGGACGGAGGGCCGCGCGGTTTGCCTGGGGCGGCTCTGTGGCTGCGGAAGCCGAGGGTGGAGGGTCTGTGAGATCAGCTCGGGCTGCTCTGAGCTGCTCCGGCCTGGGCTCCAGTCCCAATACGAACAGTGACCGCACAGCCTCCCCGGGAAGCCTGTACTGCTCCTGGGGCGCCCTTCTGGGGGCGACGTTTCCCGTGTCCCGCCCGTCCTCATGCAGGTGCCGGCTCCAGGCAAGCGGCTCGGAGCTCCCTATCCCTAATCCCTCAGGTCGCTGTTGCGTGGAGCGGGGACTGGGCTGGAAATGGTGCCTCGCAAAGGAACCTAGCGATGTCCTTGGAAGTAACTTTTTTTTTTTCTTTTCCCATTTTGATTATGAATGTATCAGGTGCATACCACAGGCAGTCCACAGACATTTAAATCTGAGTCGATGAACCTATATGTGTTTGTCAGAGGAAAAATGCTTTCCTGCAGAAGTGATTACCTTGCCCTCTGCCTTAATAGCACAATATTGAATATTGGTGCTTTAAGTATCTATTGAGCATTGTTGCACAGTGCAGGGCATTATTGATTTGTGGCTGTAGGCTTATGGTTTGTAAACAAAGAGCAAGCTAAATTAAATGGCTTGTTCTGGAACACATCCTGTCTCTGGAATTCATAGTGTGGCTTGTAGAGTGTATTGCTATAACAGTTGCTAGATTTGATTGTGGGTGTACAGGAAAGCTTACTATGTTAGAAGTAGAATATTGGGGTTGTTTTAGCTGTACTGTAACTGTCAGACTGTAGTCTAATGAAAATGCAGAGGTGTAAGGATTGTTAAAGAATCAAGTTAAGAACAATGAGAGTGTCTTGAGCTGTTACATTTAATAAAAAGGGGGAAAAAAAAAAAAAACCCTGACCAACCAACAGACCTGAATCATTATCACCATTGGTTTACTGCAGTCATCCTCTAAAATTTTTGAAACTTATGGATGACCAGACGTGAGGGATACTTTAAGACCAATAGTGACTGACTAAAGGATTTTAGATCTTATGTGTAGAACAAAGTAAGTTAGCATGTAACTGCAGCTCAGGACAGGTGTAACAAATAGGGAGATTCTATTTTGGGGCAGAGTAAATATTCTGAAGAAGAGAGCAAGCAACGAAGTAAGAAAGATAGCCTCTTTGCCAAGGATTATTTAAGATGTGTTGTAAAAATCACGTTCATGAAAGATCTGGGTCTGCACAGAAATTCTTTGAGAATAGAGGAGTGAGTGATGATTGCATTGAACTGACAGTTTGTGGGGTTTGCTTTGTTCCCACTACTCTCCCCAGATGTGCTCCAGGAAGATGATGGTTCTTGTAGTGATTATGGCAGTCGTGATAAACCAGGGACTGCTTTAGGAAGGACAGTGCCAGATGGGAATGTGCTTTTTCCAGATATTTTTCACACTGATCATCTTCTGCTTTATGAGCGATTTAAAGCTTACCAGGACTACATCTTAGGTAAGTAATTTCTTGGTAGAAAAGAACATGTAATCAGGTTGCTTGTAGTAACTGCTTAAATAATCCAGTTTAAATGGAGTCAATTCAGTATTAAACTGCATGAGATGCTTCTAACGAGGACTAAAAAAATGTAGTGTCCTGCTGTCACTTATGCTGTCACCTCAGCTGCTCTAGCTAGTGGACCAGGAGAGAATGGTTTTAATAAAAGTAAATGAAAAGGTGCCAATACTTGATTCTGTGCCTTGTTTTAACTGATCTTAGTGGAAATTTTTTGTGTGTAGTAAGACTTTTTAAGATAAGGCAGAGCTGTTTAGTACTTCTGGGACTGAAACCTTCAGTACTGGCAAGGTTGAGTATTAGATTTCTTCTTCCAGAGAAGTGCAAAATGGATAACTCACCAGTACTGAGGGAGACAGCAAAAATACTGATGGTTATCATGAGCAAAACAGAATGAAGTCAAACTTTAGATGTGGCAGAAGAACAGTTTAGCTATGGGGACTTTAACTTTCCAGTCATCTGGATGTCTTTTCTTTCTTTTGTTGCATAAATGTACTGTCTTCAATTTCTTTTTAGCTGACTGCAAAGCCTCTGAGGTGAAAGAATTCACAGCTGAGTACCTGGAGCAGGTCCTTGAACCATCTGGATGGCAGGCAATCTGGCGCACTAATGTCTTTGAGGTCCTTGTTGAGGTAAACGGAATGTACTTGCTCAGTCATTTGTCTCCAATTAACATTTCTCCTCTGTAACAGACAGATCTTTTGTGTAAGAAATTTATGAGCTTGATAGAGAATAGTAATGTTTTCATATCTTCCTTATGAGGAAAGGCTGAGGGAGCTGGGTCTGTTTAGCTTGGAGAAGAGGAGGCTAAGGGATAACTTAATTTATGCTTATAAATATGTGAAGGG
Organism: Galbula dea; assembly: GCA_013399015.1. Taxonomy (NCBI): domain Eukaryota; kingdom Metazoa; phylum Chordata; class Aves; order Piciformes; family Galbulidae; genus Galbula; species Galbula dea. The sequence goes on from VWZX01009272.1 coordinate 91,430, forward strand.
TGGTTGTCAGGGGAATGGGGTCAGGCTCTTCTCAGTGAAGCCCAGTGATAGGACAAGAGGCAATGGCTGTAAGCTGAAGCATGGGAGGTTCTGTGGGAATAGAAGAAAATTTTTTCCCAGTTGAGGTGCCAGAGCACTGGCACAGACTGCCCAGAGAGGTTGTGGAGTCTCCTTCTCTGGAGAGATTCAAAACCCGCCTGGACGTCTTCTTATGTGACCTACTCTAGGGAATCCTGCTGTGGCAGGGGGGTTGGACTAGGTGATCTTTTGAGGTCCCTTCCAACCTCTAACATTCTGTGATATCTCATTGCCAGTGAAGGCTAGAGCAATACGATTTTTTTCAAAGAGCTCCTTGCTTGAAACAGAGAGAACACCAAGTCAGCGTGGGTGAGCTGTGAGGTAGAAATTTTTGTGCACAGAAGGTGTCAGTACTTGGTCTGGAGCTGGCTGTTGCAGTGCAGTCTTTCCAAATATCATAGGATCATAGGATTGTCAGAGTTTGAAGGGACCTCAAAGATCATCTAGTTCCAACTCCCCTGCCTGGCAGGGACACCATCAAGTTCTAATAATTTGTTAGTTTTTTTTAATCAGTAACATTCTTCCTTTTAACCCGCCTTGCTACTGACAGTATCTTTTCTACCATGCTCCTGTCACAGACCCAGTAAGTATTGCTGGTGTAGGATACTCCTTTTCTAGGTCTCTGTGACAAGTTGTACATCTTTGTGCAAACTTCAGATGTTCAAACCTGCAATTCCATTACATGTTTGAAGAGGGATAAACTTTGTACCCCCTCAGCTTTTCAGCCCAGTTAGTGACAAAATGGCTTTAACTATCCCAGCAAAACTGGGATTTTTGTTGTCTTGTGGACCTTTTCAAAAAAGATCCCCAAAGGAGCCCCTAAGAACTGTAAAGTATTGATTTGTTTGAGTTGGAGAGTCTGAGGATACTGCTTTTGCTGTGGTGGGTTTTTTGGGAGAGAGGGGAAAAAAAAAAAAAAAAGGAAGCAGCTTTTTGTATGAATTTTATGAGGAATTTGAATGAAGTTGTGAAAAGGCTCTACATATGTAGTTCTGAGAAGCTTAATTGTGGGATTATTGCTTAAACTGAAAAGATTGCCTTTACTGTACTATGTAATGTGCATTGGTTTGTGTGGGTCAGCTAGCACTTGAGTATGGCCTGCTGGCTTATGTATGTCATGGTAGCCTTCCTCAGCTGTGTCTAAGGTTCTAAGAAGTCTTAAGAACTGTTTGTTCCAACAGGTGGTTGATGTGGAATATTCAGCTCTGAAAGCAGTTGTGCGACTTAGTGAGCCTTTCCTGTGCGAGTCACGGGATAGCACCTTTACCTTCGAGTGCATGAAGGAGCTCTTGGAGCTGAAAGAGCATCTGATACCACTGCAGGAGCTGTGGGTTGTGTATGATGGGTCAGGAGAGTTTGACCAGACAGCACTAGCTGTAGAGCATGTCAGGTAGGCAATCCTCAAGGTTTAATTTTTGTCTTGGAACTATTACACTCTGCTAGTATCCAATGTGTGATGCCCTGAGTTCTTGTGGTCATGCTAGCAGCTCTCCATGCTAAGCTTTCCAAAGTAAATCTGATGACTGGTACTCTGAGGAGAATGCTCACAAAAAAATCTCTGATGTCCTCTGCAGCTACAAGTAATCACACAATCACAAGGTATGTTTAGCTGTAGTTTATTGTCAGTTTGCTTTCTGTGCCAAATGAGGGGAAAGTAAATAGCTGTGGTGCTTTCTCTTCTTTCCACTCCAGATTTCCTTGGGCTGTGTCACTTGCTGGCTTTAGTGCAGTGTTCCTTCCTCTTCTATAACATTTTGGTGTATTTTTTCCCTTTTTTTCTCCCGCTATTTGCGCATTTTGCCTCCTTCCCTAAATTTGCTTTCTGTTCAGTAGGTGTTTTTTCATATCTTACTACTACTTTTTTCCTTTGTTTATCATTTCTCTGTCTCTCTTCAGTCTTCCTTGCTTTCATGTACTACATGCTGTTTGAAAGCTGCCTACGAATAGGCATGCAAAAGCTAGAATAGCAGGAATGCCCTTCCTGTCTAGGAAGGAGGCTGTTTCAGAAGTGGTAGATGCAGGAGGAAAAGGGGAGAAGAGACACGTTCTGTTGAGAATTAGAGTACTAGACATCTAAGCTTGAATGATCAAGCTTTTCTTCAAAAAGAAATCTTGGCTGAAGAATGCCTGACCAAAACCAACCAACCAAAAAGTCTCAAGATCCTAAGAGTGTAAGTCTTCTTCCAAATTGAGCTTTTAGCTGTTCAGTCTTTTTTTTTTTTTTTTTTTAATGAAAGTGGGACTCAGGCTATTATGAATTTTGAACTTGGATACACAAAACTCTTTATGCAGGTAAATGACCGATACAAGAGAGAACTTCCTGTGTATACTGAATAGGACAGTAGCATGGAAACGGAGAGAAGTGATGAATCGTGATAAATGCTCTTAATTGTTTACATTTGCATTTCCAGTGCTGTTGTTTCTGCTCAGGTACGTGTGGCCTCCTTTGTGTGATTAAATGATTATTTTGCTTCAAAAGGTTCTTCTACCAATGCATCTGGAGGACCTGGGATGAGGAGGAGGAGGATGAATTTGATTACTTTGTGCGATGTGTTGAGCCTCGATTGAGACTGTAAGTTCTACACTTTTGATATTATTAGAGTGGAACCACAGGAAAGGGTGACATGGGAGTAGTGACACCGTTAGACTTACCGAAAAAAGCCTGTTCACTGGTAAATCAAAGCAAGTTTGTTTTATCACTGTTTCCTGTCTGATCAAAATTTTGTATGGAAAGAGTGTGCAAATGAGGTTGCCACTTGATTTCTGAACCCTCAGATTTCCTGAGTAATCCTTGACCTTCCATTAGATGGCACTGCAAACCCAGCCAGAGCCTCCTTTGAAGTGCAAGTGTAGGAATTGTAATCCTAATTAAAGCTATTGTGGGATGCTCTGATACCTCTGGGCATACAATAAGAACCAGAATGGAACCGAGTGTAAACAAAACTTTGCAAATTGGTCTTGCTGAAGGAGAAATGTGTGTATTTCCTTCCCTAGTGGGATTAGTCAGCATTAGGTTTTCTGAAAGTGGGTTTTTAATGCTGTCCTGCCATATGGAACTGAAGCAGTGCACAAGGACACAATCTGGTTCTTTTTCAGTGTGCTAGATAAACAAAGCACACCATTAAACATACCTGGAACAAGTAGTGGAAAAGTGATTTTTTACTGTAGATTTTTCTCTTAAGAAAAGAAACTGTGTCAAACCTCAAGTCTTTCGTAAGTGTTAAGTTTTCTTCAGTGTTTCATAAGTGTTAAGACTTCTTAAGTTTTTCATAAGTGATAAGATAGTTTTATGTGCTTTCATAGTGACCAGCTCTGAAATGTAGAGCATGCATTTCAGGTCCAAATTATGTGCAACATTTAGTTTCCTTCAAATATTTTATATTTCTATATTGCTATAAGTTGTTTTGCTGTTATTCCCTCTGTACTGACTTACTCTGTTTCCTTTGATAATCCCATTGCCACGATTTTGTGAGGCTCTTTGTGTTTCTGTACACCCTCTTTACTGGAACTGTATAAATATTGACTGCTTTGACTACAAATTTTCTTGCTCTTAGCAGCATGTTTTAAGTGTACCCTTTAAACAACCTCTGAAAATTGGGGGAATGTCTTTGCCCTTATTTCATGGTAGACTCTTGAACAGAGCCATTTATGTTGTCTTCAGTTGGTTCCCTGCAAAATTGTGAGATAATTAAATCTTGTTTTACAGAATCATTAATTGCTGTCCAACTTTTTTGTAGTGACCACGATTGGTCCTATATGATGGACCCTGGAGTTCTTGGCACTGTCTAGTTAGCAGATAAACTCATCTTTCTGACTTTGACGATGCAGCTTTGGCCTGCAGTTTCATTTGTAAAGGATGCTCTTGTGATGGTGCCAAGATGTAGTGCCCTCACATTCTTTATCTGGTGTTGATAGTGCCTTTCTTACTTATCCTGTGTTTTTGTCCAGCGAGTTGTTTAGATTATTGCTAATAGACTTCACATTATAGGAATTTTATTCTGTTCCAAACATGATTTTTCTCAGCTTTTCTAAAAAATGCTTAAAGCTAGACTCATTTTTCTATCTAATTACCTTCTAAATTCTTGCTTTTTTTTACAGCTGTGCTTATGCCTTTGTTTTTGAGTAAGCTTCTGATAATCATGTATAATCTTTCGGGGTGGATGGGCAACTATTTAGAAAGTAATGTTTGAGTCTCTTCAGAGTTTTGGTTGTGTTACTTTCCAAAAAAAAAAAAAAAAGAGCAGTGATGATATAGACTGCAGAGAATCTTGACTAAAGTAGTGATGCAGATCTTGGGTTCTCTCCAGGTTTGATCTTTCAAAATTGTACATGTGAGATATACTGACCCCTTGCTCTCAATTGCAGGCATTATGACATCCTTGAACATCGTGTGCCTTCTGGGCTTGTAGCCGATTACCAGAACTACTTGTCTCAGTGTGAAGAGCTTTACAAGGAGTTTTTAAACGTGAGGAGCAGCATATCAAGTAGTGATTCAGAGTCAGAAGCAGAAAACGTCTCTGTGGTGGAAGGGCTAAAATTGTATGAGAAAATAGAGCACTTAAAACAAAAGCTAAAGCTAATTGAGAATCCTCTGCTGAGGTACTTGGTGGGTTTGTGCAAGGAGGAGGGCTGTATGGGAAACTATACTTGGACATTCTTTACTGAAGAAAGAACTAATGGCCTTGTTGTTTTAGGTATGTGTTTGCCTACCAAAAATACAGTGGTCTCCAAGCTAAGGGACCAAGACCAACGGGTACCAAGATCATTCATGTTGTATCATCAACCGTGACAGCAAGTCTGCTGCAGTCATTGATAAGGGACAAACTTTGTCCTGAATCTTGTGGTGAAGATTTAGAAATACAGGTACAGTAACAGGAATTATCTGTCTGCTAATACTCTGTTTGTTTGGTTTCCTCCTCAAGAAACAATGTGGAAGAATAAGTTAATTTACTATGTGCAAGATACTACGTTTGCACTGTTATTTTTTTGTCAGTTCAGAGCCAGCACTGTAATTTAAACAGTAAGTGGTAAGACTGGATGAAACAAATAACTTAATCCATTTGTGTCTGTTGAATACTCTGTACAAGTGTTTCCTGTATGAAGGAAATGAGATAAACCTGTAATAATTCTACAGGGAAGCATGGTAAGGCCTAGTGTTTAGTTTTGAAACGTCTATCTTTTGATGCTACTGATAATGATCTAGAATTTGAAGAAAGAAATGTCATATTGTTGGTTGCTTTAGTTCTGTTTAGGAGATACATTTATTTTAGAGCAGTTATATTTTAGTGAATTCAGACAGGATTTAACAACTTCAGCAGTTAAAAACAGTCTGGATTCTTTGGGCACAGATGAAATTGCTTGCTGTATTGTGATCAAGTTCATGAATTACAGATGTCCAAAATGAAGCCACAGGGAAGATTCTGGAATAGCTTTTGGACTACAGATTGGATTTTCTGACTTGGTGATTGAAAAATGCATATGCTTACCCTGGAATTTGCTTGGAAGCAATAAACATGCATTATTTCTGTACTATTTGTTGTCCTTCACTACAGGATCCCCCAGTGGTATTTGTGAAGGATATCAGCCTGTCCTCTTTGGACAAGAAAAAGAACCATGTGGACCCTATGTTTGCCACTGTAATATCTGAGCTGTATTTTGGGATGACTTGCACCAGGAGCAAAGGGCTATGCCAGTGTTCAGACCGGCTCAAATCTAGTTCCTGTGTTGTTTGTGGGCTTTCTTTTCTCAAGATTCTGTCATACATTTCTTCAGTAATCCATAACAAGTCACTTGAGACAAAATTCAAATGTTGGCCTGGAACCAAGGCCATACTGAGTTTTGCTTTCTGATGCATATGCTATTCAATCTGTCTCTGCTCCACTTTTCTCATGGGGAAATGGACATGACACATACATCAAAGGAATGTTTGTTTTTTTGTCCAGAGAGTGCTATAGTAGAAATTGTGTGTTATTTGTGCCATTAAAAAGGATTTCCTTTAAGCAGAGGCAGCAACACTTAATTAAAAAGCAAGCTTTCGGGGCAAAAATGAATCCATTTTTGTGTTGTTCTTCAGGAGCTGATTGTGTTATGTGTCTTTTACAGTTTCACAATGATCCACTGGCAGCTGTAAATGCCTGTTTTGAAGGAGACACAGTCATCATCTGCCCTGGTCGTTATGTTATAGATGGTGTGTTCTACATCGCTGATTCAGTTGAACTCGAAGGTAGATTTGCTAGCATAAAGGTCCTTAAAACAAAGTAAACTGAATGTCTTAAACTAGCTCTGCATAAAGATTTAGTTTTTGCAGAGTCTGGCAGGAGCATTTGCTTTTTTCTTCAAAGTGTTCAAAGAGTTTAATTTCCTGCTGTTCTTATTTTTCTTGCTGTGGTTTTATGAGCATCATTTTCTTTCTTGCCCTTCTCTTGTGTGTGTTGTGATTTATATAGATATGTATGCTGATAGACAATGCACCCACAGGAGACAATGCACCCACAGGATAAAGGACCTTGATAAAGTGCTTTATTTATCTGCAAGAACTATATTGTTCTCAAATTATGTGGAGTGGGATTTATTGCTTTTCTACTTTTGAGGAAGCAGTAATACAGATGGTGCAATAACACGTGTTAAAGTATGAGCTGCTTTTTTTTAAAGAACCAAGGCATATAAATATGTATCTTTAGTACAAACTCCTCTGAAAATTGTGTCAGGGTATTTAATCTTCTTACATGGACTCTTCTTAGAGAAGTTTTTATAGCAATAGTAGCAGCCAAAAACATTTGAAGTATGAGCATCAAGAAAAATTCTGCTGGCACTAATCTGAGCAGCTGGCTGGTTTGGTGACTTTCTTGGGCTGAAAGGGTGCCTTATCAAAGGTACCGTGTCGCTTTGCTTAGCAGAGCTTTTCCTTTTTTTCCAGCCACTGTGCAAGTCACTACAAGTGTTGAAAATATGAGGATTAGTAAGTCAGGGATGAATAAAAACTTACAATAACTAAGTAAGGTTAAAGCAGTAACAGCTGCAGGAAATTTATGGTAAGGATAACTTTCAACACTTGACAAAAATGTGGAGCAACAGGCACCTAAGAACTTCCCCTTTGCTCGTGCAGTAGTTCAAGCTGCATGACAACCTGTCGTCAGTGTTACTGTGTGACAATTGCCTTTTGCTGTGGAGTCACTTAGTTTACAGGCAGGGCGTACAGGAGTAACTGTGTTGCATGTTGAATACAAAGGGAATCTTTCCTTGTCTATTCCCTGTCTTGTCACCAGCTTCCTTCTTACTACTAGATTTGCTACTTGAGAGGTGAAGTATAAAGCAAGGTCAAAGTGTGGTTAGAAAAACTGTGGGTAGTATGCAAGACAGTTATTCCTAAAACTCTTGCCTTGGATGATAGCCTCTTTCTGTAGTTGTGTGAAGTTAAACTAGATCTGCTCTTTGTTGGCCTGTGGTGCTTTTTTACTTTTAAACTGCCCTGTGCCACCTCCTCCCTATGGCTGACCATAAATGAGTAACAGTGGGAGAAGATTTCTGAATAGTATAGCATCTTGAGCTATCTGCATCTTAGCTATGCATTAAATATGCTGCCTTTAAAACTTTCTGCCAACTCTTGTTCAAAGATTTTCTGGTTTTTTTCACCTTATTTTTTTTAACCTTTCTACTTGGACATTACAGTATTTATTTATATATTTGGTTAAAAGCTAGCATCCTGCTCAGGCACTCCTTATCTGAGTTTGTGTGTGCTTTCAGAAAATGATAGGACTCATGCTGCTTTAATAGATGTTGCATTATTGCTTTCCTTATCATGATTCTTGTCAGTGACAAGCAATAAAAGCTTTACATGCTCATAAATTTCCCTGTAAGTGGTTGAATGTTGACAAGTGTGGATGACTTAGTAAATCAATGTTGGCATATGCTTGTGACATTTTCTTTTTAATCTGAATTAATCTGGAAGCCTGTGTAACATAGAAGCATTAAGTTTTGACCCAAGTTTCATTTAAATAGGGAAGTTGAGTAAAGCTTACTAACAACATTAAGTCCTCTGAGCTTGCTTCCTTGTGTTGTGGCTGCCTGTTTTTTTTTTTTTTTTTTCCCCCCCCTGCACTCTTGGGAACCTCTGCCTTCTCTAGTGAACTTCTGCACTTCGAAAGCAGACTGTAAGTGTCTATGTGTCTGCGGTTACTGCATCTCCCTGCTCTGTTGTAACTTTTAGAAATGAGAACTTTGACCTTGAGAGTTGTAAGCTCTATTTACCCTTTTGTTCAACTGTCTAAAATAATTTCGCATTTTGTTGTGTGTTGTTCAAGTAAGGTAACTTTTGAGTTTGGTTTTGAGTGCCTGTACCTTGATATGGAGGGGGGATGTAAGGTGTAGCTTGGCCACTGGATGGAAAATCCTATTCAAGATTTTAGACCTCAAGTTTTAAACCTACATGTTTAATTTAAATGTCAGTTATATACTTAGCACCTAACTATTGCCAGTTATGAATAAAACTTGCATCTTTCACCTCTGCTTTAAGGCTATGGCCTGCCAGATGATATTGTGATAGAAAAAAGAGGGAAAGGAGACAACTTTGTTGACTGTACAGGAGCCAATATAAGGATCTCCAGTCTGAAGTTAGTGCAACATGATGCTGTGGAGGGAATTTTAAGTAAGTATAAAAGCATGGTGACTTTTTGGTGAATCTTTCATAATTTACTGTTACCATTAAAGCTGGGACCCACTGTTGGAGTTTACTAATTTAACAACATACAGTATTGAGGAGTCCTACAAGGCTTACTCTTTTTTTTTTTAACTTAGTTATAATATGGACATCAAAATGAATTTCTACTCTTTTTACTTCCAAGCTATTGTGGCTCTTGTGTTTTTCTTGTACTTGGATAACATCATTAGACTTTATAATTTTTTTTTTCTGCTGTTAAGGCAACCTGACTGATTGCTGCACAGTCTGTCAGGCTACCTGGAAAAGGAAATCATTCCTTTTTCCATAAAAGAACTTGCATGACAATGTTCAGCCATAGCTGAATCCAGCCAGCTCTCCACTAAAGAATGGTATGAGCTGTAGAAGTAATGTAGAACTTTGCTTTCAGCATGTTCAAACTGATTTGATCCTAAGTTATATCTAATGAGTTTCTGTCTTAGCAAAAGGTGCTAATTAATACATCACCTCAACAGGCATTTGATTTTAAACAGGTTAGAATGTTTAAAATGTTAAAAGCTAACATCTGTATACATGTATTTACTACTTTATTAATTCAAAAATCTTTTGGGAATGTAATGAGTAGTCACTGTGACTTCAAAGGAAAACAAAATCCAAAAAACCTTTAAGACAAATCTTTGATTAGTGCTTCCTTGCAGCAGTCTTTCTGCTTATTACTAGAAAAACAGCATGAGTTCATGCATAAGCAAATCATTAAATTTACCTGAAATGGACAATATTACAATAGTAGTTTTATCACACTAGAAATCCATCTCTCTGTAGGAGGGGTTTACCTTTGCATAACTGATTATATTAATGTTTTTTCTGTGTATGCAGATGTCCATCGTGGGAAAACCACTCTGGAGAACTGTGTGTTACAGTGTGAAACTACAGGTATAACAGTACGAACGTCAGCTGAGCTATTAATGAAAAACTCAGATCTGTATGGTGCCAAGGTACAAACGAATTCTTAACTGCCTTATTTCCCAAATTAGATTAAAGGTTTCTGTTTGGAAATAAGAGTAATGGGATGACTTCTCTTGTTTGTGAGAGAACTTCTAGAAATTCATTTTGGATAGCTACATCTTACTGAGTTTGATACCAAGGGTCTTGTAGCCTCCAATAGTGTCTAGTGAAGCGTCTCCTGCTTATTTGTGTGTGATGATATGAAAATAATATAGTAACAGGGGACTTATGTGAAATAACTGCTGCTGCAGTGCTGAACTGATTCAAGTCCTGCAAGACTTCTAAAGTGATTTTCCGTTTTTCTCTGCCCATAAATAATTCTCTTATTAAACCTTGCATTTGTTCTGTAAATGATTGCAGAAACAGACACCTTGTCCATTGATTCTTACAGAAAGATGATAAACACAGAATTAAACTCTAATTAGGTCATTTTGAAGAATGATGGGGGCTTTGAGTGTTGAGGTGGATGATTAAGGAACAAGAAAGTAATGCGAGGTTGTGCAGTTACTCTTTATCAGAGCTTCTGGTGGCAATAACATTATCAATGGGGCCTCAACACTGAGTTTTGCTGCTTACGGTGGTTAATAAAGCCATGAAGCTGGAATGATAACACAGTTTTGTGTTGTGCAAACTAGAGGATGAACATAAAGATCTGCAATGGAGTTGTCAAGTTAAGTTGGAAATGTGCACAAACTGGTTGTGAACTGCTATCAATTTTATCTTGCAGGGTGCTGGTGTGGAAATATATCCAGGTAGTACGTGCACCCTGTTAGACAATGGCATACACCACTGCAAGGAGGGAATACTTATCAAGGTCAGTTTGAGGCAGAATTTGCTTTTCAAAAGCTTATAGCTGGTAGAATTAGTGCAAAAAATTTGTGTTTAAGTTGGCTTATAACCTCGCTGTCTTATGTAGGATGGTAATGGTACTTGTTTGCCTTGGGTTGGTCCATCAAAGCAGTATACTTGTTTTATTTCTTATCTGATAGATAAAAGTGCCTTTTGCAATGTCACTTGCATGAGAAAATAATGAAATTCTAGCAAAAACATGGAATTAGTTCTACCTAAAACTGAAATATTTTGCATTCACTTAGCTGTACATAACATGTTGGATTTCTGTTTTTTTTGCTGTAGAACTTTTTAGAGGAACACTATGACATCCCCAAGATAACCATGGTCAATAATGTGATCCATAATAATGAAGGTTATGGTGTGGTCCTGGTTAGACCAGCAACGCCCTCTGATAGAAAGGATGCTTCTGCAGAGAGAACAAAAGGTATTTTTCCTTTCCTAGAAGAAACTCCTAAAACTGGTAAATCTAGTATTACCCAGGTTTTTAGGTTGCATAGTCCATAACCAAGTCTCTTTTTTTTTTTTTTTTTTTTAACATAATGTCTAGGTTGATTTAGCAGAAATAAATCTTTATAACTCTCAAAACACTGGAATGTCTTAAAGGATGAACTTGTTGCAGAGAAATACTGTGAATGTTTGTGCCTTATGGTGTGTGTACACTTCCACCGTGAAGTCCTTATGTATCTGATCTGTGCTCCCTACACTAAGCAGGGCCTGTATGACTGGTGGCCTCCTAGGGTCATATAGAAATGTGTTCATACAGAAAACAGCAAGAAAGCAGATATGGCTTCTCTTACGGCTATTCTCGTTCATGTTAATTCCCTGCTCATTTTTTCTTTCATGTGTTAGACCTGGGATGTCCTCCTAGCACAGTTCTTCTGCAGTAAATGTGACAACCACATTTCTTATATTAAGTCTTATTCAGGAAGAACTGTCACTAAATGCAATGTGTAAATCCACCATAATTTTCTCCAATATCACTGCCATTTGGCAACTTGATATTTTCTCAAAAAGAAACCTTTTCCTTAAGCATCTTACACTGTATTTGGAATATGTGTCAGTCATTAAGTGGTTACCCAAAAGGTGAGTGGGATAAGGTGAAAATCTTCAGACTGAAAAAAATATAGTTCCAGGGGTTTTGGATGGTTTGGCTGTTTTGTGTGGTTGTTGTTGACATTCTTACTGTTTCCTGACTTAGGGAATACACACCCTCACCCTACCGAGTCAGGTGATGGGACAGCCTGTGTAGAGGGCTTCAGGCAAGAACAACTACCTGAATGTGTGACTGATGAGTTGGAACTTTATGAGCAAGCTAAGATTTCTGAACAAACTGAAGGCAATTATGAAATTGCAAATGAACTCGGGACTACTTCTGCAAAGAAGAACCAGATGCACAAGAAACGACTAAGTGAACTCGGAATCACAGAAGCTGATGACAACTTAATGTCACAGGAAATGTTTGTTTCTATTGTGGGTAATCAGTTCAAATGGAATGGGAAAGGAAGTTTTGGTACCTTTGTATTCTGACTGACCTGACTCCTGATGGCATTGCAATAAGATTTGCACAAGCTGTTATTTTCACTGCTGCTTGCCAAGGAGTTAACCTGTTCTATTAGCCTTCCACGATGTTACTAAATGTGACAGGTGTTTATTAGTAGTATATAATATTGCATGTGGAAACTGCTTCCTTGCTGCAAGTGTGTATATCGTGGTAGAGAACAACTCTCCTGGAGACTGTACATGTATTCTAGCAAAGCATCAGCTCAGATTAGCAGCTTTTTTGGGGGGGGTATTATTTAACTTCTCATTGTGGAAGGAACCTTTGAAGAAAGAAAGTATAGATAGGGCTCATGATGAAAGAGTGGACAACAAGTGTGCAGCAATTAGTGGTGCATCTTCCTCCATATTTTTTAAAGTATCCTTAGTCTGCAGCTGACTGCTATAAGGGATTGACATACTTTTTAATTGTTTACATTGAACAGAAGATTAGTGAAATGTTCTTCTTTAAGAATGTAGTGGTTTGCTAGTATGTTTTGTACTGGAAGGATTTTCTAGGAAACTCAGCATTTGTAAGGGTAGCATCATTCAGTCTTCTGTGAATTTCTGTGCTCAGCTGTTTGCTTCCAACAGCTACCCCGGTGCCTATGCACCTTTTCCTTAGAGAGCACAACATCTAACTGAAGTCCATTAATCTGAATAAAGAGAAATCAGATGTCTCTCTCTAATAGTGGTATTCAGACTGTGCATTATTCTATAATTTTTAAAACCCTTTGCCAGTTGTAGCAGCTAAGGTTTTGGAAATGAAGGGAAAATTTAAAAAAAATTCAATTACAGTCTTCTCAGCCCACAGCTGTGGAACATTCAGTAAAATAAAGGCACTTCAGTGGCTCTGTGCTGCACAGTATTAGTTTTTACTTGAGGGAAGAATTGGAAGGACTGCCTGATTGAAGACTTTTCCTTCTCAGTGCCTCTCTTGATTTTTCTTTTTTTTTTTTAGTTAAAAATCTAGATGCCACCTTCAAACCTTTGTACTCTCTTCAAGAGTTTTTTGAACTGATGTGTGCAATATATGTAAGGAAATACTAACTTCTAAGTGATTCAGGATGTCCTGTGAAACAGAATCAAATACAGTGTTAAGAGAAAGCATGTTGCAAGTAAACTGACTTAAGAATAATTTCTGAATGTAGCTTACTGGGCATATGCCTTCACTAGAAAGGAATGTGTTGCCTAGGAGTAGATGTGAATAGTCTGAGGCAGATTTTTCACTCTAGCTATTAAAATAAGATGACAATCAATTCACTTCTGTAACTGATTTTTTTCAGTATAAGCAGCTGATAGAAATGAAATGAGAAAGATTTAATGGACAAGCATTTTTTTTGGGTCATGATGTGAACCACAGAATTCATTGCATCTTTCCTAGCCCCCTGATTCTGGGTTTGTTCTGCTCAGGACATTTGACTTCAGGACTCAGCTTTGCATTTTGATGAACATAAATGCCATTGCAGTATCTTAACATGTACAAACCCGTAACTGTTTGCCACTTAGTGACTTTAAAGAAATACTTGAGTCAAGTGACAGCCTAATGCAAAGTCTGGCAATAGTATAGTATCTTAAGCAAATCAGGACACACACCATGTTTCATGCTTTTGTTGTTAGGCATATATTTCACAAGTGTAATCCTTATTAAAGGACTGGGGCTAAAATCTAATTTTGTGGTTCTTTTCTCTGATTTTTTTCAAAACTGCAATTCTCCTGAGAGAGCTGCTTTCTTCATGTATAGGTGGCATTTCTTTCCCTTGTGCTTGATTTTAAGCCTGATTTATCTCTTGATAGCCTCTTATGTCCCTTTCTTAAAGTTCAGTTTTATGTTTATGAAGATAACAATAAAACTGACTTCTTTCAATACCAGCCCAGCTTTGCCTGTTCCTGTGCCAGGTGCCAATAGTGATTCTGTTGTGCAGGTTGTCAGTAGGTCAAGGGGCAAAATATGAAAAGGTAAGGCTGCTAGTACAACTTCCAGCAACTTCCTTAGTGCAGGAACTGTATGATGGAATTGTGGTTAAATTCTTGATACACTTGAGTCAGAAGGGTTTATCCATGTGTTTTCTCCTCCTGTGTTAGTGCTCTTGGCCCCTTGCCTAGGTACTGTGGGTTGTTCTGTGGCTGTCACCCCACCTGGCATTGCCTCGGAAGGAACTGGTTGGTGTGCCTGGCTGCTTGGCTGGACTCCTGTGGGCTTTCGTGATGAGCAAGCTTTTGACTTAATGACTAGATTACAGGCAGATGCTTGTAGTCAGGGAAGAAGATGAAGGCCCTGGTGCCAGTGAGTAGGGAGGCATGTCTGAAGTGCCATCTTGACAAACAATGGCCTTGTGTAGCAGCTAGGTTGTTCTCTAAGTCATCCCTTAACAAAGCAGAAAATGACATCATTGCTCTTCAACAGTGTTATTCTTTTAATTTATCTTCCTCTCTGTGGGACAACCAGCCATTGATATAGCAGAAGCAGCCTCCTGCTCCCCAAGATGAGGCAGTGCTGTCCCTGGAGCTTGTGGAGAGTTCCAGCAGGATGGGAGTGCAAAGCCAAGTCTGACTTTTTTTTTTTTTTTCTTTCCCTGTAGTCAGTCATTGTGCTACTTACAGCACTTCAGATAAGGAGTTTGTAAGCTATCAGGACTTGTGAACAGCAAGAAGAAATGGAAACTAATATAGGTGTCCAGTAGGTGTAATTTCAGTGTAGCTCCTAACATCATTGTGCAAATACTTGTAATATTACAAACACCTCTGAAGCTCACATCACTGAAATGAGTAACAGACTAAATCTTGATAGATAGTGAGACAACTCAACATGCTTTTCAGTGTCACGTGTGCAGGGTAATGGGCTGGAGATGTTGGACTTCTCAGTGTTCAGTAGTGAGAGAGAAACATTCTGAAAAGCTCCTTGACCCATAGTTCCTCCTTATGCCCACAGGCAAGAAGATTTCTTGATTCACTTAGTGAATTGATCATCCAATTCTAGCAGGAATAGTTACCCTTTCTTCTTTCTTTCTTTTCACAAATGTTTACAGCCCTGTGGCTCACAGAAATCTGAAGCAAAATCTCAAGCATTCAGACTAATTTCAGCTTCTTCATCATGCTTGTTTCTAGCTGAGCTTGACTGACTCCTGTGATTGACTGCTGCTCTTTGTAGGTCCACTGACATCTTTTGTGGTCTGTAGAATGCAGTTTTTAAGTCATTTGAACTGTATGGTGCACTTGTGAATTTTTGGTAAATGATTAGGTGGTCTTAACACACTCTAAGGCCTTAATCTCTCAGCAGAAAATCAAAACTTGAAAGCATTAATGTGATAGAAGTACCACTTTACTGAAGAGTCCTCAAAGAGTCTTTCAGCTCTTTCCTTCAAAAGTGTATTCTAAACCATGCCTTTTTGTTCAAACCCTTCTCTCCAGGTTTGGTGTGTTTGCTTTATAGTGTGAACTATGTTTGTCACGTGTATTTATCACATTATCACATTCTTAGTCCTCACAAAGTCACCCTGTGCAGCTGTTTTTAAAGAAAATGCTATTTGCTGATGTGCCTGCTGCAGTTTGAGAGAAAAAGCTGCAGGTTAATGTTCATGTTTGGCTGGCAGCGTACCTTTCCTCTAAAGTAGAGTGGGCTAATACCAGTGCTTCTAAAGCTTTCCAACCTCTTTTGTTATTCTGAAACAGAAATGAGATCATGACTAGAATATTGGTTTCATAATGGTATTTAAAATATCAAGCGTTTCCTGACTCTAGGAAGGTATTTCAAAGACCTGAGTCTATTTAACTGCTATATACATCTCTGTTTATGGCCACATAACATACATAACTGCCTGTTGAGCTGTTTGATGTCCTAAGACATGCTTTGATGCTGTGTTGTAGTGCTGTTGCCTTATTCATTTGCTCAAAGACACCTTTCAGTTTATCCCAGGTTTTGCAGTTTATAATAGTAGCAGACAAGAATTCCTATTGCCATTAGGGCCTGGGAGAAGATTATATAAATGTAGAAGTTAGTATTTGAAAGTGCAATGCACTTACATAAAAAGGAAGCTTGATATGCTGGTTTTTTCCCTTTTGTGTGGGCTGCAATGTGTTCCAGTGCTAGCATCTCTACTTTTGCTGTAGTTAACATTCCTCTATCTAAAAGCATCTGGATTTTGGACTTGGTTATTTTGAGACAAATCCTTCCAGAAATGCTTCCTAAGATGAGTCAGGTTCTATTTCTCCATTCAGGATGTCTCAAACACATTCTTTAAGTTTGTCCCCATCTGCAGTTAGTTTGCTGCTGTTTGTACCAAGTGAATATTCTATATGGGGGCATAATACATATTCATGCTTCACTTGAATTCATATATGTTTACAGACAATGGTAACATGGAAGTGTGGATGATTTACTTAAAGATATGACAGCAACATGTGATTTGCTTCTTGTTAAGTCCTCTGAAGGGCTGTACCAGTGGCTGTGTAAGTTGTCTTGATGCTTTTAATGCTGTTCACAAGTCCTGATAGCTTACAAACTCATGTTCATTTATCACTGGGTTTAATATCTACCTCTAATCTATAGCTTTTGCATTATGTTTCTCTTTCTTGAATTCAAAAAGTCTGCCTTATGCTCATGGTGATATAAGGCACAAAAAGCAAGGTAGAATATGCAGAAAAAGAATAAGATATTGCAAGGTTGGATCTTGAATTACAAAGCAACCTAGGAGAGTGTGCCATCCTTTCTCTGATTCTGGGTGTTGGTATTTGGCTCTGGGAGCAAGTAGAATTCCTGATTATTTTTGTCTTTTTTTTTTTTTTTTAAGCACATAAGGATCTCTTCCTTTCTAGACTTGTTTGAAATATAGGGTTAAAAAGCAGGAACCTCTTGCCCTTAACATAGGATGACAGGAGGTGTGAAAGCATTTGCCTTACTTGCATCTCACTGCATTTTCTTTTGGATATGAAGAAGCAGCTGAATTAACCAGAGTTAGTTGTTACTTCAGTGTGGCCATTTATGCATGGACATTCTGTTAGGATAATTTTTATTGTGTCTCTGACCATGTACAGCAGGCTCACTCTTGCTTATTGCTGAGTAGTACTTAAGTGATACAATAAATTAATCTATTTGACTTTTTAAATTGCAATTTCTTTCAAATCAATAAAGAATTTGCCAAAAAAACCCACACTGAAATGAACATTGATTTTGTTTTTCCCATTAGGTATATGAAACACTTGTATTTTTGCTCCTAATGACAAATCAATTTCAACATTTCAATGCAAGGTAACTTTAATCATTCCTACTGTTTGAGGATGTTAATTTAAACATCATCTATGTTTCTCTTCCATCACTGGCTGAGAGTAATTTGAGCAAACCAATAATTATTTTGTTACTGCTGTATTAGTGGAAAACTTGTATCACCCTAATGTGATGTTATGGGGAAATCATAGTAAAGGCATAGAGGAAATTCTTTCACTCTGAGAAATGTATGCTACAGTACATAAAATGCTATGATGAGGCCAATAATATGTATAAGGGCCTTTTACTATTATGACAAAATTCACCAGTTCTTTTTTGAGCTTAATTCCAGAAATATTTAATGTGGAAATTGTTCTCAGAATTTGTAATTCTGGATAATATTTACTGAATAAGAGAAGCAAAATCTGGACGTTTTCCAAATGAATTTAATGCTGGCTCGTGTTTGACTGACAGCCCTAAAGACAGAATGCTCCATTTTGTGTCCTAGAAGAGATACATCACAGAGTAATGATGTGCTGTAACTGTTAAAAACTCCTAGTGAAAATTCACTGTCTTGCTTTATTCATACTAGAGTCATGTATTACCTCTGTTCTGCTAATGCAGACAGTAAAGCACACACCTCTCTTGTGATACAGTGACTTCTTCTATTAAGGTAGAGATCTGTCTGCATATAAAATATGATCACACAAACAATTCATGTAGCCTGTGCTTGGAATTTCTGCAAAGCACTTATCTGCAGCCGGTTACTATAGCAACAACCCAAAGAGGCTGCTTTAAATTTGTTAGTTCATAGGGGAGAGGCTTTCTATTTTGTTGTATTTTGATTCAGATGAGAAACATGGTGGTGTAACATCTCTACACAAACAGTTTAAGCCTCATGTAAACCAGTCCCCCGGGAAGGGCGGCAGCATGTTTCACTTACCAGTGAGAGTGCTCTGCTGTAACGCTTCATGATTCCTCTGAGTTGTTTCCATCTGAATCTGACTGTAATGTCATCAGCACCAGTACTGTATTTATCCTCCTTCTCTCCTGTAACACATCTTAAAACTGTTTTTAAATAATCAAGGTGAAAATATCAGGAACAGTGGGTGGACATAAAAAGTATGGTGGCTTGTACAGCTAAACAGTTTCAGATATGAAGACACAGGTCTTTCATATTACAACAGAGAAAACCATGCCAAAATACTGCACAGAACAAATATCATTAACTGAAAAAGCAATCTTAGTGAAAAAGATAACTGGCCTACATGTTACTAAGTTCCAGTGGAGGAAAAGAATAAAAATGAGTGAAGGATAGCTATACCCCCTGCAGATTTGCATTGAGCTTTCTTCCTTTGAAAATATTTACCTACTGAAAAACAGCAGTTCGCAGCAAAAGAAATTCATAACTGACTTTGCAAGCTTCTAGGGGCTTTCCACCAAAACACTGTAATTTTAGACAGGTAAATGAAGGAGTCTTTGTAGCCTGAACACTTCTACAAAACATGAGAGGAGAGGAGAAATGCAAATTTTTTTTCCTGTGTGTAAGTTAGCTTGGCATGAGAACCCATCTACCTATGGCCCAGTAACCTAAAGTCTGTTTAGGAAAGGATTTAACCACAGAACTCAGCTAGCCATACCTTTTGTTCCCTGTGATTCTCCTGTTCACCCATTGGAAGTGAGTATCTCAGAAAAACCCTGATCCATTTAGCTCTTATTTGCATCCAAAGCAATGCAATGCAGTTTACTGTTAAGTAATGGAAAGCTCCATTTACTGCACTTAGTCGTATCTGATCTTTCTGATAGTCCAAGAGTCTGTGGAAGGTTTCAGTTTCTTCCTATCAAGAGCAAGTCCCTCCTTTTGCAGCTGCAGCAGGGAACAGATACTGCATAAGCCTTGAGGCCTGCATGGTCTTAGCTTAACTTTCTCCTTCATTTAATCATAGTACATTAGATTGATTTAAAATTTTTATTACAGTTATCTAGTTAGAAAAAATACATTTCATAATGGCAAACCAGAATGTTAACCTAAAGAAGATTATTTTGCAGTATTTGTTCTATATTGGATGTTTCTCTTAGATAAATGCTGCAATCAGTACAAAGAATAGGTTGTTATATGGCTTTCATGCTGAAATGTGCACAGGAAGCTTTTTCATTTTAATAAAAAAAGAATGGATCTTTGGAATTCAGACAAATCCACTCAACACTGTGATTCAGAAGACTGGCAGGTGAAAGATGCCTATTGGATGACCTTGGTCATTCACAAAAAAGAACAGGAATAATTTTCTTCTTCAATAGAAAATCTAATGTTTGCCTAAAATTTATCTTGTGATTATGATAAATTAGCTGTACTTACCTGAACATTTCCCTTATTCAGGAGGTAAAGTGTATAAATCTGGGATGGAATTGGCAAGCTTGCAGCTTGGAAACAGAATTAGATGCATTAGCCATGGCAATCAGACAAAGCTTGTCAGAATCTCTCCAGCAACAGTGGCCTAGCTCCACAGCACAGTCTGTTGTGCTTTTGAGGAACAGGCCCAACAGCTTTTTCCTGTGTAGCATTTTGTGAGCCTAATCAAATCCTGCCAGCAGTTTTTGGTGTTGTTACTCTGATAAAGTTCATGTGGCTGATAGTGGCCTGCAGGGAGCAGGGCTCATCCCTGCTGTTTATGTCTGTCAGCAAACAGTCATAGTTTTTAAGCCAAGTTATTGGAAGCTAGATAAGTGAGGTCTATGATATGTCTCTAAAGAGTGGAAGTAGCAAAAGCAATCTTCTTGTCCTTCATGCTAGGAAGTGGGAAACTATTTTAGCCAGCAACTTAGGCATTTTGTCTCTGATAGGTCTAAGTGCAATAAGTGTCATTTTCTAGTTTTTGCCATTGTATCAGCTTTCTTGTTGGAAAAGAACAAGTTAGGAATGCCCAGTTTTTTGTTATTCTCATTGTAAGCTGACACAATGTCAGCTTTTCATTGTCTTAATTATTAAACTATTCTATGAGCTTTGGAGTAATAAAACTGTCTCAGATTTCATGCTCCATGTCACCCTCCCCTATGCAAATGTGTTGGTCACAGGGATGTCCTCCAGATACTTTCATGAATGTTAAAGCAAATAACTTATTCAGGCCTTCAGCAATATCAGCCTCATCTGTCATTATTAGTGTATTCATACTCCTTAATGATCCTGTTGACTTTTTTTTCTGGCTGCTTGCTTCTTAATCTTTATATATTTATTAATTTTGTAAAATATAATTTAAATTTTGATGAATATTCCTATAATTTCTAAAGCATATACTTAGCTGTGATCAACATAATCATTAATTTATTCCATTATCTTTTTATCAGGTTTCTGGAATAAAACTGTCAGCTCTACTCCTGTAAATAGTAGAAGGTTTTTCCTTTAATACAACTGTTGGATTTTTGCTTTCACTTTTTCAGTTGATTTTAGTAATATTTGTATAGTTCTTATGTATGTAATTTGCATCTCCAAGGACTTTTCCATCCTTTAAATATACTGTTTCTGAAAAGCATATCTGCAAATAACCCTTATTACACAAAAGTTGTACAGTAGAAGAAGCATAGGTATTAAGAGAGTTGAAGAAGCAGTGGGGAACATGAAGGACTAGGGTAAGTGTTCCTTTTGATTCACTGCAGATAGGTATAATGCACATTTCTGTGAAACTACTAGCTGGTTTGCTTTTGGTTTGTTTCCTTCATAGATTTAATCTATGGGGAATACACATGCAAAAGTTATCCAAATATGAACACCCCTTCTGCTGTTTGGTTTTGTATTCATTTACAGCTTCAGCTAAGGCTGATGTCCTGCTTTGCTGGATGTTGAAAAGCTAAAGGTTTATGTTCCAAAGAGATCATAGAATTGTAGAATCATCTGGGTTGGAAGGGAACTCCAGAGGTCATCTAGTCCAACCCCCCTATAGTGAGCAAGGACATCCCCAACTAAATCAGGTTGCTCAGAACCCTGTCCAGCCTCACCTTGAAGCCTACAGGGACCAGTACTCACATGTTGTTACTGGTGACCAGTAGTGTTGGGTGGACGGTTGATGATCTCAGAGGTCTTTTCCAACCATAATGATTCTTATGACACCCAAAGATTACTACTTGCTATTGTTTGAACTGCTGTTCAGTGAGGCAGCAAATATGAAGTGCAAGTGACAGAGTTAAAACAGGTCTTTTTTCACAGAAGGATATTTTTAGTTGCTCATTTTTATTATAGCGTCAAACAGCACAACACATCAAACAATGACGGTGATACATGGTGATGCCACTGCTAATGTTTAATACAAGATTTCTCTTGTGCTGGATACTTAAAGCCTCATTCTATGGACAGTTAATCTGCATTAGCTCTACTTAAGGAAAGAGGATCAGTCAAAAATGTCTGTTTTAATTGTGATCAATTTAGTAAAGCTCTGAGTGCCATATAGGGGCAAAGCTTCACCATAATCTGAGTTGTGCTCATACAAAGGAAAGAGAAGCTAACACCACAAAAATCAGAGAAAAATGTCCTTTACTATAGGCATATATAATGTAGACATGATTTAGATAGAACAATCTTAGGTTAAAGCTCTGATATCTAGCCAGACTTGGTGCATGACTGAGAGATTTACAGGAGGACTAACACTACCCAGTGCCTTTTGCATATTTTGGTTGTGTGGTAGAGTGAAAGTGGTAAACACACTCCCACCCCTTCCCCTGGAGATCTTGTAGTTTTGTTGAAGTCATTGAGACCACCTGAATACCTCTCTGTATTAGCACTGTAATGTGCTAAAGATGGTAGAGGAGAAATTTGTACCATTACCAGTGTAACGCAGCAAAGAGTACATTGCAGCAGTGATGGTACAAATTCCTTCTCTCTTACTACCTTGAACTCTTGGAAGGTCTTTTCCTTTTCTTTGACAGAGAAACACATATGCATCACCATAATCCTGACTTATGCTAAGAAGTTGACATATGCTCCTTCAAGATGTGGTGTGTGAAAGAAAGAAGATTAGTTCCTCTCTCTGTGACAGAGGGCTGATTCCTGGGTTCCATTGCACCTACAGCTCTTGGCCCAGCATCAGCAGCTCCCACAGCTACAAACATTTTGATAGCTGTCACTTCCAGCTGAGAGCTCTAAGAAAGTTGGCTGTGCTAGAAAGCAGTGCAAACCTTTCAAAAATTAGGCTTTGCATGTCCCACCCAACATCTCTTCCAGTTGCAAATGTAAACATTTAGGCCATTAATATTATAGATTAATAAATATATTCTGTAGAAATAAGAATTTTTAAGAGAGAAGAGAATCATGAAAAGTACCTGACACTACAGAAAGAATTTCATTGCTTTTACTTCTCCCATTGAAGAACATGTTTTGTTTTTTTTTTTTTAAGAAAAAAGATTAAAATAGACATTTGAGGGAAAACCATGCAGAGGTATTTATCCTTTTATTTTATAAAAGAAGTTTTAGAGTCTTCTCTCCACCATTACTGGAAAAACAAACATAAAACCCCCAACATTGTAGTAGAGGGAGATTTCCAGTTTTCAGTGGTGGAAGTCACAGCTGGCAGAAACTCTGCTGTAATCTTCTTAACCTGGACAATATCTCTGTGAGCATGTTAGCCAACGTATCAGCACTAATTCAAGCTTGTTTTAGATCCAGTGCTCATTTGATTCATATGCTTCTGGGCTTTTCTCATAGAAGCAGAGGAAAAATAGGCAGTAAAAGATGATGCAACTTTATTTGGATCCCTGTCTTGTTTGGTTATCAGTGGCCTCTACTAGAGCATGCATTTTGAAGCGCTACAGGAAGCCATTTCGAAAGGCTGCTAGAAGCGGTTGTGTTTCACTGACAAAAGCACATTTTGCAGTCAATCAATGAGTATCCAAAGACAAGAAAGGACATTGAGCTAACTCCACTTCTAGTGTCCATCCATCAAGTGTCAGATATTCAAATTTGCAAATTTGGCCTACTGTCACAGAATATTTTTGAAAGTGCCTTGTTATGAATTATACTTGGTGGTTTGTGAAATACCTTTTTAAAAAAACCACACACTTAAATGAGTGGATATTAACAGAGATCAAGATGTTAATATGAATATATCCCAGGAAAATGAAACCTTTTGCTATGTGCAATTAGTGTGAAACTAGCATCACTACTTTGAAAAATGTGGGTTTTTTTCTCTATAGTTCTGCTCTACTTCCATAAATCTGTACTCCATTTAGTTGTTTTCTGATTTGCTAAAAAGCATCCCAGTTTGCATCATTTTTCAACCAATATTGTTAATAATAGTGTTTGAAATAGCCTTGATGCTTATCTGGCCTTCATTAACACCATGTTTCTCTATGGGCTGGTGTGTCATAAAAACTTAGCTGAGCTTAACTCTCTTTCAGTTTGAAAAATTAACTGACATTTTATTCTAAATAACACTGACAAACTTTGCCTTGGACCTAGTGTTTGTTGGAAATCCTCCCTTTTATAAAAAGGATGATGAAAATTAGGGTGAGAATAGAGAAAACATTGTTTTTTTAAAATGTTACTCCCTCTGGAAATAGTCTGACCCACTGTATCAAGTTTGAGCTAGAGGAACAAATATTTTGTTTAACTGTAACACACTCCTATTCAGTAGCTAATCTATGTTTGTCTTGCGTATTTTTGTGTCCAGGCTACTCCACTCTTACTTTTAACTAATTATCTTACTATTAAACATAACCATGAACCTATTAAAGGAACTACAACCATTTTCTTCAGTTTAAATTTAGCAAAGGATGTATCTGTCTCCAGTAAGATTTAAGCTTGCTCTTTAAAGCTTAAGTGTTCTACTAAACTGCTGCCTGCCTGATAGCAATCAGAAATGGACATTCATTCCATCGATTCACTACCTGCAGTAGTATGAGTTTTTGCTCATTTCAGCAGCAAGACTATTTATGAAGCAATTTAATAAAAGATGTTGATAAAGAGCCAAGCCGTAAAGCTGGGGTTTCATCAGTTACTTTAGTAAAGCGAGGCAACATTACATTGTTTCCATTTTAGCCGACTTCTGTATTGATGGAAGAAATGCAAGCACCACTCAGTCCAGAGTCTTTGGAGGGTTCCTTCTGCTGTAGCAATGCTGTTCCTCTTCAATAAAGCTCTGAAAAGACAAAATTTATTTGTGCTGGCAAAATTGTTGCCAAATCCATGCACTGTTTAGTTGAAACTTTCCCACTTGTTTAAATATTGTTTATATTTCCATAATTATAGATAGTTCTTAATTTTTAAATTACCTTTTTAGTGTGGTATACCAGTGGATTGCTTCCTTCAGTAAAAACAAACTCAGCCTCTTCTTGTTGTCTTTGATTGGAGCCATCTTATTAAATCACTAGAAGTACCTATAAGGGCATATGAAAATCTTTGTTAGAATTTGTCAGTAAGTTTTTTAAAGAACCATTGTCAGGAAATTATGTTTTGTCAAATTAGAAACATTTTGCATGAATGTAGTCAACTCAAAACCCACTTATGAATATAAGCTATCTGGAAATTAAAAGAAGTTCAAATCAGGTGAAATGGAATGAAAAATAGCACTTTGGCAATGATTTCCCCTTGTGCACTTTGTTCTTGTACTATGGACCTCTTCCACCCTTAGTTAACACCTTTTTTCTCATGAAAAAAAAAAAAAAGCATATTTTGGGGGGCTAAGAAAAGGCTTTTTCCCCCCTGTCACTTCAATGCTCTGCTTGTGTACTCATGCCTGGCATTGACCAGGACTCTCCCAGCCTACCCTTGTGCTGCAGGCTTGCTGCCTTGCTGTTTCCTGCTCACCTACATGTGGATTGTGAGGCTCTTCCAGCCAACCGTGTGTGTTGTCCTTAGGGAAGATATGTTCCTTCCTTATTCCCAACAATTCCTCATCAGTTCCAGGACACCAAGGCAAACCATCAGTCTGCCTGGCTTCTTTTTTAGAATATGACATAATTTGCATTGACTGTGAGCAAACAACAGGAAAGGATGCTGTCCTTCATATCTCTGAAGTACCAAAACCAAGAAGCCAAAAAAACCATACCACACCATTTTAAAAAGCACTGATGTCTGAAAGTCAGTCTCTTGATTTCCAAGTGCTTAAGATTTCAGTTGCCTGTGACTGGTATTGTCTCTGTACTAACAGACATAGATTGACTGTGAACAGCTGCTTTTGCTGGTTGTTTTCTGCGCTTTGGGCATTTGAAACGCTCCAGCAGCAGTACAGGGTATAATGATGATGCAGTAAAAGTTCTGTATGTGTTTGAAACAAATCAGAAAACGTTTGGATCTGAAATGAAATGTTCCCAAAATACTGGTACACTCTTCAAGCTCTCTAATTGCTGCCAGAGTGCAATCTGTCACAGTACTGCCTTGTTCTTGCATGTTTTACCATTCCATCTACCTGTTGTAAGTAAGAAATATAAAGAACAAGGTGTCAAACAGAAGTGAATCGCAAGAATATGTTGGCAGCATATTTATTAAAAGTAACAACTCCCATCCTCAAGAGCTGATATCAATAAAAATGTGTGTTTATTGACAGGAAATGCATCAACAACAAAAAAGACAAAAGACAAAATTTTTGAAAGGAGACAAAAATGTCTTTTGACACAGCATATGTTATTAAGCAATTAGCACTTCAATATAGTTGATCTACATGCAGTTTGTAGAATGCAATGGATCCACTACAGTAGTTTCTAGATTAATAAACAGGAGCTCACAAGAGGATTAGAAAGGTTATAGAAGACAAACTTCCGAGTTCAGCAGAGAATCACCTGTAAAATGTAAAATGTAAAAGTGTAAAAGTCACTGAGTCTCAGTGAAATTAATATGCTACATATACTGTTTACATAAGATTCCACTTTCCATAGTGTTTAGTTTTGCATGTACGAATTAGCCTAATTGGTTTCTGTGGCTACACAGGTGGCTGAGGCAGCGAATTATTCTTCTGTGGCTACACAGGTGGCTGAGGCAGCAGACCATTAGACAGGAAGCCTGTACAAAAGCTCTGTTGTACTGCTCGAATGCTGTGTGATAAAGCACACAAGGGATGTATTGCAGCCTTTGGGTTGTGGTAAGGTGGATGCCCCCCCCCCTCCCCTTGCCAGTCTGCAAGGGGAGTTTTGTATACGTGGGGAACGGGAGGGAAACCCCACAGTAACCCTCGCTCTTTGTGCTTCATCCACTACCGAGTCCTGCTGACAACAGAGATTGGAATAGCGTCTGCATCACAGCAGGGAATAAATACAGCCATCAGGACTCCTGTATCCCAGACGTTAAGGCTCACAGAGCAACCCCGCAGAGAACACATCCAAACCCTTCCAACAGCTGCCCCCGGAGCCTTTAAGAGGCCAAGCCTGTGGGTGCGGTGGGCTTTCGCCGGGCGGGGCGGGGCGGTGGCGACTGCCCAGGCAAGAATTGTAGTTTTCGTGAGGGTGGCTCGAGCGCTGCTTCGCGCGAGGGTGGCGGGCGGAGGCAGTCTCGTGGCGGCTCCTCAGGCACGAGCGGCGAGGCGTTGGAAGCACGAGCTGGGGTGTGGCGCGCAGCCCACAGCTTCCAGAAAGTTCCTGCGTGGGCTCCGTGTGTGGGAGCTCCGTACTGCGGCAGTGGGGTGCCCAAGGTATGCACCCGGGGATGCCGTGAGGCTGTGGATAACCCCACCGCCATTAAGGGACCTTGCCGTCCAGAGGAGGGGTCAGCCCCCGTGGCACTCCCGGGAGGTGCTGAAGCGTGGTACTAGTGTCCCCAAGGGAGAAAGGAAAAACTACACGTTTTCAGGTGGTTTGCTTACAGGTCACTCGAGGGCACTCTAGTAACACTTACTACTTCGGTTGATGTTTGTGATGATAGGTTGTATCTACATGCACAATTTCGTAAATTACTAGAGGCTTTGTCGTGTTTGTCAACAATGTAAATAAGCTAATCACAGAATTATGTGAGAGAAGGGGATTCTCTGGTATCAAGCTGTGCAAACTGACAAGTCTTCATTGGGGATTATGGGAGCGGCAGAGTTTACTTTGAACTTAGATAATTATCAGTGATATGTGTGTGATAACTTGGTTGCTAGTCACAGAAGTGATTTTAGAAAGTATGTACTGTTAATCTGTTGTCTATGGAAATTACTTTGCAGTAGTGTAGCCTAAATTTGAATGAAGCCCTCTCCCTCGTTTTTCTGTAATCATTAAGCATCTCTTCTGAAATGCATATGAAATATTCAACTAAATTTAGCATCAGTTTGGTGCATAACCTCTTTTGATTTCCTTGGACATGGCACAGTTTCCCTGTAGCTTTTATATTCTCATCTGTTACACTTTCAGAAAAGAAAAAGGTATTTGAAGAAGTGACTTCAATGCAGTAGAGTGCTGGTGAGCTAGCCCCGAGGTTAGGTGAAGGTGCACAAATCAACGTGAACAGACAGTTCCCTTCCTTCCCTCATCCCTTGCCTCACCAGTGGCATGTGTTTCTTCTTGTGACATTTCGAATGGAAGGGTTATTCCAAAGCATACTGCCATTAAACACAGCAGTCAGGGATCTACATCTGCAGTTTATATATAACTTACTGAAAAGTCTCTGTGAAACACTTTAGGGATATTGTTGTGATGGCTGAGAAAAATGCAATGAGCCCTGAACAATCTGACCATTACTTTTCCACCTTTTCAGACAGGTGTTTGATTTTGGTGGTAGGTTTTGTGTGGGTTGGTTTGTTTGGGTTTTTGTGTATGGGGTTTTTTTGGGTAATATTTACTTTTGTGAACTCCTAAGGACTGATTGCGAGCTTCATAATGCTTTCTATGCCTGAGGAAGTGGTACAAAAGTCCTTTCTGGGTCTTTTTTTCTGTACTTGGTCTGTAGTCTGGTCAAAGTGTTACAGCCTGGACTTGGTTATAAACTACAGCATCAGAGAGTGGTCTATGGTTATTCTCTTTCCAACGGTTAGCTCCCCAGCACTGGGTTTCTGAATAGAAGCCTACAGTATCCATTCCTTACTTTATACTTCCTTTTCCTAGGAAAGACCTAAACAAACAGGAGTTTAGAGGACTATTTAGATAACATAAATGAGCTGTTGTGTGTTACTCATCAGTGAGATGATCTATTTTCTGATCTAAAAAAGAAAATTATATAATTGGGCTTGGTGCAGTGTTCATCTGTTACGTGTTGAGCTACTGTGATAACAGGTAGCTGGCTGAAATGTGGCAACCAGATCCAGATAGTGTTGGGGTTGGTTTTTTTGGTTTTGTTTATTTGTTTTAAATAGTTCAATATTACTTAACCTTTGATGTGTGCTTGGTATAGTTAAAAAATCTTTCTGATAAATACAGCTAATGGGATAGTTTAATTAAATTAACTTCTTGTTAATTTTTACCACCTGGCATAAACCTGCAATCCAGGTCAGGTATATACCAGAAGCTGAACCGTGTATTTATTGTCTTTTATTTTCTTGCTTATTCATTTGGTTAAGAATATCTTTTTATTCCTAAATTATGTTTGTTTGTTTTTTTTTAAATGGCATTACCATTGAAAACTGATTCTGATATGCAACAAATATTTCCAATAAGACATCTATAAATGAATAAACTAATTGGTAGGTGGTAGGGTTTCTATTTCAAGTTGAGGATTTTAGCTCCTTAACCACTAGAAGGCACTCTGGTATAAAACTTGGTCTTTAACAGCTTGCAGAACTTGTATCTAAGGACAAAACATAAACAAACAAACATGACTGACTTTAAGCAATTTCCTTCTAAAGATAGCTATGTTCACTCTTACGTGAGATGATAACCTGCAAATTATTGTTTGTCCAGCTACACCAGAACTTATGCTTAAATGCGTACACACTGCAAACGTGTTTGCGTAGTAACTAGTGTGTTTGTTATTGCTGTTTCATGAGGCAGCACCTAGAAATCAGAAAAAGGTTAAGTTGTCTCACTTTTTGTGGTTTGTATATGTGTAGACTAAATATATTGCTGACATGTGCTAGCAGGTGGAATTTGGCACCTCCCAGATTCTGCTTTCAGTACTCAATCGCTTTGGCTTCTGTGAGAGTCATGTTATCCACCACTGTGCATTTGTGTGAAAGTACACTCCATGCAGTGTTAAGAGAGACAGTTAAAATAAGCATAGAAGCCTAGAAATGTATGTTGCGATAGTAACACTAAATTGTTTTTGTGTGCCAAGTGTTTGCACTTAGAAATTGCTTCCAGTTTGTGAGGTTATGTTTCCAGTTTAGTGAGTATTTTGGAAAACAATAGGTTTCAAGTTAAAACACTCTTAAGAATAGCTGGTATAATATATGAGTTGTTCTTTTTAATTTTCACGTCATTGACTAATTTTCTATTTCTGTACATTGCAGTGTTGTATATTGAGTTAAAACCCCCTAGACCTCTGGAATTCAATATTGAATCACTGAGTCTCAACATTTTGAAAGGTGTTCACTAAAATTATTTGTAGTCTGTTTGGTACTTGTCAATATTTGCTGAAAAGATATGCAGGACTATATATCCTGACTAGAAAAGGCAGTCATATTGGAAGAAATTACCTGACTAATGAATATCTCAGCATTAAACTTGATAATCAGTATAGCTAAATGTTGAATTTTGAAATCTGAAACTTCAGAAATGTTTTTCTTCTCCTTTAAATATTATATGGTTTTGAATAAGAATGAACTTTTTCTCCTTTCTTGTTTTAATAAAATGTTTGCGTTTTGGCAAAGAAAATGCATACTTAGGGAAATATAAAGAATACACTAGATTATAGCAAAATATCAGGATATCTTGAACTTGAGTCATTTGTGAGTTTCTTTCATCCCTAGTTTCTTTTTCCTCATGCTTGATGTTTTATGAAGATTTTTTAAACTACATCTACACTCTGTTTTCCTAAGGAAGAAGAACTAATTCAAGTCTCTTGACTACATGTGTGAGTAGGTATCTAGGTGCCTGTGAGCTCCATTTCTTTTTCTTCTGTCATGGCTCTTATTTTTTAATTTAATGATTGTTTTATTTTTAAAAGCTATCTACACAGCAAGATAACCACATTCTCTTCTTCATTGTCCACAATTTTTTTTTCCTGCTAAGAGGCCAAGCCTTGCAGAAGAAAAAATGCCACATGAAACATC
This sequence comes from Galbula dea, assembly GCA_013399015.1. Lineage (NCBI taxonomy): Eukaryota > Metazoa > Chordata > Aves > Piciformes > Galbulidae > Galbula > Galbula dea. The sequence goes on from VWZX01009272.1 coordinate 121,851, forward strand.
CTACTGACCTATACACCAAACTAAACTCCCTCGTGCAGTTAATCTGTTATATTGATGGACAGTCGAGGTTGCAAGTAGAAGATGCCCATCATCTCTTGTGTTTCCTGGCAGAGAGAATGACTCATATTACTGGGATAATGAACCATTTAATGACTTGCAAGTTGATTTATCAGCTTGTGCTGGAGAGGCCAATTTAAAAATATAAAGCCATAAGTCACAGTGTTGCTGTGTTGCCTATCAAGGCAGCTTGGTTCCCTTCCCATCAAGTGGTGTGTTAATCGAGGTGTCATTGTACACACTGTAGTATGATACTTGGAACATGGAACAGCATTCCTACCCACTTATGTTCAGCTTGTGATATAGTCTCAAGTCTAAGCAAGACTTGGACTTGCTTAACCACTTTCTCCTTTTTCTGTATCAGTGACTGTTGAATATTCCTGTCTATATATTATTAGCTTTCTATCAGGTGCCTCTTTAGACTAAAAAGAGTGGTCCTTATTCCATCATCCAGGTAATTCACAAAATTACTGAACAAACCCTGTTGAAACCTTCCTGATGTATTCTTGACAGGTGGTCATTAATAACTGTGTTTTGAGTGGGACTGTTCAACAACTTTCTCTTTCCATGCTTTACTTCTGTCTTCATATGATTTCTAGTCTTGCTTAGGACTGTCCCACAAGTTGCAAGAAATGTGGTATATACTCAGTATCTAGAAGCTCGTGTGCCATGTGGTAGAAGAGAATGAAAGTTAAGTCAGTTTTGCTTGTTTTGTTTTGGAAAAAATCTTCAGGATTTTGTTGATAGTGGTAAGTGTGGGTTTTTTTTTTTTAATAGAGTTCAAATTAAGCTGTTTAATGACTTCTCAAGGTTCCCTTATGGAAGATCAGATCCTGATTTCTCTCCATTTTTTCAGTGGATTTTTTTCAGTTTTCTGGCAGTTCCTTTGTGTTCCATGGATTCTCAGAGCTTACAAGTAGATTTCTTGGCAGTTGAAGTTTTTATGGATGCAATCCATTGGGCCTAATCAATTTAAAAACATTAAATCTTTCTGTGTACTCTAACATTGTCTTTTCTTGCATCCTTACTTTTCTTTTCTTTGAAAAAGGCTTCCATGAAACAAATGCTGAGTTTCTGGTTCTGTTCAGACTTAGAATTTCTGTACCACAGCTGCTTCACTCTGAACAACATTTGCCAACAGAGCTTAAGTCTTGGCTTTTCTGGAAAACTCCTCAGCACTTCTGAATAAACTGTTTCTCTTTGTAAAGGGAAGAAATTCCATGTATTTGCTTTCATCCTTGCACTGTTTGCCTGTTGATCAGGAGTCAGTGTGCCTTTGGATTCAAAGCCCTTCTACTGTCCTGACACACTTCCCTGAGTTTCGTCAGCTGACAGGCTGAATCTTTCCCAGAATTTTGTATTTTACTGTTTTAAGAAAATTATGCCTAGGAAGTGATATTAGTTATGACCAGACCCCTTTGTGTAAAAATCGGGGTGAGCTTTGGGCTCCAAAGTAAGGTGCAGTTGTTTGCTATCAGGATACTACTTATTTATGTGCAAATTAGATTATTAGTTTTCTTCCCCTCTTCCAGGATGTTCTGTTCTTTCTAAAACTGTTTTTTAATGTCTTTTTTCCTTGCAAAATTCTAAAGTAGCCACTAGAGTTAGATAAAATGACAAGAAAAAACACATAAAAGCCTGTTAAATGGAGATGACAGTAAAAGAGCAGTTTTTCCCATCCTTACTTGGTTGCCTTTAGAGATCAGTATAAGTGAACATTTCAAATGCAGATAAACACACAGATCCATGCCTAAGTGGTAGAACAAAATCAATAAGCAGCAGATTAAAATTGTTTGTTTCAAAAAAACACTCCAACTAATAGATGTTTCAAAATGTCAGTGGTGACAGTTACTTTCTGGCAGGTAAAACTTCTTCAGAAAAGGGGCTTTCAAAGAAATTTTGCAAGAATGGGACATGTTTACTCGCATTAATGTCAGGTTGTGGATATGTTGATTATCAGTAGCAATTTCCCACCCATTCCATTCTGTTCTGTGAATGATTAAATCTAGTTAACTGTAATGGCAGCTTAAATTGAAGTCATCTTAAATTGAAGGGATTAATAGTACTGAAGTAACTAGATGATCTTTAAGGTCCCTTCCAACCCAAATTCTTCTGTGTTTCTGTGGTTTTTCCAAAGAGGAATAGGAATTGTTATTCGTGTTTCCTAAGATCCAGGAAGCCCATGGACTTTGAGTTAAATATGCAGAATTATTACTATTTACTGCATAGCATATGGAAATTGTGGCATGTTTAATGCTTAACTGATAAAAGCTGTGAATAATTCATTTCATTAGAGGGGCAGTATGTCCCTTTTCCCCAAAATGCTATTTCTTTTCAGCTGATCTTGATGCAAAGAACATAATGGTGAGAATACAAATGTACTCAACCCCGATGCCTGGAAGCACAGTAACACGCAGGCATGAGCATATGCATGTCTTTGTGCTCCTTCTCCCTGTAAGTAGTGTACAAAGAATGTAATCCATCAGATATGGTCTCTGATTACTGTTCAGTCTGTTTGTCAAAATCACAGTGCAGTCGATTTTCTGTCTGAGGTCAGATTAAAGGTATTAATAACAGGCACAACTGATTGCAGAGGATTTGTAGCAAGCAGCTTTGAAATCAAATGGTATCAAGGGTACTGCCTATGACAAACTGTAGATGTGATGTGAATCCTGAAATGCATCTCAGACAAAAAATGTTGAAATTCTAAAGTGGGTACACTCCTACGCAGACAGAAGCTTGCACCATCCAATCAGTTTAGAGATACTGCACAAATATACTATTCTTCAGATTGAAAGGTTTGCTAAATTGCAAACAGTAAAGGTTTTTCAGATGCAATGTTTTGTGAGGTTTCAGTAATGAAATATTTTAATCTTAACCATAGGATTGCCAGCCTTTATAATAACATGGTATTAAAATATTAAGAAGTTCACAGTACTGAATGATAATAGCTCCTGTTTGAGCAGTGCTGATGTTGTTCAGACTGTTCAAGGAATACTCATAGTGTATTGATCTATAAAACTTAAACTTTCAGAGCTACAAGTGATACATGTGACTCAGTTGCCTATCTTACATTATGTAAATACATATGATTCTGTAGCAGGTTACAAAACCAAAAAAAGCTCAATTCAGTGGGATAATGCTGAAGAATTTTGTCAAATTTTAGCAATTGATGCCAACATTCTACGGAAGTTTTATTTGTTCTGCTCTTTAGTTTTTTGTGGCATAGCAATATGTAGAGGATTCACTAAAGCCAATGGGACTTGTACATGTGGAGTAAGTAGTCATTATTTTAGTGACATATCATGTGTCTGATAATTTTGCCCCATTAATGTTATAAATTTGGAAGGGAGCTTTCACAGAAAAACCCCCAACAAAACAACCCCAAAACAACACTTCAGAAAATCCCCTTTAACTGGTATTTGTTCACAGATACCATAATTAGCTTGTTGAAAGCTGAGACATCAGTAACACAGTTTTCTGATTAGAAATTCTTATGTAAATTTAGCTCTCATGTAACACGTGAGTGGTGAAAGAATATTGGGTTGTACATAAGGCTAGAGCTTGGCCCATTGTGAATTAGAAGGAAATCAATTGTCAATGATTGTAGAAAGTACCCTGGTTATGGATCATTGAACTGACTCTTAATTAATTTAAGAGACTGACAGGTTCTGGATAGAAAAGCTGCCTCACTCAGCTAGCAGCAGAAAGTAAAGTGCAGTTCTGCAGCTGATGTTTGGAAGTTTAGAAGACAGTTTTAGGCATTTAAGCAATACCTGTTGTTATTTTTGTTCATTTACGTTGTCTTTGCACAAATTTAAAATAGTTCTCAATTTCAAACTGTTTCCTGCACTGAAGGCTGTACTGTTATAGCTAGGAAGATTTAGTTTTTCTTCCAGGTGTTTGGTTTTTTGTTGTTGGGGTTCTTTTTGGCAGGGGGATTGAAACTAGATGATCTTTAAGGTCCCTTCCAACCTGAGCCATTCCATGATTCTATGTGAAATGTGTTATTGTACCCTTGACCTAGTTCCAAACAGGAAGGCTAATATTAAATGAAGCACTTTGCTGTAAGTCAAGTGAAAGAATAACACAAATGTACTTTGTTGTTTATAAATTAATACATGCATTTGTGCAGAAAATACTACTGTGGAGTGATTATGTGATCAGGGACAGTTGAGAGCTGCCTAGCCTCTCAGCATCTGGCCCTAAGGATAGTCAGGACTTTGAGTGTTTCTGGAAATTTGCATGCGTAATATTAGTTTGTTGACATCAGTAGCCTGCAAGCTCCCTCAGGAGTTATTGAAATCTATTACTCTTGAGCCACAAGTCATGTACAAGATTTAGAAAAACTTTAATATGCAGTTCCTACAAAATGTCAAACCTCACATTCGTTTTTAAGTATTCATTTTAAGTATGATCAGAAGTCTAATGCTTTGTGTTCTCAGCATTCAGCAATTTTCTGGTTTTAAGTATTTTGGAACTTATGAATAGTAGTTCCCTTTTGGCAGTTGCTTCTTTTCTTATGCACCCAGTTGACCTGAAGTTTCAGGGTTTTGTGTTTTCTGTATCATAAGAAACCCCCAAAATTTAGTTGTTATGTGCACAATTTAGAAGTACTAACAAATAGGGATAAGGGATAAAACTGGGATTTCAATGGCAAGTAAACAGTTTATCATTCTTTTTGAACAGACAAAACTTTCTTAATTGTTTTTCTTCCTTTTAAACAGTTGATGGGTGTATTGGAATATAACTTTCATGCCATACTGTTCTTTAAGTGACTGTTCCTTGAAAACACCCAACATAAGTCTAGCTTAAGGTAGAGCTAATAACTGTTTTAAACTTTGCAGATGTCAGAGGATTTCTAAATCTTCTGAAACATTAGCATCACCACTGGATAAATGGACTAGGTGTTGCTTTTTTGTTAAGGAAAAGAACATCACTATAATGGACATACAAATAGTGGAAAATGTGCTTAATCCCCATTTCAGTACATTTAATTGCAGTTGTTGCCGCAGCACAAATACTGGTACTAAATTAAATGCATGCAGAAATATCATGGTATTCAGCAGTGTAGTGTGACATGGTAATTGAGCTATATTTTTGGTAAATGTGAATTAGTGATGGTTGTATGCTTCATTTTATACTAGTAAGCAAATACCTTCCTTTTTTATCATTTGTCCTCTTCTGCCCTTGAAAATATTTGAGCCTTAAGGACTGAAAACTAACAACAGAAAGAGGGATGAATACCCAGGGAGCTAGGGTAACATAGCAACCTGATATAAAAACTTAATGAGCTTTCTTTTGACACTGTAATTTGTTTTAGCAAATTTTTCTAGTGAACAAGGCCAGAAGCCATATGTAAATGAGCTTTTCTTGTGACTTGTGCTTGCCAGGCTGCTGCAGCTGCAGGGAGTGCTAGGGTGATGAAATGATATTGCACATAATGGGGTTAATGAAGATTACAAGTTACTTCCTTCAGGGAAGTGTGCTCTGTTAATTTTTTTGTTTTGTTTTAAGCAAGCTTATACTGAAAGTCAGAACTTCAAGCCTGTGTTTAAAATATTGTGAAGTCTAAGTGGGATTTGAAACAACATACCACAAATTGCAGGTGGCTAATTAGTTTTGTGATCTTTTGTGATTGGTTCTACTTCTTTGCTTGTGTAGTTTTCACTTCAGAAACTAACACTTTATAAGCAGGCCTGTAGTTTCTTTAATGTATGTTTCTTGTGACTCACAATGAGTCAAATATGGTTGAAGAACGAACTATTTGGCTTGTCCCTAGGAATATGAATACCTTTACAATACAATATTTAGAAAATACAATACCAAGAGTCAAATATTTGTGTTTTCTTTTGCACGTGGTGATGGTCAGGTTTTTAATAACTTCAACTTAAATTAATTTTTCCCTTGGAAAATATTTTGGATTTAAGTTTTAGTATTTTTTTTAAGGAGCGCATTGGAAGCTTTTGCTTACACCCTCAGAAGTTTTAATGTTGCTCAGAAATAAGGTAGCAGAAAATAATGCATCTCTCTATCCCAGTGCTTGTGGGGTTCTAATCAGTTACAGTAATTCTGACTCAGATCCCATTTCTGTTTGAAATCAGAGCAGAGATGATGTGGAATGTCTTGTCTCCTGTAAATTCTCCTTTAGCCATTTACTTCACATGTATGCTGAGTTGATTTCTTAAAATTTGTGCTGCTGCTCTATTTAGTATATTTCAGTTAATAGGAAGGGGGCTAGAACTCTTCTTGCCTCCTGCCTTGCCGTCACCCTTAGAGAGTGTTCTAAGCAATGTTTTAAGGTAATTTTCTTTCTCTTTTACAGTTTGTGCCAATGAGTTTCCCATTCTGTCTGGTGAAGATATGGGGCAGTATTATGTGGGTTTGTCAGAATCATTGAAGAAACTCTGTGGCTGCCTTACTGTTTAAGCTGTACTGTGAATGACAATAGGGAGAAAAACCACTGCTGAAACCAACATTTTGAGCACGATTTTATTTAAGATGAGCCCATTCCCTTGTCTAAGTCTTAGCAGAGCCCCCACAGGTAATTATTAGCACAACTTAATGGGGCAGCAGAGGTCTCTCATGCAGATGAACAGCTGGGTTGTGATGTTCAGGAGCTCCTCAGCCAACAACCCTGCACGTCAAACTGAGCAGCAGGGGAAAGGGAATTACTAAGTGTGTGGGTTTATTTCATCTTTGCCTGAACCAAGAGTATTTAGTGTAGTCAAGTTTCACAAATACTTTCTGTGATGTAGTTACTGTGTGCTGAATATTGGTTTGACTGAGAAACAAGCAAACAACTGTGTCCAGTTTGGATGCACTTCCAGTTGTAATTTGGTATGATTCAATGATTATGCCATTGACTTCAGTGGAACTGAATTGGATGAAGAGTATTATATCCTGAACATACACATAAAAGTCATGCAGCTGAATGATGGTATTAAGCATTGTATTTCTATGTGCAGGCATAAAAGTGAACATTCAGGTCCCCATATTTGCTGTAGCTCATGAACTTCACTGCAAAAATGTAAACGTTTTTGCTTCTGCATGAAGTAGGTTACCTCCTATACTTTTCAGTATTTTTATACTGATCTAGCAAGAATCAAGATTATTTTGCGAAAATGTCTGATTCTCCTCTTGATAAAGAAACATATTTGAAGTCAGTTACCTAAGTGGTAATGTTGGTGACCTTGTTTACTCCAGGTTAAAGAAGAAAGCTTAGAACAAGTTTTGAATAATTACCTTTCCTTTAAGTTAACAAACTCATTTTTGTATCTGGTAAGCACTTTAACAAAATGGGTTTATCTTTATTAAGCAATAATTCCAGCAAACGCTCCAAAGAGGAGGCGGTTTCTACCCATTGTGTAAGGCAGCTTTGAGGCTTTTGTTTGTTTGGGGGTTTTTCTGCCTCATTTTCTGCAGTACTTGCAAAAATAGTTCCTACAGGAGCAAAGTTACTTTTTAATGTTACAGACATATTTATTGTGTGAAAAGATGGTACTGAAATGTCTACTTAAAGCAAATCAAACGTGACTGCAAATGTGTGCCAATTGCTGCTTGTTTTTGATTTTCTTAAATTACTAATCCTATAGTTCTGTGCTTGTATAGGTTGTTTAGGGAAACAGATGACATGCTGTAGTACTTCACAAGCTGAAGTAGAGCCAGGATAAAGACAGAAGGTGTTTGTTTAGTTTTAAATGAAGCACAGTCTATGAAATGACTTACTACAGCGATAAAGCACAGACAAATAGTCAGTGGCTTAAGAATTGAAGCAGTTTACAATGCCCAAATGAAACAAAAGAATTACTTGACTAAACCGTTGTTGTTCAAGATAAAGAATACTTCTAATTGCTCCTGACAAAGGCTGGCAAAATTCTTTACTGGTGAAACAAAGACATGTTGTGAAGCACTGTTAGTGCATAATCTTGCCAGCTGGGTCACGAAAGAAATTAAAACTTAAAGTACATAAACTATGACTTTCAGCTGTAGCCTAAGCTGTGTTCACTGGAAGGGTATATTCCTGTCTGGATAAAGTCCAGAAATGAAGTCTCACATACAGCCAAAGAGACAGAAGAAATAAGAGGTGAATAACAAATTAATTTCAAGAACAAAGTTAGTTACTTGCCTAAATAAGTAAGTTGATTGGAACCAACCTTTATTCCAAACGTACGTTTATTCAATGTCATGTGGAGATAATTTTGGTTAGAATATATTAGTGTTTTGAGCTGTTGGCATGTCTGTTGAAGACTGTTTTGTGATATTTACTATTGATGGTTACCATGATTGTTTGAGAGGGACATTCATGTGGGGGAGCTAAGGCATTTTTAAAGACATATAGAATAAAAATGAATACACCCTCATGCTTTTTATCTAATCTAGGTGCATTATTCATACAAGTGATTCTGGAAATGGTTCTGTCCTGTAATGAACATGTATGAAACTTCATCAGCACATTTTCTTATCTTTTCAGTACTTGTATAAAAATCAGAGAATAAAACCTTACCAGAGAATCAGAGAATATTGCCTTACAGCATTAAGGATCTGATAAGAATCTTCCACCAGGATTATGCTATTGCATTTAACATTGTGTTTGCCAAAGAACAATATCACACACAATCCTGTGAGGATTAACTACTGTGAGGGCAAGCTTTGTAATTTGTGATTTGTTGTGCTTCTTAAGTTTCTTTCTAACAGTACTACTTCCACCTTTGTGTGGAAATGATTAATCCTTTTTTTGTAGATGATAAAACAAGGAATGCGGATGTGATGGTGTGTGCTGTTCATAGTCACATGGAAAGTCTGCTGCACAGAGAATTTGAAACTGTAATCACAGCTCTGTGCCTTGGTGACTGTTATAATTTCTCTGACTTTGCTGTGAGGGAAATTTACTTAATTGCCTCTAGTATGTCTGTCTTTAACTTTATTTCTTGATACCATTTTAAAGAGTTGCACATAATTTAATGCATTCCCCTTTGCACTTAAGCAATGTGTACTATTCTAGAATTGATACAATCAGTGAATACTCAGTTTACAGTGTTTCTGTACTTTACAAAATGAGGCAGGTAATTTGTAGATGAGTTGAGAATCTGACTGATGGTTGAAATCATGTATATATATCTCGTGAGCCTGCCTTCTGTTTCTGAAAATCGTGCCTGGCAAGAGTTCTATGTCAGAATATATGTTGCACTGTAAGACACCTCCCCAACCTCCCACCTTTCCTAAAGAACTGAAGTTATACTCTATATGGGCTTTATTCAGTTTTCATTCCTACCAGTTGATCCTAGAAACTATGAGTATTTAATGCTATTTTGTCTTGTATAGAAAATTTCTTTTTAGACTGTACACTGTGTAATGTTAAGAAAACCATAGATTCTTTTTTGATACATAAAACTATAAATATTGTTATACCTAGTTTAATTTAAAATTACATGGTAAATGTAATATGTCTTTACTTTTGTTTCTAATTCGCTTAGCCATTCACTCCATATTTCCAAAAAACCCCACTTCTCATTTAGGATACCATTAAAAAAATGATAGTATTCTGTAGAGCACATCTAGGAAATGACCTTTCTTCACTTGAAATGCTCTAAAATTAACTTCTCATAGACTGTAAGCAGCACTCCAGAGACAGGTTCTTTAATGTACCGGATATTGCTTTCAAAGTACTCTTAATTGCCTAAATTAATGACTCCCCCCCACTTTGGTTCTTATAGGGGACAAATAGATTTGAATCACTCTCTAAAGAATTGAATTGCTGGCCATCTTTTTCTGATTCATCATGATTTTTTTTAAAAAATAAAAGAACAGCAAGGTCACATTCAGCATGTTTTTTGTTTGTGAGAAAAGTGAAGGAAAGTGACACTAACTCCACTTAACCAGTTCTTAGGAAAGAACAGAGACTGGCATATGTATATATAAAGGCAGTGTAATAGCTTCTGATCTGTTTAATGAAAGATACATTTTTATTAATCTTAAAATATTGATGCAGTAGTAACTAACTGTTGTGTAAACAATGGCCAGTATGAACAGTTTTCTGATCTAATCTGAAAACTAGTGGAAAGACTAAGCCTGATTTGTGAGTCTTTTTTCTTTTTTAGGGATATAAAAGTAAAGCAGAAGTAAAATCTTTTTTTTTCCTAGCTGTAAGCTTTATTCGTTAATGTGAAAATCTGCATTATGGGATGTACATGAGTGTACTGTACTCCATCTGGCAGCTCAGAAGAGACAGAAAATTAGTCAGGAACTTTATTAATCACTTGGGGATTAATACAGCTGAGTATGTAATTATGCTTTAACCTCCTATTGTTACTGCAACAGCAATAGAGAACAGTAGTAAACTGATTCTTACGAAGTGCTGGACTTTGCCTAGTACAACAGATGTGTACTTTGGTACTGTGCAGTTGGCAGCTGATAGTTAAGATTGGTGGCGTTTGTTAATCTTTTATAAAGATCAGATATTCACTAGTAATTCCAACATGGTGTGTTAGAAACCTCTTCATATAGAAGTTAGGTTACACAACAATTTGGCTGGGGCCCTTTGGGTCCAGAAGGTATTCACAATTTTAAGGATACACCAAATGTGGTGGTTATGTATGTCTGAGTTAACATTTTAATGTCCTGAATGTCTGTTAGAAAAATATCACCAGCTGAAATGAACACAAAGATTTCTTGGAGAAAACCCCCCCCACTATGTAAAATAGCTTTTGAAGATCTGTAGAGGTTCTCTGTACTCCTGTAGACCATACAAAAATACTGCAGTTGATAGTAATTGTTTAAATGTTCTTTCTGTACATTCTGAATATAAATGACAATTTACCAGTAGCTTTGGAATTTATTTCAGTCAATAAGAATTTGGGGTCAGGTACTGAACTGGAACATACTGCATCTTTTAATTTTTTTAACAATAAAAGTGATAAAAGGAAAAACGCCATCCTTTTTTTTTATATTGTATTTCAAAACATCAGCATACAGGTAACAGCAATAAAGCTATTACTTGGGGATTTTTCCTTTTTAAGAAGCTTTATTCAAATATACAATAATTGATACATCCTCTGATTGTACAGTGTTGAAAAGGCTGGTAAAATATTGCACTTATATTAAAAAAGATTTGAGAAACATTTTAATAAACTCTATTTGACATAACTGTTTTCCCATATACACATTTTTCCCTCTTTTGCTGTAATTACTCTGGACCATGTGAACTTGTGGCAGACCTGAAAAGTTTACAGCTGAATTTGAGAAACCCTTTTGGCATAACATCTGTGGCACGCTATATCCTTTACTCATATATGCAACTTTGAGGAATTTAGCAAGCAGCTGATCTGCCCCAAGCTGAAGGTTTTCCCCACAAGTTAGTGGGTCAAAACTGGAGACATTTTTATGTAGGACAATAATTCTGATACGTGTGTATGGGGATTTTTTACATACTACCATCTTTTTTTTTTTTTCCTTAAGACACTGTCCTAAGGTGTTTGCTGTTGGACATACTGTTATAAATCAAGTAAAATTAGATTTTAAGTTATATTGTAACACTCTATTAGAAGGAAACACTGAACTTGCTGGAAAAGGACCCTCCTAGGTCTATTGAGCACATTGCAGAGCTTAGCAAATGGCATCTGTAGAATATTTGCTGCTTGTGGAAGCCACACAATAATCATAAGCTATTTTTGTGGTTCATTAGCAGTTAGAGACTATTTTGAAATGATGTGTGCAATATACAATATTTTCTCAGAAGCCTATCAAACCAAAAAAAAGAAATCTGATTAAAACACAGTCAGTGGAAGCATCGAGATGTGCTGTTATAACTTGAAATCTCATTAGACTATAACAAGTTAAAGGCAGGGCAAATTTTATGCTTCAGCAAGTTGAGAGGGTATCTTTGACATTTTCAACCATAAATAATTAGTTCATGGTTATGATACTTCAGTTAGTTCCTTCTCTTGCAGCACAGTATACAGAAGCAGAGCAATCTGTTGGATGCAGATAAGCATTTACTGAAAGTCATTATAAGGTAATAGGAAATCGTTCAGAGACTTCCACAGAAGCTGAAGTTGAATAACTGCAGGAGCAAAACCTACATATTAACGGTCCAATTACACTCCCAACAACTTACACTTAATTATTATTTAATAATTTATAGCTAAGAAAGATTATATGATGGTGTGTTTCACTGCTAGATTACTAATTTGAAGTAAACTGTATAACTTGAGGACTATGTTCTTTTTTTCAGTCTCAAACAGGCATGGCAAATAGTGTTATCTTCTGCTCAGTTTTGAAGCATGGCTATTTAGGTTTAAGTTAGAGACAGATACTTTAAATGTTACTAACATTTTTATTTCTGTTGGCACAAGATAGGAAGTTGCCTTGCTTCACTGAGAAGTTGATAAGGTTTTCTTATGAAGGTATTGGGCCGTTTGCTAGTTTAATGCTAGTATTGTTGTTTTTCTTACTTAAAAACTGAAATAGTGATGATAGAGCAAATTGGGACAGAGCCAGGAAAAGATCTGTTCTGCATATTTAGAACTGGAGTGTAGAGTTGTTAACTCTAATAAACTCTTTTCTTGAGTTTACTAACAAGGTCTTTGGAGTATTTTTGCAAGTGGGCTAAACAGAAACAGGGTGAGCATATTTTACACTGTACATACATATCTTGGGATTTTTGTGTGGTTTATTTTTTTTTGAGAAAGTATTAGCAAACCTTTGCATAGGCAAAATACGAGCAGTTATTGAAAACTACACAATAGTAAGTTTCTTCTTTTAAACAGTAATCTAGTGCTGAAAAAGGATCAAGGTTTTTGCATCTCACTAAATACTGTATATGAGGCTGCTCAAAAATAAATAGTTTAAATGGAACGTGGAGATTTTTTTGAACATTAAGCTAAATTAACATAATTATGTGTGACAGCTAATTTTCTGAGTGCTTGTGAGTAGATCTTAACATTACGACATATCATCTATAAGTTCAAAACTGCAGCCTCACAAATAGGTTTGTACTAGTGAGGACTGCTCACCCAACAAGTCAGCTGAGGGAAAACATTAATAATTAAGGTATGAGGTATGAGGGTATATAAAAAAATCATTTAGGGCCCTGGCGAAAATAGGAACTGCTATTTTGGGTTTGCTTTGTTTTTTTCTAAAAAGAAAAGAATAATTCACAGGCAGAGGTCAACTATTAGTAGAGAAAATCCACAACAAACCTGGTTAGCTTTCTAACTTTTCAGTGTCAGCTCTTAAGGACTTAGGGTTTCTGTAATGCAGCTTTTACTGGAATTATTGGGATTCTATGACTGAAAGTGTCTGAAAGAGCATCTTATGCTAGGAAGTGTTAGTAAGCAATGGTGTCAGATCTGACTGTAAAGAACGTTTGTTTCAAACAACAACATTGAAAACTTACAAAGAAATACACAGTTCTTTTCCAAAGACTGATAGTTCATCCAGATGTATTACTTTTGAAAACATTATTGTTCAACTATTCATAGTCACTTCTTTCCATGTTGTAATGGATTTCTTAAGAAGAATTTCTGCTTGGCATATGAATTATAGGTGCTGATTTAACCTTTCAGCTTTTGTAATCCAAATCGCTCCATCAAATAGAATACAACATGGTAGTAATCACACCATGCCTTATCTTGAATAGCTTCAGTGTGGATGTCATAAGTTGGCAATATATTCTTGTGTTTTTCAACCTCATGGGAAAACCAAACCATTTTCTGATTCTCACATTTGTTGTAGTTCCCAATGAGAACTTAAATGTGCTCTTTTTGCAATAAAGTTGCTATTGTGCTTTTAAGTGTTTTAGATATTCTTTTTTCTAAGGCTTACAATGTCAACCATATCTCTTATAGTCATGCAGTGATGACAGCGCCTGTTTTTTGTAACACAGACAGATATTTTATTTATGTTTTATGCCAAGTAGTGTGCCCAATATAATTAGACAGTAATTTGTGACTTCCAATGTAAACATTTTAGAAGCTGTGTAGTCAGAAGCAAGTGCTAATTAGAGAGCTGTTAACTGAACATACATAATTGGAAACAGACTGATAGGCTATTCCAAACAGCAGGCTATTTATAACTCCATGCTGTTTTTAAATTATACTTTGTTTAATAGACTTCGGACAATGCATAAGAGGAGAGTTTCATGACTTGGTCTGCACTTCTAATTTCTTTAAATAAAATGAAAACTTCCAAATGTGAATGCCACATAGGCTAGCTGTGATAATTAAAAGGTATTATTAACTAGATGACTTTCTGGCTGTGCCATTTTCTAATTTCTTTAGGAGTGTGGACTCCCTGAAGAGAGTTATAAATTCAAGCATTACTTAATTATGCTTTAAACAATAAAGGGCGCTTTAATCAGCAACCTCTCAAAAGCCCTTGTCTTGTAGTCATTTATTCAAACAGTGAAAAAGTCAAGAGATACTTATATTCTAAAGCCTTCTGAAAGTACAATGAACCTACTCACAGGTCCTACTTTATGTTGTGGCTGTTCCTATAGACACTTACCCTTCAATATCACTATAAAAGTGTTATTGCAACTTTTTTTAGCTGAGATGTGATTTACTAGTGTGGGTTTGTTTTGTTTTGTTTTTTCCTTTTTAATGGAAAACTTAAAAGACATCTGGGCATTGTAGTCATGCCTATGGATAAGGGTAAATATGTGAATTATGATGATTGTCCACTGAAGAATGTGTTATGTTTCAGAAGGTGGTAAAACTAAATGTAACCTGGAGACAGTTTTAAAGTTAATGGGAGTTTTTAGTTGGATTTTTGGGGGTGAAGTGTTTTTTTTTGTGGTTTTTTTTTTTTTTTTTGTTGTTAATTTTAGGATACCTTCTTTTTGAAGCTGAGAGAAGAATTGATAAGGATGCTAGAAGTGATCCTGTGAAATCATGGTAGAATGCTGGTGGGTGTTGGGAAGTTGACAATGTGTGTGCAGGCTCAGCTTAGGCCCCAGAAGGGACTGTTGGGGTTGAGATAGCCTGTAATGGACTTTGAAAATTGTATGGAACTCTCCATGTATAGAGAGGAATCACCTGTGCAGTGAAGAGTACTTTCCAAGACCTAAGGGAAGAGAGCATTCCTCTTCAAAGGATTTATCTGTAAGACTACATTTTGGAATAAATAGAAATTTACTGTGCTGCTGTTTTAAGGCAGTGATATTGCATGAGTGAACTGACTGCACTTAATCAAAGGCGTGTAAGAGCTGACACTATACCATATGAGATTCTTCATGCTCATCTTGAAAATTCACATGTACACTGCATAACAGAGTCATTGCTTAATTCTTCTCTGGTTTGTAAGTTTAAGAAACTTAGCATGTCATAAGTTGGGCTATAACAAATGTTTTAGTCTCTATTTAGCTGTGGTTTCTGTAAACCTCAAAATATTCGTTGAACATTAAAACTATTTCTACTGACTTCAATAACCAAGTAATTCATTTTTGAAGAATCATATCTCTCTTCTTC
The DNA here is from genome assembly GCA_013399015.1 of Galbula dea. Taxonomy (NCBI): domain Eukaryota; kingdom Metazoa; phylum Chordata; class Aves; order Piciformes; family Galbulidae; genus Galbula; species Galbula dea. The sequence continues at coordinate 137,375 of VWZX01009272.1, forward strand.
CCCAATCCAGAAAGGTTTATATGCATAGCTATTTCTCTTCATTAGAAAAATATAGTTTTGGGTGTTGTTTAGTTTTTAATGGAAGGTATTTGTAAATAGCTGTTCGTGAGTGTATAACTCATGATCTACTGTAAACTGTACTTTTTATTTAAACAAGTAGATCTGTGGTCAAATTACTTTCATAATTAACTGACAATTTCAATTCAAATAATACAGCAGAGTAACTCATGGGATTTTGTCTCTTGCAGCCTCTCTTGTACAGCTTCAACTGAATTTATTCTTGGAGTTTGTCTTGCTAAATGTTTGCATTTTTTGACATGAAACAGTGTCTTGGAAACATTTTGGGGCAATCTGCTGTTCCTGTCATTTAACAGGCTTAACTATTAGGAATCTTTATACAAAAGGGCACAGTTAGCTCATACTAAAAAATTCTTGACATTAAGCTGTGCTTCCTTGAAAATGAAGTGTGCTTTGCATTCTTTTACCACCTGCTAGTGTGAGGATTTATTTGAATAACTAAGCTGTTCAGAATTTTAGTGGGATGCTTGGTGTCTTAAATCTTGTGATATCCATGAAGAATAATGTACTAAATCCATAAAGATCTTTTTGATGCTTTCACAAAACTCAGGCTTTATTCAGAATTTCTAGTTTCTCTCTTCAGTCTTAATATACTTGCAGTCCAATATACAGTGCTGAATAACTGCATTTTACTCTTTTACTTTAAATGAACGATGGACTTGCTTTAAGGTGCACTTAGATTGAGAGAATTGCATTGATTGTGTGATTGTCCAGTGCAGTGGTCCTCAGACCTTTTGATTGTACATCACAACTGGTTTTGAGAAGGTACTCAATATATGAATTTTTATTTATAAATTATATACTTTTACCACTGTACTATTTTGCACAGTGTAAAACATGCACAAAAATAGAAACCAATACCCAATGAGACAAAGATGAAAGAAACCATCTTTAAACATAAATTATTTTGTTTTATTATCAATTTACATCTTTCTATTTTTAATAAACTGTAACTGAAACGTTTTGCTTGGAAGATTTTGAACAGGCTAGAAAATTCTGTTGCCAAGTTTAAGTAAGTGTACAGATGAGAGGTTTTATAGATGGCACACAGTATGTGAATTTTGTTATCACAAAATTATTGTCCAAACATCCGTTTTCAAAGTGTTCATTCAGTAGCATGATTTTCTTTTGAAAAACATCTACTTTCTCACTAATTCTTAAAATGTCATCGTTGCCTTGAAGGCGCAGATTGTGTTTATTTTTTCAGAAATATCTTCTAGGTAGCATACCACTGGCAGCCACTTCTCGTCACAGAAAAGGTCATCAAATTTGAAACACTTGTCTTTTTGTAAAATAAAAACTTATAACATCTTTAACAACTCTTTTAAGCACTTTGCTATGAGATAACCAGCAAACATCTATGTGATACAAGATTTTCATGGTGAGTCTCCATCTCTGTACAAAGTATTGTGCAGCCCATACTATTAAAAGGTCCTGATTTTATGAAATCAACCATGACATCCTGTAGCTACTTTCTGCACTTCTAGCCCCAATTTCTTTGCTGCAGTATCTTTCCTATGGAGAATATAGTGAATAAATTTTGTGTGATACTATCTCTGTAACCTTACCCCAGAACCCCTTTTTTCACTCCAGTCAAAGCAGCCACTCCATCCATGGTTACACTTACACAATTTTTCCCTAAAACATTGTTTTTATTAAAGTCATATTATTAAGAATATATCTTCTCTGGTATGTCTTTCCTTTAGACACTGGGAAAAAACCCTAGTTCTTCATGTATTACATTACTGAAACAGAATCTAGCAAGTACCATAAATGGAGACATGTTAAAATCATCTGTACTTTCATCCAGTTTTATAGAAAACATCCCACATTGTGTAACTTGTTTTAATTCTTGTTTCTTCAGGTCTTGAGCAGTGTTTTCTCTGTGTCTTGCTGGCAGAAGAATGTGTTTTAGTTTGTCACCATATTGTTTGTGTGTATTATTTCAGTTATTTTTACTGTGGCAGGAAAAACAAGTTGTTTCACCAGTGGTATGTGGCTTTCTGGTTTGTTGCTGTTGGGTAACAAACCTTGAAAGAGCCTTCTAAACATTTATCCTTAGTGAAATTCTATGAAGTACTGGGTGAAGTATCATGTGACTTTAAAAATCGCAAGAAGTTGTAGAGGCTTGTCTTCATGTTCTGGGTACTTAAATGTTTTGCTAATTGTGATGGCTTCATACTATCATTGGCTAATATCTCAAGGCACAACACACATTTAGAGCAAGGTTCGTTGTTAATGGCAGTGGACATAAATCCATATTTCAAATAATTGTCTTGACAATTCTGAAATTTTTCATCCAACTTCGTCAGATCTGATTAGCTCATGATTCATTTTTACCTTATAATGCTCCTACCAGGAGTAAGTGAACTGTTAGCTGTGCCATTTTCTTCTTGTTGGCTTGTACTTGCATTATTAGTATTATTTTCAATCCATGGTGTCTTTGCAGGAATCTTTTTAAGCCACTTGTCCATCTTGTAAGGGTTTATTTGCTTAAAACTAGATAATATAAACTCTAAATCCACTTAAATGGGCACATGTAAGCTGCAATATGTTGCAATACACTGAGTGTGAGTGAACAAATGTGGATGCCAGTGTCAAGCAGTACCTCAATTGCTCCAGGCTCCTAACAGTCTTGATGACCCTCTGCTAGATTGGCTCCATTTTGTCCAATTTTCTTCAATGGGGAACCCCAAACCAGATGCGCTACTCAAGGTATGGTCTTAGAGGTGCTGCAACCTGCTGTCTGCTCTGGTGGGAGTGGAAGTTAGCTTCTACTTTGTTTCTGTTGAAATGGAAGGTGCTCCAATTAGGGAAGTTGTTGCAGCACTTCCCATGCATAGAAAACCTGTGCTTGACTGAGCTTGTAAGCAAGCTGTTAACTGTAAACTTCTGAGCTTTGAAATGTTTTCATAGATCTATAGATTAATCAACTATATGTTAACATGAAGCTTGTCAATGCTTTATTCATTCAAGGTGCAGTTCTTCCTTTTTTAGTGTGATAGTTTAATTGAGCAGCACTTTTATTATTTTTAAATCCTTTGATTTGTATTGATTTGCATTACACATTTTAAACTAGGAATATACTGTCTGATTACAAATATGAACTAGGTAAAACACTTAGCACTTTGACTCTTAAGAGATTTCATTTGGCCTCTTGGTAGGAAAACAAAATAATGTTCAATATCAACATCACCGTATGAAAAAAAATACCCTTGTCAGACCAAAAGGATAAAAGCTTTTTATATTTGGAGTTAACATTCGATGGTACAAGATGCTGGGTGGATAAAATAGGAAGACAGCATGTTTTGAAGAACAAATGGGTGGAAAGAGAAAATGTTCCAGGGAAGCAATTACACACTTCTTCAGCAAAATCATGGAGAAATGAAGTATTAGTCTCTGTTGTTTTATAGGATAAAGGTTGGAGCATGTAAAAACAAGGACAGGTGATTACTGTCCTTCAATGTAATATAGCCAATTTAATTTAACAGAACCAATCAGCTTAGACTTTTTATAAAGTGTACCTCCAGTTTTCCACTGTATTTACAGGAATTAATAAAACTATGATTCTAATAAGGATACAACTTTCAGTCATTTAAAAATGAAAAGTTTTGAGCAATTATTGTTAGTACTTAGTGTGGCAAATAAATACAAGAAGATCCATAATATGCACTTTGCTGTTCTACCAACAGGTCATTATATGTATCTTTTCAAAATAATGTCATGCTTCTTGTTACTCCATTACAGTTATCAGAAATTGCAGATGAAGGAACTACAGAGGTCCTGGTATAATTCACTGAGAAACCTGAGCTTAGTAAATTAGATGGTTTGGATAGAAATTAAGGTAGTGCATGTGAGGAGGAGGAGGGAATAAGCACGAGTCCATTTTTCTAATTATAATTACAATCCTGACCAAGTGTTTGACGTATGAATTCTGCAGTGTGAATATTCTGCATTCAGATGACACATAGATCTTGGTGAACCTTGCCACTTGCCCTTCCACTGATATCCTTTTGTGTTATGTATCATGTTTAGATATCTTGTGCTTATTTCTGGCACTCATGGCATTGAGTCTGCTCTAGAATTCTGCTTTAATTTTCATTGCCCATTCTCACGAGGAACAACGTGGCCTTTATCCACCTGCACAATTCTTACCTTGCCCTCTCTTTAGTGCTGCTCCCTGGCACTCCATACTCTGCTGTCCCTTTGTGCTTGCTCTGGAGTCATTCAGATCTTATGTGCAGATCAAAATCTCCTTGAAGTTGTATTTTGCTAAAAAATGAGGGAATAGGGAAAAAGCTCTGGCATTTCAAACTAGGCTTTAAGAAGTGGCAGGTTTGTACTGCAGTGCATTATGGCTGAGTAATTAAAGACCAGAGGAAGGTAACTGATAAAATCAGACCTAAGATAACAACAGAAGTGGTAGCTAGGAAGAATATATTAATTATACTTTGCTACTGCTCTGACTTTATTTTTAAATATTGCATTTAACTTCCATTTCTTGCATGATTAATCCTATTCCTGATTAATTTGAAACACTATGTCTGTGCTACTCCCATGTATTATTCCTGGGGGGATAATGTGCCTCAGGGACAAATGTTAACTGAATATGCTGCATTATCATTTTTTGGCATAGCAAACAGAGGAAATATCATTTATTTCCAGCTTCAGGAGGCAGTCTCAGAGGATCACACTGACAGTGCTTTGAATTCAACTAGATGATTGTGGTGGCTTTTCCTTATTTTTACCAGACAGGAGGGATGACACTCTTACTCTGTTAGTAGAACTGGAAACATAAAACTTCTGTGGAATCTCTTCAAGCTTAAACAGCAATCTACTTTATCATCGATGCAACACAGTCTCACTCTCCCCTCTCTCTACTTTTCAATCTAGAAAATGAATACATTGGTGGACTAACTGAACAATTATAGATACTTCTAGATCTGAAGGCCTAAAATAATCAGACTTTAGAGGCACAACGATGTATTTGAATGAGATTTTAGTGAGCTGAGTACTGCTACAGAAACGTGATATAGATCAAAGGCATTAAATTATTCTGCTGCTCTACATCCCTGGGAGTGTGTCTGGTGATAGCAGAGATGGGTATAAAGGTCCTGTGCAAGAGAAAAGAGGAAAAATATGCAAAGCAGTTGGCTTTTGAAAGAGATCAGGAGACAACTGAAATGCTATTAAGATCCTATTATTACTGCATGTTAATATATTCTTTGCTGTGTATATCATATATATAAAAATATGGTAACTGTGAATTGATATGGATTTTCCAGTAACAGTTTACAAAGGAGTGCGTTAAAAAGGGCTACATGCAGCAGAACAGATATAACCATGGTTTCTAGATGGGATGTTTTGTTATAAAAATGATTCATTCTTTTTTTCATAATTGCTAAAAGAGTAATGGTTTGGTTTTTTTTGCTGTCTGGTCTTTCTGTATTTCCAAGCAAACCTGTAGATAAAAAGTTTATTTTAATATTAAAAGGCAAGAAATGTGTCTGTAGTACCTTTTCTACTGTGTAGTGTCTGCTGTCTATACTTAAATTGGTCCCAGGCTTCAGTACAATTCTGGTAAATGCTTTATAACTTCTTAGAGTTATATCTTATTGGGGTGTCTAATTTAGATGCTATATGGCTATTAATGGCAAATTTCCCTCCTCTTGTCTTTAAAGTTACCATTTAATTCAGAGAAATAATGTTTGCTTCTAGTTTAGGGAAGAAGTCTTCTTTATCCTTCTCTGAGACTGTCCTTGATTTTTTTGGCTGTGTACCTAGCTGACTTTCAGTTGCATGAATGCTGTCATTGTTAAGTTGTTGGGTCGTTTTCATGGAAGGTGTATTTTGAATGAATGAAACTAATCTGGATACAATGCCTGGAAACTTTAGGCAAATAAAGATTCCAGCTGTGCAAACAAATTGGGTTATTATGTGCACAAATAAAATTAACATGCGCAACTGGTCAATGTGCACATGGAGCTGTGGTCATCATAAATCAGACACTCAGATGAACACATAATAATATAATATGGATGTATAGGATATAATTTTTGTCTGTGGATTTTAAAGCATATTGAAAGGGAAGGTGAAGTAATTAAAAAAGAGCATTAGAATCCTGCCTTTTACATAAATGTAAAGATAAAACTTCAAAAATTATAATTCTTCTTGAAAATCACATTGCAGCTGAGAGATGTCATGATCTTGGGTAGATTCTTTCTGTTGGATGGTATATAAGGACATTCATTCACTCTACCTGTTCCTACAGTGTTACTCAAATAGAAAACAAACTCTTGCTCTTCTGCAACTTGTACTGTGAGCCCTCTGTTGCTTTAAATCATCTTTCTGAACCCTATGACATGATTTTATTATTGGCATTTTGAAAATGTGCAATGTTTCTGGACTTTACTATCATCCAGACTCATTTACATCTCCGTACTCTTGGAGGCAGAAGTGTAGAATGGGGCCATTTTTTCCAGTGGTGTCATTGGCAATTTTGATTTGTTAGGAGCAGTCTGGACTTCAGATGTGTCTAAGAGTTCCTCCTTGGAATTTTCTCCTTGATCTGCCAACACAGCCTTCCCTTCTTTTGCTACTGAACTATATGTAATACACAGTAGAATTAATTTGAAACGATGCATGAAAGGAATCTGTGCATGAAAATGATATATGCATTAAAAGAACAGATTCAAGATAGCTAATAATTTCTAATGTGGAAAAGTCCAGATCAGTAAGCTCTTGTGCCTTAAACCTGAACTAGATTAGAGTCTTTTTCAAGAGGCATTATAATTTACATCCATGTGAATTAAACAAATTAGTAAGACCATATTGGTTTAATTTTCAGCAGTTCAAAATCATACTGCTACTGACAAGTTTTAGTTTTTCAGTTCCTGTTCATTTGCAACCATACAAACTAGGATGGTTTAAAAAGATGATGGCTTACTGATTTAACAAAATACAACCAACTAGGTTATGAGTTCCATAGGAACATTAAATAATGCCAAAACCCAAGATATTTGCAAGATTTTACAAAATGTAAGAGATGGAGTAGAATGTATTTTACCAGGGAGATGAGTTTGCCAAAGTAACACCCTTTGAGACTCTTTCTATGTTACATTGGTCATTTAGTATTAAAGTAGAAGTTTCATATGATTTATCACTATAGCTGATGATTTTAAACATTGCCAGCTTGTCTTGAAGAGAGGTGGTTTTTGCTCATTTTAACTCAACAGGAGACGGCATTTTTAGGGGTACAACTAATACACAGTAAGACAATTTATTTTGCCAGTTTTTACCTTGTTGATAGACATGCTGTCTTCTGCAGTGTTTCAGATCAGTACAAGCTGTGTTCTGTCAGGTCCATATTTGTTTTTCCTAGGAGATTTGTTTCCACTCTGGGCATGTACTCAAGTTTTTATTAGCAGTGCATGTTGAGGCTCTTAGTAGTGCAAACTAAAACTGTTTGCCCCGTATTATTAGTGAACATTTGGTATACAGCAATACATTATATTACTGAATTTAATTTAACTTCATTTTATTACTACTGTGAGATTACTTCAGTGTTATATTGGTTACCTAAGCAGAAAATTTAACTGTTTCAGCTGTCTTAAATATAACTGAATATCTCTGTGCAAATAAGACAGTTTGTTAAATTGATCTTGTCTTAAAATAGAGAAACAATGTATACAGGATGTGACCTGTGAATTCACTTGTATACCAAAACTATTTTTTATTATTGGATGTGGTTAGTGGTTGATACTTCTATTACTTGCTTTATTATTTTTCTATTCATTTTTCCATTTTTTCCCCCCAAATGGTATAGTTAACATTCAAATGTAAATGCTGTTCAAATTGGAGAGATGCTTCTGATAGTTGCATCTTATTTTGTCTAGTTAAGTTTATAAGTTTATATCCTTGACTATTGCTATGACAGTGAATTCACACAGGGTAGGTGTGGATTTTATCTATGTACCTCAGTTTATAATAAGATCTCTCATTTATTTTCCTAGAAGACAAAGCTGCAGCTTCTTCAGGTATGAATTGATCACATCCAGTAATCAAAGAGAGCTATTGACGTACACTGCACTTCTAGTTTCATTCTGCATTAGAGATGGCACATTTGGTAGTTGAATTCTGATCTTATAAGAAAAAAAAAAAAGAAGAAAAAAGATTAAGAACACTTGTGCTCAGAGCCCTTTTAGTTAGCTTTGACAAATGGTTCTATTGCTCATTTTCAATAATGACAGTATGCATGAAAAAGTAAAGTATTTTAGGATCACTTATAGTGAATTATGTAAGTAATAGCTATTGAGCGATTAATCAAGATGGAATTGTTGGAAGTCACTGAAGCAGTATCTCCAGGATAGTCTTCTGTCTCCTACCATTTTTATGTGTGTTGTGAAAAATGGGATTTTGCAACAATGATTGCTTGAACTAGATCAGTTTTGGCTATGAGGGTCATGGGGTTTTCGCCCCTTATATTCCAGTAAGAAATCTAAGTTAGTTTCCCCAGCAGAGGACACTGTGCTTCTACAGTTGGCTTAGTAGTTTTTTGTTTTGCTGAAGACCCATGGAAATAAAGTAATATATGATTTTGTACTTGGTATTCTGTATGGACACCATGACTGACATTGCAATTATAGGCTTTTGCATTGTTTATGCTTCTCCAAAGGCATATCTGAGTGCTCTGAAGCATAGGCTGAAAAGATCTGAGCTAGGTTTTATTACAGTATATAATTGTATTTACCTGCTGAGGCCTCCAAATGTATTTGTGCTTTTTATAGCTCTAACTCTGTTTGCTTTATTCATAATTAATTAACTGATTAAATGAATAAGCTCCAAATTATTTTTAAAGGAATATGATTTAGCATAGTTTTTGTGCATCTACATGAAAGTATCCCATGCTGTATTTGTTTATATTTCTTTACTTTGTGTTCAAGGGCATGGCTTGGTATCCCCCTTCTCTCACTATTTAAAGAAAACATTTTCTCCAAAGCAAAATTGTACCCTTGATATAATATGTATTTGTATATTTTATATATATTAGACTAGATATTTAAAATCAGCTGAGTATCTATATATTAACCTAAAGCTTTAATAAGGGAAGTGCTAATAATATAATTTTAAGAATATACTAGGAAGGCATAGGAGAAGGTGTATTGAGAGGGCTTGTTAAAACATGAGCTAGAGAGATATAATTCATCTAAATATGCTACTTGTCAATGTTGTCTTTCTTTGCAGTGTTTCTGTAGCACTTACAAAGAGGTAATTAAGATTTCATAACCGCAAATGTTTGGAACTTTTTGTTGCACTCACAGAGTGAGTGAGATAACCAGTTAGAAGTATAACAAAAGAATATATGATAAGATTTATCTGTTAGTCTCATTACATAGTATTATATAATTCTGGGAAGTTTAAAACCTTAAATGGAACTTGAACACAGAAGGGGGGAAAGTTACCTATGATAGTATCTAGGCACATCTATTTCCACTGTTCTTCAGGTGGAATGATATAAACAGGTGATTTTAAAAGTCGTGTTCTTCATGGTTTTATGACCCTTAGGCACTGGTTTTCTTTTTTCCATTCCCCAGTTTTTAGCATCTGGTTCTGGTTTTTCTGATGCTTAACTTTCTATTTCTCAATATTATGATTTTAGTCTTCTTGGACAGCTAGACGCCTGGCTGAGTAGTGCACTGGTAAGGTTCAGACTAGGAACTAAGAATGATAGAATTAGCTGAATCTTTGTACATGCTGCAGACAAGCCCAATGTGTTCTGCTTCTTTAAAAGTAAAACAGCAACAAACCCCCACCATTTATCCTCCCCTCAAATTAAAGTTCATGTTTAGATCCCCAGTAGACTCTAGTCTACCACTTAATTTTCTCAACTTAAGTGACTTTGTACTTGTGTCCAAAGGAAGGCACAATTAAACTATCGGTCAGCTGGTTTACCAGTTTAACTTACTGGAAAAATGTCAGGGGGCAGAAGAATGCACTTTATAATGGAAAGAAACAGTTAATGGGGAGTATTAGGGAGAGTGGCAGTTAAGATTGCTTTAATTTATCCCTCCTTTATGATCCTGCATGCTATTGAGACAGTAAGGGAAGGATGGATGTTGTCTTTTCTTCCAGGAGCTAGGTCCTTCTGTGTCAACCTATAAAGCATCATGCTTGTCACTGCTTGTGCTGTCTCTGAATTTGCCATGTAGCCTGCAAGTACGAGCTAAGCAAAGGAAATTCTTGTGTATGAGCTACTTGTTCTAAACTGGAAGTTTGCTGTAACTTATGAGTGGGTATGATTTATGCACATTTTACTGCACATCCTAGGTAGATGTGTTATATCAGATCTAAAGAAGGAACAGTTCAAATAGATACCAAAGAATAGACTAGATATAATAATTAATGTCTGGTCAAATTTGATATGTAAGATAATGCACATGTTTTGTGTTCAAGCTGTTTTTAGGGATTACTATACCATTTATTTGCAGATATGTAGTATAGTAGGAATTGGATACATATAAAATTTATATTCAGACAATATCCTCCTAAGTAGGATATAATTTTAATTATTGAATATTGACATTTATTTTTAACAGGTATTTATTCCAGTATTGTTAGAAATTTGTAAACTCCCTGTAGATTGTTGCCTACATGATGTTGTTGAAATTCATAAGTATATTAATCATTTACCTGGGTAATTGATTGTAATAATTTATTTCCTCTTTTTGCTAATACAAAATCTGATCATTATATGCAAGATTATATTTGCTCTACAGGAGAGATAAATAAATAAATGGATAAAGCTATCCTGTAACAAAAAAGGTTTAAAATGATTTTGTGAATTAAATGAATTGCATCAAATAAATAATATGTATTCTGCCCATTTAGTATAGAAGTTCTGTCACTAAGATAAATGGAGTGGCTATTATAAGTATCTGTGTGGCTGAAATGTATAACAACATAATTACTTTGCCAGCAAAATGCTAACCTGCTTTAATCATTCTGTTCACAGAATAATGTAAAGTGATTTAGTGGGTAGAATGAATCCACTTACAAATTGTTTTATGGTCATAATGCAGTCCCTTTGTAGAATGTAAATAGATGATGGTAATTTTATGGGCAAATGATTTTTTAATTAAAATGTCTTTCCACAGACAAAATGGGAATGTTACAAACTGTTCCAAATAATAGTATGTCAGGGTGAAGGCATACAGGGCTGTCAAATGTTTCAACTAGAGCCTCAGCTGAAAGAACTCCAATGTTAAAAATGTGATTCATTTTAGGCAAGTTTGTAATTTCCTTCCATTACATGTGCAAAGTACCTTTATTTGGTCCCATTGACATAATAACCAAGATAAGAATTTACCATGTAACAGTAGCAACTTACAATTCTCTTGTCCTGTTTAACTCATTTATCTGTTAATAACTTACATTTTGGTAATTATTTCCAGCTAACTACACCGTGTTGTCTTTATGAGGATCAAAATAAGTCACTGCAGTATAGTCATCATTAATTTTAAAATTGTGATAAGGAAAGAAACTGTATTGCCCAGCCTAACTAGAGTAACTCCTTCTTAGCACAGGGGGGGTACTCTGATTATTACTATATTGTTGTTATATTCTAAGCTGTTTATATGGCACCTGTTTCACTTTACTAAGTAAAAATTACTTCAGCATGGGATAGCTGATTCTACTGCACAGGAATTTTTTTCCTTTGTGTAGTGGTGGGTCAGCCTAAGAAATAGTTATATGGTAACTGTTTAAAAGAGCTGTTAACAGGAAGATCATTAAAACATTAAAGTAAGTCTATTTGTTACCCTGAGATAATTTTTTTCCCCTTTGATGTAGCCAATTTTATTTTATTTTTTTTTATTTATAAAACTGAAATAAATGGAGTGGCTTCCTCAGGACACAGAGTAGGATGCTATTTATAACTTTACTGAATTCATACTAAAGAACCACCCCCCTCCCAAGGTATTTATCTACTTCATCTTGCTACTGCTAATCCTCTCTGTCTTTTATTCCTGTTCTTTTATTATTCATTTTTGAATTCACAAAACAATCTTGAGGAAGATATCCTTCCTAAGAAGCTGTATAAGGCTTGTGCTTTTTTCTCGTTTGTCAAAGTGTAATCACAATTCATACATAAATTGGCCAGAAATGCAGGACTTTGACTTTTCTTGCATTGAGTTAGGAATTCTACATGCACAATAAACTTTGATACTATTTTGTTCTAGCACAATGACATCATTTGAGACATATTAGTAAAAATGTTTCCAAAATGTCCCTTTGTGAACAAAATGTATTTTGCAGTACTGATTTTACTCTGGTTCAGAGTTGTGCAGAAAGAGAAAACTGATTTTGAAGATGCTATTTTGAAGTTATTTTTCTGAAGGTTTACTAACTCCCCCTGCCCAAGGTTCTGTGGATTAAAGTAGAGGTTAATATTATTTATGTGTCACTTCTTAGTGTTTATGTCTTAAGACATGTCCCTTCACACATGGTTGTCATATTGTAATACAAATTTCCATTAAAAAGCGTATCCATCAAAACTTGAAATGTTTTGTCAGGTTTTTTTTTCCAGTGTGTGCTAAAAGTAATTTCAGAGTTCTTCTCCAAAGTTCTTTCATTCTGCATGGCAGTGTAATTAGACATTTAATTTGTTTTTTTAAGAGGTGGTACTGAATCTCCTGCATGCAAGCTCCAAGAATGTAAAGAACAGGTCCATCAATGCTCCTCATTTGTAATGAATATGAATGTACAGTCTGTTGTATTTAAAAAAAGAAACTGCAAACTTTGGATGCTAAGTAATTTTAGTTAATATAAAGNCTGAGTATTTCTTGCAAGATGATCCCAGATGCATATTTTTAATTAATAAATAGGAATTCATAGCTACAGGATTAAACTAAGGCTTTACAGACTTTCCAAACTTTTAAACACTGTTACAGGCTTTAAATTAATTTTGTTTGTTTTTTTCTGATAAATAAATTCTTTCACTATACAGCTATTTTTGCCCTTTTTGATTTTAACTGAAAATGATCTGTCTTCATTTCTGCATCAGCAGCCATAGATCACTTTGATAGCATCTCTCTCTCATAACGTTTTTCCAAGGGGGATTGTAGCTGGAACCCTAACAAGAATAGCAATTTGTTACAGTTTGAAAAATGTCTATAAATCCTTAAGGCTTTGTCATATTAGACAGAATTTAGCTGTATGTTATGGGCAGGAAAGATGCAGAATCAATGAGAAAAAATAAATAAGAACCAGTGGGTGGTCTAAATTGATATTGACAAGCCAACACTACAAGCTATTTCTACCTGATTACATTGACTATAACTCTGTATGGACTTTGATGCAAACTAACAGTTTTGTCATGTTCTGATAGTTTTGAAGTGTATCATCTCTGGATATCTTGTGTCATCTATGGATTATCTTGTGCATTAGTTTCTTTTGTGAATGTTGGATGGGGACTTTATATCCCAGAAGCCATAATTTATGTTTTAACTGTAGATCTTTTCAAGAAATAGAGATTCTTTTGCCCAAAAACTAGAAGCAAAGAGCCTAGATAAAATCATGCTAAAATTTTTATCTACTTAACATCAATGATAAAAAACCTCTAAACTAAAAAAATATGATTTGAAATGTAACAGGTGTTTCTCTCTCTCTCTCTCTCTCTCTCCACCTTCCCCACAGTGTAGGAAAAATAATATAACAACATTATAATAGGAATATATGTATAAACCTATTAAAATAAATTCTTAGGCTCCTCCATTATTTCATTAAAGCTGGTTAATACTAGTATAACTTCATGGTCTTTGGCTTGTTATTTCCAAGTTGGTAGGCACAGGACTAGTCAAGTGGGAAGTAGATTTTGTTAATAAGCAATTACTTACAGCTTTGCATACTTAATTGGGAATACATCTGCCACAGAAGCAAAAGGATATACATTATTCATGGAGTATTTGGAAAGTAAATTCCTATCTGTGCTCTTCGCTGATGCTATTTGATGCTAATGGACAAAATCTCCATAGGTAACTTTTCAGGGCCTTGAATAACTCTTAAGTCCTAGCTGTAGTTTACATTTTCACAGAAAAATGAAGGAGGTTGAGTCTCACAGCATTCTTAAACCACTTGAGAACTTTGCTTGAGAATTAAATGATCATGGAAAATGGTATCAAGCTTGCATAAATTGATCTTTAGTGCAGAAATAGGCAGACCATATGCATCTGCAGCCTGCATTATGACGACATGATAGAATAGTGATTTCATATTTCTGACACATTTTGCTCATTTCTCTCAGGGCTGTTTCTACTGAATCACATATGCCACAGTTCTTAGTAAAGATAAGCAGAAAGTAAACCAGAACTCATCTTTGTAACAACTGTGCAATAACCATAATAAATCATGGCTTTATATGAGTGTGGTGACAGTCCTTTTGACATTTACTTGTAGCAAAACATTCTCTGTGGTGCTTTGTGTTGCAATAAAAATAGAAAAATAATTTTGTAAGCTGTTTTTGTAGTCAGCATGGACTCTCATAGTCTTCCCATCTGAGCTAGGTTTGGGTGTAGTGCTGTCTGTGCATGAGCTTGTACTTATTCTTCAATGTCCCTTTAACTCCCTTAAGCCTGAGTCTTGGCCAGAATGCAAGAACATTGCTGTCAAAAGATTCTACAATGAGTGGCTACTTGAGGTAGAGTGGATGGAGAAAGGGGGAAAACAGAATAAGTGGCCTTAGAATAGATCTTGATGAGTTGAGGAGTTCTGAAACAAGGTTATGTGATGTGGTTGTCTGTGGTAGAGAGCTAGAATTAGTGTCTCAATCCTTTTCAGTGTTCATCAAGGAAATTGAATGTTCTCCATTACACGTAAGAAATTACAGTGTCAATGTCTGGGATATTTATAGTATTATGGGCTCAGCTTTGCAGGCAGTTTCCTGGAAGTTTTTTACTGGAATTTCCTTTCATGCAGAGTATCTGTTGTGTGGCCCTTATGCAGTCTGTATTTTAAGTAATTCCTTCAAACATACAGAGATTGCTTTAATAGAATGTCTTAATTCCTCCAGGTGAAGTACGTGTGGTGATTAAGTTCTTGGTCCTTTGTGTGGCATGAGGAAAAGCTATGCTAAAGGATGTATTTTTATATTTATAGTAAAAATGTTGATCCATATATTGGTCAATAGTGTTGCCCGAGGGGATTAATGGTGTTGAAAAAGATAGAACCAGATGCTTCTTAGAGAAGCACAGTGAAAGGATGTGAGGCAACAGACACATAATGAAAATTCTGATCAAGCAAAGGGAAAAATGTTGTTCACACAGAGACTAGGTAAGCACTAAAAGGGAGTAGTGTACTCCAAGAAGTCTGCTTTTTATTCCAGCTACCTTCGTATTTGTCTTTCAGCTGTGCCAGAATAATTTCCATGGAGGCAGTACAAGTGGGTAAATGGTTGGCTATTTGGACCCAAAGGCTGTATCACAGGCTTTACACAACAGTGTTCATACGACTTATGAAGTGACTTTCATTCATGTTCTTTACTGTTGTAGTTCACAGCTGGAATGATTCAGTGATGGTTTGAATTACTGTTATGTTCACATGATTCACCTCTAAGACCTTTACTCACTAAAATAGTGCCCCAGTCGACCACTAATGTGTCCATGCTATTGGTGAAAGCAAGTTAACTGACAGCTTTATAATTGACATAGATGAAATCCACAGTTGAAGAATATGAACTAATTAATGGGCTAAACCAATTCTAAATTTACAAACTTGGTAACACACTTTAGATAAGCTATTACCATTCGGAAAAGAGATTTTGGAGCTAATAATACAAGGGTTTTTAAAAGTATTTCTCGTCAGTGCTAGGTAGCAGCCTTAACCCATTTTTTATTATAATAGAAAATGAATTAGAAATATTTGGAGATGGAGAGCATTTGATGTGTTTAATAATCTAAAGAAAACAAAAAGGCATCTTGTGTAATAAATCATGTTATCTTCCTTTAAGAACTGTCATTGGTTTTGGTCAATGAACAAGCTAGTGCTGTGCACTCATTAATTATATAATGAAACCTGAGAATCAATGGAGGTGGATCAGAGTAACCTTTCCTTGTAATGACACCTTTCAGTGTGCCAGATAGCATATCTGGTTTAATCTGAATGGTATATGGGCCTTCAAAACAATGAGAGTGTGTTCTTTGTGTTCATTTCCTTCCTTCAGCTGTTTTCACGAGGGTGCGCTGTTTGTTACTGCACATGCAGATCATTTGAGAAAGCAACAATCTAGCCCAAGTGTGTGTGGCTTATCTACACTGAAACAAAGCAGATGGTGCTAGTTATTGTACAGACATGAGAAAGACACGCGTGTCACTGAT
This sequence comes from Galbula dea, assembly GCA_013399015.1. Taxonomy (NCBI): domain Eukaryota; kingdom Metazoa; phylum Chordata; class Aves; order Piciformes; family Galbulidae; genus Galbula; species Galbula dea. The sequence goes on from VWZX01009272.1 coordinate 153,820, forward strand.
ACTAATTCTGGTTATGGTTTTTACAGATTCTACTGGTGCTTAATAACATCACACATCTTAGTGTCAACTTTTCTAATCCTGTATTTTTGGTGCACTGAAAGTTACAGATAAAACAGCAGTAGCAAGTGAGACAGAAACAGCAGCAACTCAAGTAGAAAGAATGAAGGGATTAGTCACTGTCTGACTAGTCCGTGCTTGTAGAGGGAGAGTAATCAACCCAAATGTCAGCATTTATTAATGCTGTTCACATCAAAGGCTGTCAGATGAGCATTACATGAGAGTCCCAGGCTTGAAAAAAGAAATATTGATTGAAATAAGCTGCAGTTTGAGTTTCAGCATCCTCGCTCAATACATGTATAGCTTCGAATTCTGTAACAAAGTCTCTAAAGGCTGGCAAACTCAGTAAAGTACTTACTGAAATGTCAAATCATGATCTTCACTTGGTGATCACTTGTCTGTCTGATTCCTTCCATTTAGTGTTGGGCTTAAGGGAATTACAACTGCAAATGGAAAAGCTACTGAAGTCCCAAGCTTACACTCATGCACATGTACAAACTACTTCACATGTGTGCCTAATAGATGTATTACCATTTATAAGTTTTAGTGTAACTATATGATGTGGTAAAAATATGTAATTATTATAAACCAGTGTGATATAAAAAGCAAATTCTTAAACAATGGAAAAAGCTTAAATGTGTAATTTAAAAAAATAAATGTAAAAATAAAATGGTGAACTCCAGATTGTTTACATAATTGCAGCTTTGACAGGGCTTTCATGACCAAGTTATATGTCAACTGAGAGAGACCAGTGCTGTAGAAAACATATTTGTGTGTGAGAGTATAGAAATTCCATAAAAGCAGAAGGCTTTTAAACCTGTGGCTGGAACAGTTAGATTTCTTACATTGCATCAGTCTGTACATTGCTCAGCCTTTCCTCTTTTCTTACTCTGTCATTTCTGGTTTTCCTTTTCTGGTCAGGCCGTCTTTTAACATGTCTACTTTGCCAACTGGAAGTGGCCCTTGATCTTTACAAGAGCCTCAAAGGTAGTGAAGATACATTTAAGTATTACCATTGCAAAGAGTGGTAACTGCTTGAAGAATGTTATTGCCAGCATTAAAACATTACAAAGTTTGATTCTTGTTCATTTTCTTCACGTCAAGGTTAAGGGATAAAACTGTCTAATCAGTTTTTCTCTGGCTCCATTACTGTAGAAACTAAGCATCTCTTCTTTCCTGTGTGATTAAGAAAAGCAGTTCTCTCCAATATACAGATGCAACAGTGGATTAGTTACTCGCCAGAGATAAAGGTCTTTGTGGCAGAACAAGAGCTTGGATTTATGTATCTGTCATTTGTTGTTCCTCTTTGCAGTAGGTTGGTTAAGGTTCCTTAATTTCTCTGACAGCTTGCACAAGGTAGAATACCATGAGCAATCTTTGAGAGAGAATTGTCAGCGGACTTTTTTACCGTGCTTTACAAAGCCAAGCCAGCTGCTTCAAGCAGTGACAGGGTGGCATGGGAGACACGGATGTGTAGCTATTCCTTGAGCAAACTAAAGCATGCACTTTTCTGTTTTGCAGGTGGAAGGTATTGTAAAGCAAATTACTCAAGGATCTAATTTAATGTGTAGTGGAGGTCTTCAGCAGTATTTTTTCTTAGCCTCCTAGTGACTATGTTGAGGCTTGTGGTTTTACTCAATATCTCCAGCTGTTTAGTTATTTGCATATTTCCATAGCATCTGTATAAGTTTTATTATGACCAGAAACATCTGAAGCACCAGTTTTATATCTTCCAGTTGAAAAGATGAAAGAAAAAGCTCAGAAGAGTTGCCTTTAAACCATTGCTGAATCTTTTTGCCAGAATTTCCCAATAAGTATTGATTAGGACTAAGTGACTATATTGTTTTGATTTGGTGGTGGTTTTTGGTTTCTTCTTTTTTTTTTTTTTTTTTTTTTTTTTTAAATACTGCTGATCCTGTGCACTTTTGTAGAAACTGTATAGTATCTACACTGGAAAATAAGGTAAATGGCAAAGAGTATTTTTCCTTATTTAAGGACTGTTGCAGAAACTGTCAGCCTTTAAGTTTAGCCATCTTCTGGTTACGAATGGGTTCTTAGTGGCCTTTGGAAGGCTTCTCTAAATGAAAGATTTCTTAAATTTAAGTCAGTTGCCATTTACAAGTTACTGTCTATTTTGAGATTCTGCCACAATTTATGTCTGAACTGAGAACATGTTAGTGGCTGCCAGAGTATTCTATCATTCATGTTTAATTGGGCAGAATTATAGTCTGGGTTAGTGGCATATACAACTCACTTTTAACATTAGACCTAATCTTGAGTAAGTTGGGCAAGTGAGTTGTAGCAAATGATGTCATGATTCAGGCATCCTGCAGTAATCGGTGTCCTCAGTAGTGTCAGAAAGAGCAGAAAGTACAAACTCTGTTAAAATAGCAGTTTCAGAGTTTAAAGAGAATAATTTAAACCCTAATGATGGTTTGGGGTTTTGTGTTTAATTCATAAATAAAGTTTGAATAGTGTTAAAGAATTTGGACTCGGCTTTTATCTTTATCCCATTGGGTAACTATTTATGAGTTGCATGAATCCATGACTTCCTTGTCCTGGAGCAGGGTAACAATTTGAAACAGATCAGGCAATGGATCTAATAATGCACTGTTGCTTTCTGTACATGATCACAAGCATTTAAATTCAGAAAAAAATGAATTATTTTTGAAACTGCACTCTTGAAGCTACACCTGTTAGTATTAATGCATCCTAAAACTTCTTTGGTCAAGACCCAGATTGCTGTAGCTAAGCATTCTGAACCAAAATAGATCTACCTGAGCAAATGAAGTGTGTTGAAGTGTAAAAGAAAGGTTTTTGACTGAACAGCTAGCAGTAAAATGAAAATCTGAACCAGTTTGTTGGATTATGAAATGAAGCTTGATTATAGGTATTTGAGGTGATTTCCTATGCTTTTCTTCACTAGCTGGCCATAAAACTTTTATTTGTATATAAATAGTAAAAATCTGTCAATTTACCTTTTTCCAAGCTGTGTGCACTTCTCATAATCTCTTGGAAAGGGGGAAGGAGTTTTTTATCATTCTGAACCCAATACCAGTTGTAGGAAAAGAAATAGTACTTTCAGTTGAGACCACCAGCTGCATTCAGAGATTCTGCAAAATGTTTTTATTTGGTCTTTTTAGCCAGACAAAATTCCATTGATTTCAGGAGAAATTTGTTCCTGGAGTAAAACTGCAGGACTAAGTACCATATCTGTGGTTCAGGTGTTAGAACTGCAGTTGTAGGCAGTAGCTAGGTACATTCTGCTGGAAGTAGAATGCAGCTCAGGGCTGAATATTTGCCATGAATAAACTGTATGTACTAAATAACATATTTGGGACGGTGGTCCAGAGATGTTGCTGGGTGATACTAATATAATTTGGTTTTATTATTTCAGTGCACATTAATCCACTGATCTCAAAACTTAATGGGAGTGTGGATGTATTTGATATTTACTATCTAGGAGAAATCAAAGCTGGTCAAATTGGAGGTGTTAGGAAAAACACTTCGCTAAATTATAATTCCTGTGGCTGTGAGGTGTAAACATGCAAGTAAAAGGCACTGGATCTTTGATTGCTGATATACCAGACTGGGGAGTGACCAAGGAGTTTTAAAGCTACCTTTGCAGAAAACATTCCAGAACTTCATATTCTTTATTTTGATGGTTCAGAGTAATAGTAAGGTCCTTTCTGATTAAAACTGTGTATTTCTGATGCATTTTTTTAATAGCAAAGTTCATAACTCTAAAGAGGCCTTTCCCCTGCCAATTCTCAGGATGTCTGCAAATTTAATGTGTTTTCTAGTTATTTTTCTAGTGTAGTTCTTACTATTTCATGGTTTTGAACACCTTCTTTTGAATTTATTGGTATGGCTGAATTGGGGGTTAATTTGAGACATGTTTAAGATTCAAGCTCTGATGGATGGTGATAATGATGATGAAGGAGTAGAGAAAAATATTGACTTTTCCCTGTGATTACAGTTTTAGAATGGAAGTCAAATGACTCAATTTATATTAAATTAGTCACAGGGAAGAAATTACTGCTCAGGCTGTTTGTAATAGTCTTGCTGTAAGATCCTTACTACAGAACTCTATGGTATTAAAGATTCTGAAGCAATCATTCATCCTGTAAGAACGGATGGATGTATTGCGGCACAGTGAAATTAGAGGGAAGGGTATTGGTATTTGCGTAGACATACATTGAGGGGAGTTAGTGATCAAGTAACTTGTCCTAGTACTGGAATTATTTGTCAGTTTACCTTGCACTGAACAGCTGCAGATCAACTGTCCTTTCGGTGATTCCATAGTGGAAAGATGAGAGATGTGGCAGATGGATTTCTTTGCAGGATCAAAATGAAAGAATTAAAATCACCTTTAGTTTTAACCAAGGATCAGATTTTATGATTTTGTTCAGAAAAATTCAAACTCATAGTAGGGGATTGTCTTTTTTTGTTTAAGAAGTATTACAAGGTTTCTTAATATACTCCTGACCAAAAAACTCAATGGCTAAAAAATGCTAGAGGCTGAAGCTTCCCCCACAGATTCTCAAAATGTGAACAAATCTTTCTGGTAAATAACCTCAGAACAAACTCCTTTCACAGTAAAAATTCAGTGTGTTCATGCAGGACTGCCTTTATCATATTGCCTTTCCAGTGAAATTCTTTCAGAAAATTGTCTTTAACTGACCCTGTAAATTCTTTATTACTTTGACGCTTTGCATCTGTTTTTTCCTTATTTTTAATTCTAGAACTTTTAAGCCTTCTAGTTCCACTATTCGTTTCTTCAGCAAGATCTAACGTGAGACTACACTGGTTACAGTGTAGGGAAGATCAGAATGGAGGTGGTAACATTTGCTCCCCAAATATTCCCTACATTCATCTCTATTAGAGGCTTGACACTGAATAGTTAGGCTGGTATGGATAATATATCACTTCTGTTTATATTCCGTTTTGCCTTGAGCAAATGATACCACTTCAAAGACAAAGCACAAGAGCATGTTTAGCAGGAAGAGACAACTGATTATAAGTGTAATTTTGGGGAGTGTTCTCTGACATTGATGTACAGTGCCTGAGGCTCTGCTGTTGCCAGCATCTTATGAACAATTGTAGCAAAGTGTTTTCTGTATATCACACACAGACTCTGCCTTTATAACAAATTTTTTAAGCACAGAGAGCAACTGGTAAAATCACAGAAAAGACTCCAAAGTCATGCTCAGATTCATCATTGCAACTCCTTTTTTGCTGGGCTGCACCGATACCTTTTTCAAAAGAAACGTAGAAATTATTTTCAGATCTTACTGAATGAAATGTCAGTTTGAAACTTTCAGCTCTGATCCTGTCTCCATGAGATATGTCATATCTGTGTGTCCCAGATGTTTCAGGAAACCAGTTGGGTAAATCAATAGGTCATCAAAGCAAGCTAGCAAAATAGAAAAAAAGTATGATTCTTACTGTGTTGAAAAATCAGTCCAGTGTGGTAGAACATTTTTTAGATCAGAAGATGTTTTAAAAAAATAAATCCCCAGGTATCACATATGCGTGATTTCACTGAGGTTCTTCTACAGCAGTCTTCTGATGGTTGTCTATCCAGAGAGATGTCTCAGTGCTCAGCACTAACGTTTTTTGTGGGGAAAAGATTAAGAGAGCTTTCTCTGGGTCCTTCTATATGATGGGATATTAAAGTCATGCTAGGGAGTATTCAGCCTTTAGTTATTCCCTCTTCTGAGCCAGGAGATTCTGGAACTGTGAATTGTGAATTGATGTTTTCAACTGTGAATTGGTGTTCTCAGTTAATAGAATCATAGAATGACTTGAGCTGGAGCGAACCAGAGGATCAGCAAGTCTAATTTCTATCTCTGCACAGGACAACACCCCTGCCTCCCCCCCCTCCACAAAGAAATAAAAATCACACTATGTGTGTAAGAGGATTGTCCAGATGCTTCTTGGATTCTGTCAGGCTTGGCACCATGACTGCTTCTCTGAGGAGTCTGTTCCAGTGCTCCACCACCCTCTGGGTGAAGAATCTTTTCCTAAAATCTAACCTAAACCTACCCTGTCATAGCTTCAATGCTGTTCTCTCAGGTCCTGTTGCTGGTCCCCAGAGGGAATAGATCGGCTCCTGCCCCTCCACTTCTCATGAGGAAAGTAGAGACTACGCTGAGGTCTCCCCTCAGTCTCCTGCAGACTGATCCAAGTGACTTGAGCCGTTCCTCATACAGCTTCCCCTCCAGAACCTTCATAATCTTTGTGGCTCTCCTCTGTACACTTTCCAACAGCTTCATATTCCTTCTATATTGTGGTGCCCAAAACTGCACACAGTACTTGAGGTGAGGCTGTGCCAGTCCAGAATAGGGTGAGTCTGTCACCTCCCTTCACTGACTAGCAATGCAGGGCTGAGGGAAAGCCAAATGTAATAGATACTTTTGACTCAAAAAGTAGATCTAAAGGCTTGCTGCCTTCCAGATAGGAATTGGAATGGAAGAGATTGAGACGAAATAATCCTAAAGAAGGGAGAATCTTGGGGGATAAAAATTTCATATTGAAAAAGATGATACTTATCCTCTATCCTGAATGAGCTGATGAATTCCAACCCCTTCTCTTCAAAATAAGTATTTTGGGTCAAATTAATTAATAAGTTTGATGAAAAATTTCATTCTCAGGTTTTTTGTTTGTGGGAGAACTGGTACTTTTTATTATCATTAGCTATTTTTACACTTCAATTTGGCCATGATAAAAAAATTAATAAACAGTTTCTGAAAAATTTCAACTGGCAATTCCACTTGTGAGACAGGAGGAGACAGGCAGGTTTGAAAAATGCCAGTAAGGGAAATAGATTCAGCTACATTTTTCCTCAGGGAAATAGGTTGTCTTTTCATCTTTTTTTTTTTTTTTTTCTGGAATGAGTAAAACTGGACAAAAGAAATGTCAGACTCATTGACAAATCCTCCTCTCTCCCTAGGGAAATTATGTAGCATGGCTCTAACCATCAGATAACTTTTCAGACCAAAAGACAAGTACAATAATCCAGTAATGAACAGTTAGCTTTTTTCTGTTTTGCTCTGTTCTACATCTAGCTATAACTTCACCAAAATATTTTTATAATTGACAAATTGTTTGGAGTCCAAACCCCATATCTTGAGGATATTTCTCTAACTCTCTGCAGGCAAATTGGCAAAAAGTCCTGCTCTGGCAGGTGGGTTGGACTAGATGATCTTTCGAGGTCCCTTCCAACTCCCAGCATTCTGTGATTCTGTGTGTGATATGCAGCATTTTAGTTAGGCTCCTAATAATGGTGAGCTAATCAAATAGTAGCAAATTCAACTTTATTACATTATACATCAGGGACCAAGAAACTTTTTTATCCGTTTCAAGGAAAAATATACTAAAAGTTGAACTTTTGTTTTAGTAGCAGTCAGGTGAAACATTTCAATCTTCTTTTGAACAAAGAGAATTCATTCATCTAGGATTAAGACCTATTTTGAGCTTTAATACAACAACTGAGGTTGAATTGACCACAAATGAAAAGGTATTTTCTGGTTTTGCAGATTTAATGGGTGCCTAACTGTTTATAGACTCCAACTGAAAGATTTCTGGCTTTTGTAGCAGATTAGGAGTGTTCCTCTGCATTTCATTTAGTCTTTAGGTAAATGCCATAGTAATTTGAATTTATAATCAATATTCTTTATTTTCTTGATGCTGTGCAGAAATTGTAACAAATTAAATTGACTTGCATGTTGGAAATTGGAAAAATTTGTTGAGGCAAATTGCTTGAATGAGATTGGAGCCTGTTTTATATGTATCACTTAAATCTATGCTATTTCTGACCTTGTCATTAAATAGTAGTGCAAAAGGGTACTTTCAATCATCTTGTTCATCTCTGCTGCTGTCAGTACTAATTAGTCAATATAAAGTTATAATAGGATCCTTCATGTAATAAATGTAAAATACGTTGATGTATAAGCTTGCGAAGAATATCTTGCTCTTCAAGATTTTGAAAGTAGATAATTATTTTGTAAATTATTATAACAATGAGTAGTTTTATGGTTTTCAAATTGTTTAATATTCAGTAGTAGTGAATTTTTAATAAGATCTTCTTTTAATAAGAATAACTTTCTTACCAGAGCATAATATCTAAGTAAAAAAACCCCGAAGTTACAGGCTAGTTTCCTAGAATATAATATTTGCAGCATTTCCAAAAGCAATAGAACTATCCAGTGTTTATGATGTAGTTAATCCCTCCCATGTCTGGGGTGGTTGTCATGACATGAACCAAAAAAACAAGCCAGGTCTGGGCTGGCAATTCATTTTAGGTGTCGCTATGTGCAGTCAAGATTCTCCCATTGTCCATCAGCTTTAGTTGCAGTCAGCTATGTCTTTCCTAGTCTTGCAACTCTGCTTCTGAAAGGCTTTCTATGTAATAACAGCAAAATGAGAAAATGCTGCTGTTGATATTTTAAAGATTCTATTTTTCCAGCTCTTCTGATGGCTGACACTAGGCCTATGTGGAGTGGTAGCTATTATTTTGTGGTTGTCCCACAGAGACTACACAATGTTTGTACCTCAGAAACAGAAAATTGCAAACAGCTACAAATAATGATATTGTATACACATTTGTGAAGCAACCAAGAGGTAAGTATTGCCATTCTAATGAGGATTGTTGCTTAAAAATTACTGATTTTTTTTTTCAGTGTTGGAGTGATAAATATATCTACAATGTCTAGAAACTTTGTGTTAAAATTTTTCTACGCAATATATTGCTTTAAAGAATCTTAAAATATCCTTTAAACTATTCTTCATTCTTACACACTCTGCTGCTCGTACCATTTTGTCTGATGTTCCTTTTCCACTTCAGTGATATACTAGATCAAAATTGAAGTCCCTAGATACCTGAAATCCTTTCCTTTTCTGGCACTTGCTTGGCATAGAGTTCAGCAGCTTAGAAGTTATTTTAGCGTCAATATGAAATACAAAAATTGATTCATTGTGCTTCAGCTTTCGATGACTTACTGGGCTTCCATACCAATAATTTCCTAGCCTACTTGGCAGTCCTTAATAGTACACAGTTACACTGAGGTCCTTTGTAGACTTCTGAATGCCCTTTACCTATGGGTATAGCTTTTACTTTGAGGAACTGAACCCCTGGAGATTTATTGCTTGTGAATGTGAACTGCTTACATTGAGAAGGAGTTAATTCATATATGATGTTAGTGATCAGATAAGGTGGTATAAAAGGCATAGTTAGTAAAAAAATAGCAAATGCCTTAGGCTAACTTAGTAATGGATGGCCTTTTGCAATGCATCTTCTGCATGAAGCACACAATTCTCACTTTGCAGTTTATTTTGCAGTCTAGGTACTGAGAGTATCAGTGGTAGGACTTTTGTCTGTGGTGACCAGACAAAATGCATTAGGACTAGAGGTGGGACTTGGAAGTAACCAACCCTGCTTATCCAGTCTGGATTTATATCACAGAATCATAGAATCACAGAATGTTAGGAGCTGGAAGGGACCTCGAAAGATCATCTAGTCCAACCCCCCTGCCAGAGCAGGATTCCCTAAGACTAGGTCACAACAAAGCTTCCCTGACCGGGAATTGAACCTGGGTCCCAGCAGTGAGAGCACCAAATCCTAACCACTAGACCACCTCCTCTCATCCAAGCCTTTTAAAATGAAACATAAGAAGGAAATTCTCAGAGCATAGTTGCAATGTAACAAAATAGAATCAAGCCCATTGCATATTCCCTGCTTCTATTTTCAGCAAAATGCCTTCAACTAAGGTTTCTTACTGAAAAAAACTTTTACCTCTCCCAATAAATTTTTCCACCCAAAAGACAGAAGAAAATGAACAAAAAAAAAGGGGGGGAAATTAAGAAAAAGGTGAGAAAATAATTAATACTTACAGAATGACATATTAAATCTTTTTTTTAAATTAAAAATGTGAAAGTTTAATTTTTTTTTAAATAAGGGAAATATGCATCTTTATTTTTAATTTTCCTTTGTTTTGTTTTAGTTTGGTCATTTTTTGGGTCATTTTTCATCTTTATATGGAGTAAAATTTATTTTAATGAAATGAAGAAAGTTAGTTCCTGAACACTGTTCAGATAGGTAATATTCTTTCTTACAGAGCTTCATTAAAGTCAATAGACTCATGACAAGAATGATTTTGACCTGTTCATGCTCTTATTAATGGATTAGTGACTATGTTAATAACAAGTCTGGAACAAATTTCAGTTCTCCTAAATGGACTACAGATATTAAATAGTTCATGTCTTTTCTACCTGCTTCAATGTGCTAAAAAAAAAAAATTAAAAAAGACTCTTTTTGGTGAAGGCTATTAAAAGTTAAAATTTGTTCTTGGTATAAAACATGGCTACAGTCTTTTTCCACAGTAAGGAAATATCTGCTTGTTTTAAAAGTTTGTAGTTTACCACCTTAACTTTGGGGCACTACCTGTAGTAAAAAACCCTAGAATTAAAATAATGAAGCATAAACATCAGTGCATACAAAAGGCAGTAAAAAAGCTATAACAAGGCTTTTAATTTTTTACTGCAAAATTATGTCCCATTTTCCTTTGTCCTGTGAATGCAAAGTAGCAAGCATTTATTTAAGTGAAGTTCTGTAAGAACATGTCAGAGCTGACTGAATATCAGATATGCTTGGTTCCAAACACTTTGGCTCTAAGGGCTGTTATGAGTAGGTCAATTGATGTTGGCTGGTTTTATATTCTACTGTAGGATTTGACTTTTCAAAAGAGGTATAACTAGAATGACTTTAGTACTATCATTTTGTGTCCTGTTTTTCCTTATCTTACTCTCCTATATTTGCTTATGATTGTGTTTTGCTTCAGAATTCACTCTCATATCTGTTATTTCCTACTTTAGACTCTGAAGCCAGCAGAATGTAATCCGCTTTCTCTGTTTCTTACTATTTTGTTTCTTTTGTTTCTTTGGTTTCAAAATGGTACAATTGTGAAGACCTGCTAGTAATCTGGTAACTTTTTTTTTTTTGTAAAAACCTACATTGAGTTCATTTAGCAGATCACCTCTATTCTGTATACTTATGTTTAAAGTCTATTACACAAATTAAGGAAATGTATTAAAACATTTTCAAATTAATTTCTAGCACATGGTCTTTTCTGTAGTACTGTGATGATCCTCCATCAGATGGTGCTATTAGGATTTAAAATGGATGCTTAGTCTGGTTTATATGTATGAAAACTGTCAGCTCTTTGTCCTGTTTATCATTTTCTATTTTAATTTCATTAGTGGAGCTTTGTGGTAACTTTTTATACTGCTCATACAGTGAAGAAATCTGTGTGTGAACATATGCTATATGTCAAATTCACTGCTGATTTGAAAATATACCTCTCAACAACTTTTATTAAATCCTGTGGAAGATGCAGTAGATGAAGTTTCATCAGTTCTGTGAAATCATACACTGTCCTTCTACAAGTAAAGGATCTACATGAGTATTTTTGAAACCTACTTTCTATTCACAGTTGCATGACATTGAGGTAATGGCTCAAATGAGAGGGCATTGTTTAGAAACTAGCAAGTACAAAATGATAATATTCACCAAATACTAATTTGGGCTAGCTATTGGTAAGTAGACCTTGCTCAAAAAAGTTAATCTAGAAATGCTCAAAGACAAAAAAAAAGGGATTAATCTTGTATATTTCAAAGTTTCTGATTTATACAGCTTTGTAAAGATTTGCTTTTATGCTGATACTTTTTTGTGACAGAATTATTTTTATTCTTTCGTATTCTAGCTTTAAGATACAACAGAAATTACACTATATGAATGTTTATGAGCACATTTTTATTGCATTTGGTACTTCTTGAGATACTAATTACTGTTACAGCCAGATAATAAAGAGTGTTATAGCTTTTGACTGATTCTGCAGTGCTTAAAAGCAAAAATTCAAAATACTTCTCATGGATTAATCTTGTTTAGGAAAAAAACAATAATTGCAGAATAGTTCAAAAATATATAATTTCAATAGTTCTTAAAATGCTGAAAAATTTGCATGTGGAGAACAGAAGATAACTCTGCTATAGGTGTTTCTTCTGGATCTCCACATAAGAAATACTGATGGGATAATCAAAAAAAATCTAAAACCAGTAAGGCTAGAAAAATCATGTTACATGTGTGTTGTCTTTATGGGTTTTTTTGTTTGGTTGGGGTTTGTGTTTGGGGTTTTTGGTTTGTGTGTGTGTTTTGTGTTTTTTTTTTTTTTTAAATTTGTAGGCATTATGCTGCCACATGATCTGATGTAATTTTGTGTTTCCTTGTCTGTGGCTTTTCAGAGCTTGATGTTGATTCACATGTCAAATATCTTGCATTAAAATATTTCACCTTACAGCTAAATATACAGAAAACAAGTAGTATCTTCAATACATGGTTCAATTTAATTATACTCCTAAAAGATGTAGGGCTGACATAAGCCTCATTTCCAGAACTTAGTATAGAAACTGAGAGAACCTGTGTATTGTTAAATCATGAATTACTGTGTCTGGATAGAAATATGGAAGAAGTGAAAGTGAAACATCCTTCCCAAAGTCATGTTAACAGATAGGTTGTTCCTGTGTGTTTCCCCCATTGTGTTGTGGTGTTAAAATGACTTATTTCAAGAACAGCAGTACAATAAAAAGGGGAAGCAAGCTGAAACTCAGCACTTTGTCACATCAGTTGGTTAGGAGATGGGAGTCAGGAAAAGTATGGTGATGCTAATAAGCAGCTTCCGGGTATCCATATTAGTGGAGGTGATTTTTGGAAGCATCCACTCTTACAGCATATTATGGTGTAGTAAGTATCTTTTAGACTCTGGCCACACTGCATGAGCACACTAATCTACTGTAAACAGTAGGATTAAAATGGTTCATTAAAGGGTTTTTTGTGATTCTGCATCACTATCAAAAGAAAATATTTTGGTTGTGTTCAGTGCTATCCTTGCTAGGCAAATTAAAATTCTTGTGTAGAGATCAAGTGGTGTAGCTTAGATTAATATCTATGAGAACATATTATAATCTTCCACAGTCCGATGCCTTTATCTGAGCCAGCAGTTCATGATGCTGTGAACTGCTGGATTCAGGTGACCTTTCCCAGAGATATGCAAGTGGCAAGAATAACAAGTACACACAAAAAACTGGTCTGAAACTTCCCCCTTTGTTATTCCTTCATTATATTTAAAGACAATGCAAGAATGGCTGCCACCAATACTCCTGAAGTAATATTCTGATGGCTGGTATCTCACCATTGGATGCAATTTCAGTGTACCTAAAAAGACAGAAAAAAGGCTGTCTTTACCCTATTGTAGGAAGATGCCGCTTTTTATGTTCCTCTGGGATAAATTCATATTGTATTGCCGCAGTGGGCACACTCCATTAATACTTTATAAAGTCATTCCCTGGGACCATACTAGTCAGAATTTGATTCTCTAACTGCTGTTTCAATTTCACTTGGATTAATTCATTTCTCTGAGTTGTGGTTCATGTGCTTCTTGCTGGATCTCTGATAATCAGATATAATCCTGAGAACAATTGCCACTGAATCAGCAGATCTGCTCATAGATAAAATCCTATAGATTTTTCAAAACTTCGTATTCTTGGCTGAAATTGATATGAATTAAGGATATAAATACTTTTTTTTTTTTTGTACAGTGATTCTTACTTTATATGTAGCTTTTCTGCTTATTTAGATGAAAAGGTGAATTACCCGTATGGTTTTTATAATTAGATTAGGTATCCCGGTGTGGTGAATGCTTATGTATGTTTCATCCATGTTTCACTTAAGTTCTTTGCAGGATGAAGCAACTCAGAAATGCTTTATTGTTATGACATTGCTTCTGTGCCTAGTGTTTGGCAATATCGGCAGTGATTACTTGGACTGTCTGGTTTTTATAGCAATTTACATAAAGCAGAAAACTTATTACACTAACCTGTGTAAAGTCAATTATCTTGATATTTTTAATCTTGTTTGTGTGCAGGCTTTCTGAACAAAAAGAAGTCTAATAGGCTCATGGTTTTAGAGCTAACATAACTAGTGAAAATTAAAACCTTGCTGGATGTCTTCTGAAATAAATTTTTAAAGACTGTTACTAAAACAATTTCAGCAAGTGGTAAAGCAGCAGTAAAACAGAACACTTGCCATTTGTTAAAGATAAGCCTTATGAATTGCATAGTTACTCTAGAGGCATCTGAAGGAGGAGTGTTTACCACGATGATGTATTTTCTTTCAAGTGTGTTGTCACATTATCTGTGGTTTTGATTATTTTATCTTACTGCTCTTTCCATTGGAAATCCTGATAGTTGGAGATGGTAATCTGACATAATATATGGAGTCACAAACCTATGATCTCCTGATAAGATGCCAAAAAGTGTGTGAAATAAACCCCAAAGACCAGTTCTTCCTTCAGTGCATGACGGACTGTGTCTTTTTAAAAGCTCTAAGTAGCTAATACATAATTTTCCCACTGGGCTCAAGAGATGTTTTTATAATTCAAGATTTAGATTGGCAGTCTGGGGTTCAGGCTCAGAGGGAAAAGTTGTCAACAATTGTTTCTTTTCCTGGTTTGCAAACACACATATATTAAAGTAAGAGTATGCTCCTGAAGCCTTGTTGATATCACTGCAGTGATCTGCTATTGTGGAATGTTAGATCTTCACAGACATAAGCCAAAGCAGTGACAAAGAATGAAGAAACTTGTTTTCTCTTCTAGGGCCCAGTCACATCTCTGTCTGACTTTCTGGCCATTGGTGAGCTCGAAGAATCCAAAATTTGAAATAACTTCTCAGTTTTCATTCTGTTTCTCATTCCTTTTACTATAATGAAAAAAAGAGATAGCATTTCAAAGTTGAAACTTGAGGAGAAAAATTGCAAGAAGATAGTTTTGCTTTATAAATACGAAAAAAGCCTGTTGAGCCTCAGTGAATTTGACATCTTTCAATGGATTGTGGATTAGGGTGGATTCATACACCCTCTCCATTTTGGAACTACAGTGTAAAACACTAAAGGCTCTTGTCAGGGCTAATTATGAATTTAGACATTTAAAATTCCATAATGTTGTGTCTGTTGGATCTAATAGAATTTTGGTTTGGAGTATTGCAATATTTTTGAAAAAAAAAGTGTACAGACTAGTCTGCAAATTTCACTGGACTGTATTTTCTGTCCTCTACCTGCAATTATTGAAAAATTGAATTTTGCCCATCTACAGTAAACTACAAACTACTTCTGAAAACATAACAGACCCTCATAAGCAACTTTTTCTTGTGCTTATCCAAGGAGTTGAAATAATGGCTACAACTGAAGGAACAATTCACATATTTATATGATACTTTGTTGTAATCCTGAGGTATGTACCAAACTGTGCGACCACATCAAATGTAATCCTTCTTTTTTTCTCCTGAAATTCCCAATAAACTTTTCAATATTGTTAATGAAGATACCTTATAATTTAGTATGTTCTGGACAGAAAGTATTCTACAGGGTGTGCTTGATTTTAAAGAAATCTCTACTCTATGTTGACAGGCTTTTCTATTTATGAACACAGTCTGACAGGGGTGACCCACAAGTACAAAAGCTGGTCACATTCACTTTTTGCTGAGTATCTCTAAGAGTGTCATTTCAATCAAGCTGGGACAATTCCCTTAAGAAATAAAGACAGCTATCATAAAAATCTGCATGGAAATAAATTTTATTTTGGTACCTGTGTGGTTCTGAGATCATCTGACCTTTTTGTTTCAGAATTTGTCACTTGTTTAAGAATTGTCATATTGTAATCCTTTGTATGCTGAAGTGGTGGAAACTTTGGAAGTCCAATATAATAATACTGCTTTTGGCAGTATCTTAAACTGCAAATAGTAGTGTTGGCAGTGACTGAGGATATGTTGGGGTGGTGAGTATAAGTAGTGTCCAGGCTAAGTCATAGAGCTCTGAACAGGCTGAATTCAGAATCCATTGACAAGAATGAAACATAGAACTTTAAAACAGGGGTGATTTTTAGGGAAAGTGTTTGATAACCTTGAGGTGTCTTGGCCTTGTTAAAACTAAATAAAGTCTTTATAACTTTTTTAGGGATTTTGGAAGAATATTCAAAGGAATTGAGACTGGAGCTAAAAAAACCCTTGTTTTTTCCCTTAAAAAGACAGACCCCTTTATATGCTATTATTGATCTAGTAAGAAGTCATTAAGCTTTCAAGTACTCTTTATCTCCATAACGTATTTCAGAAATAAAAGCTTATTGGCAACTTGCTGTTAGACCTTGTTTCAGTTGTTTTTTTAGGTTGACTGACAGAAAATTGCTCTGTATTCAAGGTGAAGATAAATGAAACTGTATTAATGGCAGTCCAGGGCTCTGTGTGAGGTGTTTTTTCTGTGAAAAATTCCTTTGGAGTATGAGCAAGATCCTTAGATGTTGTCAGTGGCACTTGGCTGTGGTGGGGTTTTGTCAATTTAATCCACCTGATGTGTTGTGTCTGTCCCTAGGGTAGAATACAGGATGCTGGATAAGTCTCTCCAGAGTTGCTGCTGTCTACATTCTGCTGAGCTCTACTGTACTGTGGGTTTGTTTGAGAAGTAAATCAAAGATGGCAGTTATTCTGCACTGGGGGAAGGAGCATAGGGTGAGGGGAGAGAGAGAGAGAGACAAACATGGTGCAGTGTTCTGTCTGGATCTCAGTAAGAGCGACTTGAAAATAAATGTGTAGTGAGACAATTGCTTTAATAAGACAGAATAAAAAGGGGAATATGGGTAATGAGTAAATTGGAATGTAGCTTTAGCTGTTGGGCACCTTGCATTCATGCAACATTGGATGGAGGCTGGGTGGACTTTCCCACAGTGTATTTGCAGTTGCGTGTCTCATGGCTGCATTTCTAGAGGAAGGCAAGTCTGGGGAGGTGGTACTGCCTGTGGGCTCCTCTGTCCTGCTGGCTGAGGTGGTCCTGCAGCCAAGGGGTCTGTGCTTCCTACAGTAGCATACAAAAAATCAAGCTAAAATCACTTCCTTCTCTTTTAAGTGCAGTTAATGTAGGATGAGCATGAAGTTTTTATGATGTGCCTTTGCCCATACACTTGATTCTGGTAAACTTTCTGCAATAACAGATACAAGTATTTGGAGTTATTGGTGTTTATATTTTAAAATATGCCTTGCAGCTATTTTACAGCCAGCAACTTCGAGTAGTGTTTATAATATTAAATGTATGTTGCAAGTATGCAATTATGGAATATGTATATTCCATAAACATCATCTCTTGATGTATTTGATTGTGATGGAGAAAGGTAATAATGAAATTTTAGTTTGTACACCTTTCCTTTTAATAAGAGTAAAGGCTCCTTTTAAGATAGCATATATATAGTGGAGTAAAATAATCCCTGCTTTGCAGCTGCTTTTAAAGAACATTAGCTATTACTCACCATACTGCTAGAAATTCTTATATGCATATAGATCCTGGATTAAGATCCTTCCTATAGAGCAAAAAGACAATTTTAGAATAAAGTCTGTCTCCCTGCATAGGTTCCCTATCCCTCAGTGTCTGCTATACATCAGCTGTTTCCACAAAAATGTAATTGAAAAGAAGGCAGATAATGGGATTTACAGAAGCAAATCTTTTGCGAATGTGCATTCTACTGGACAAACTACTAATGTTTCTAAAACACTCTATGAAGTGGAAAGAATTTCTTAGAGGCACTGTCTGTAACTGCAGTTGACTGAACTCCTTGCTAATTCTTCATTTTATGTATTTAGAACATAGATTTTTAATAATATGTTCTTCCACATATGCCTTAAAATGTTTAATAATATTTTGAACAGTCATATGTGTGCAAATATGTAATTACATGCATGTAAGAATGTGCAAATGTTTTCATTATGTTGAAAGAAAGTAAAGTTTGCGAGGTCAAACTCATACAGAAGGGAGAAATTCCTGATGAAGGTTGCCTGATGTTATGGTTCCATTACATACATTTACTATTTATATATATGCAATTTGCTTTGGAATATACTGTCTTAAAAACTTGTACATTTTTGTCATTAAACCCGCAGTGAAACACTTTAAATAATGTTTTTCAGTAGAATATGTAGAAAATAAAAGAAATTTCTGAAAGGTTGATCTGTGAAAGTCACAAAGAGGTAGTGCTGGTATGAGGTGCTACTCTATCTTTTAATGGCATAGCACTTTGTAAAATGTGAAATAGTTTGAGGGATATGGAATAACTGAATTTTTTTTTCATGCCAGCAGTTTTGTGCTTCTTTTGGTTTATACACATGATTTTTCCAAGATCAGAGAAGGTTTTGACTTCTAACAATACACATCAGGGACTGTGTTCTAGCCTCAGTAAATCCAAAGTAATAATGACAAAGTGAATGGAGTTAAGAGTACATATTTTTAAAGATTTTGAAATTACTAGTCAAGTGCTGACTGGGAACCATGGCAGACTACACAAAGCATTCTAAAAAAAAGAAAGGTGTTGAATCTTGAGAGGTAATGCAGTGATACTCAAATGTCATGTATGTTATTAAAAAAATGAGAATGTCTTGTGTTTACAACTTCCATTAAAAGCTGTAACTTTGAATTGAAGCTCTAGACAGAATTGTTTAGGTTAGTTTTCTGCCTCTTCAGTCATTGAAAGGTGAGACTGTAAATAAGCAATTACATTTGTCATAACCTGCCGTTTCCTTATAAAGAGAGAAAAAAAGGAGGTGTGTGAATTACCTAGACAGGCTTTGTGTTTCATTTATACAGTAATTACAGTTGACAGGTTCCTTTTCTCATCTACTTCCCAGATGATTCTCCTTTGTGTCTCCCTATTTCCAGTGAGTTTCAAATTTTTAGGTAGATAGAGACAATAAGCAAGAATCCTGTTGCAGAATTAAGCAATTTTAGGCATGATTGTTGTGGCAGCTTCATACAGAAGATTCCATTTAGTATTATATAAATATCAAGTGATAATCAAGGTCAGGTATAAACTGTCAGGACTACAGCTGTAATAAATGCAGAGGATCAGAAAATTGCTTCATAAAGAAAAGATATATAGCCTTGTTCCAAATCCAGATTCATACCACCAGCAAATAAGAAGAGGGTATTTCAAGAACACTTGTAATAGGCTACAGTCACTGAATGTAAAGTGACATGTCTGAAATTATTATTTTTCTGTTTATTGTAATTTGATATTGTGTCTGTAAACACCTATAATTTAAAAAAATTCTTCTAGAGTTTTCTGCTTTTGTTTTGTTTTTCCCCTAAACATTTTCAGTTTTCTCTCTTGATGTTGGACAAACTTTGTGATTACCCAGGGAAAAGTTGTTTGTGGAAACAAAGTACAGAGACCACCAAAGATGGTGAGCAATCTACATGGACATAATTTTTAAAGATGTTTGTCTTTCTGTCTCTGAAGCATTGCTTGGGCAGTATGAAGATAAACCCTGCCTGTATCTAAAGAAATTAATTTACCAGTGTCAAGAGTTAGGGCTGGGCTGGCCACTAAATGAGTGACAGAGGGTCTCTATTAACACCTCTCCCTTCTCAAGGGTAAGAGAAAGGGAATAAGGGAGAGAAACTTATGGATTGGATAAGAAAACTAAAACAGCTTTAATGAAACAATAACAATAAAATGAAATATATACAAAACTAACATGGAACCCAACCTCCTCGATGGTTGTCAGTTATGTCACTGTCACCACTGACCTGTGACAGAAGTCCCAGGCTGAATGCAACAGCAGGTGACAACCAGATTCAGGAGCTGAGTTCAAGAGCTAAATTCAGGAACTGGTTTCAGGAACACATGGGTTGTGATCGAAGGCAAAACAGAGTCCTCCTTGCATCCTGGCCATTGAAGAAGGGAGCTTGACCCTCATGATTCCTCAGCTTTACACTGAATATGATATCCATGGAATGGAATACCTTGTTGGGCAGTTTAGGGTGTCCTCTCCTGTCCCCTCCTCCCTGCAGGTACCACCTCTTACTGCACTCTTACTGGGGAGACAAGATTTAGCAGTCTTGCCTTGGTCTGCACTCCAGCCCTTGGTACTAACTCTCCCCATCAAGAGTTCTCACTGCTAGCAACAGACACTGTCTGTGCAAACATGCTGTTAACTGCAGTAAGTGCAGTAACTGAGAAGAGACTGAACTGAAAAATAAAATCACTGCTCAGAATTAGTTCTGCTTGAGCAGGCATTGAAGAATGAAGTGCCATCAAACTCCAACTCAGTCAGGATTTCACTTGAGAGAAGTTTTAACTATCCTTTCTTTGCAGTTAAGAGAAAATTCAGCTCATTTGGAAAGCTGCAATTGTAAAATAATACACATAAAAGTACTTTCAAAAACAATCTGTAGGAACTGAATTTCATACTGTAGCATCTTCAGCAACTTCTTGTGTAAATCACAGTGCATACTGATTTGCAATTTATGGTTTAATAGGACTTGCATAGTATTTCAGTTCTTAGTCTAGTAATTTTATATTCAAATGGAATTTGTTTTATTTTTGTTGTTCTATATCAGACCAACATTGTTTTCTAAGTGTATTTTCCATGTACTTCCCTACAGCTACTTAGAAAATACTAAAGGTTTTCTTCTTGCGGAGCATTACTACAAGGCATTTGAAATTACAAAGGGGCAGGCTGGCACTCAGCTCCAATTGACAACATAATGTTGTTCCTGTTTTTGAAATGGCTAAGCTTAATTACTGTTTTTGAATTTTGCTGAACTTCAAAGACTGGGAGGTGCTTTTGATCTGATATGTAGAAATGAGAAATGATGTTGGAAGTTATTCTCAGCCAGATAGAACAAGCAGTTACTGTCTTATTATTGCAGTGTAATATATCATCAAATAACAGATAAACAAATCTCTTCTGATTAGTTTCCACCTCATTTATCTACTTTGTACAAATTAACTATTGTACTTGACATCTAGAGGTGAAACAGTCAAATTCTAGTACTTACAGGCAATAATAATGATATTCTATGTACATAAAATCATTCCTAGTTTTGCACATCTCAAATGCTTTTTACGTTTGTGGTTTTGTTATGTGTGAAATATTTAATGATCCAACTGTCTCCTCTGCTCTTGTGGTTTATCATTTCAGGGTAGAAATATAGACAACTTAAGCAACAGTATTGCTTTTTTACAGTAATAAGCTACCTCTGTCCAGAATAAAACACCTGCTAATCAAGCAAGGCGACATTACACATTTATGGAGTGGAATGAAGAGACATATTCTAACCAGTTTAATCTGTTAGTAGGTCTTTTCAGCGGAAAAGATGTAATTGCTTCAAAAGGTACAGTTACCCATGCCTGTGGGATATATGATGATCATGCATTGGTGGCTCTGACCTGTTGTTTACATTTTGTACACCACAGTGATGCAGCTGGCACTATGTCAGTATTGAGGCAGACTCAAGGGCAGAGTGCCCAGCAGTGAACCACCTCCTACCTCACACTGACTTGCGCTTCTCCTCCCAACAGTGCTCATGCTCCAGTGACTGTACCACGTGAACCAGAAGATTTAGAAAAATCTATGATTGCTTTCTTGTGTTAAAACTTGAAGGCTATTGCAAAAATCATTTTGGCAATAAAATTTAATGAACAGCTAGAGATAGAATGTATCTTTTGCATATTCTGTACAACTTCAGAATATAATTTATGTTTCATTTTATTGTAGCCTGGAGTATGTGTATGTGTGCATGCCTATATTGCACAGGAGAACTAATAATTTTTATGTAGTGGTGAAGAAACTGCTATAAAAGAAGTGTTGTTTAGAGATTGAATCCTCCTTCAAACTTACTCAGCTTTTTTGAAGTAATTAAATGTAAGCTAAGTAGAAGATGATACTTATCATAATTTAATTGACTGTATCTGCCTGTAAAGGGAGATTTGTTTTTACATGAAGTGATGATTTTTATTACCTGTTATCTAGACTTTGTTTTTAGTCTCAGGTTTTTTACTCCGTGGGCTTTGGTGTGGGTATGTTCTTCCCTGTCATCTTCTACAGGCTGTAGGGGAATCCCTGCTCTAGCCCCTGCAGCACTTCTTCCACCCTACTTCCCCTGGCTTGGTGCTTGCAAAGATCTTTCTTCCTCACACTCGTCCTCACACTCGTCCTCATGCTCTCCCCTCACTACCGGGCAGTGTTTTCCCCTTTCTCAGATAGGCTTCCACAGAGATACCACCAGTGTCGTTGCACTCAGCTGTGCCCTGCATGGGGGGTGAGACACCCAAAACAAGTTGCTTTAAGTGTACATCTGTTCACATTTGCCCATCTATTCATACACCTTAAGCTTGCTACAGAAAACAACGCAGAGATCAGGGTGGGCTGCACAATTCAAAACCAGATGCTCAGACAGCTAAATTGCTGGTGAGGGCACGGCCACCGAGGCTGCAGCTCCTCTAAAGATCAGTCAGGTATGTGCACAATTAAATGACAGTCAGGATAGATGGGCCTTCAGAGCTCTGCTTTCCCTCTTAGTTAGTGTATAGTATTTAAGTGTACATTAGGGAAGACTGAGCACAGATTGACTTCCTGAACGTTCAACCAAATGATCAATACTCACTATAAATTGCTTTGTGGTTTGTTTTCTCTCACATATTCTTGCCAGTAGTTTAGGACTCACTTGCCTTTCCCTTGGGGGGTGGGGTGGGGAGGAAGAGAAGAAAAGATTTAAATGGAAAGTCCAACTGCCAGTCACATTTCTTATCTATACCATGTAGTTCTAGAGATAACTAGGAGTCATTCTGGGATAAGCCTCTGGAACTCCACAATGCCTTGTGTGTGAATAACTTGCCTAAATGTTAGAGATTTCTCTCTGCTGTGGCATGGAAAACTTTTCACTAGAAGGGGATGCTGGTGGTGACTTGGCAACAAAAACAACAGTCTGCAAGATTGAAAGGCATCTGTTCATCAGGAGGTCATTCCTACTGCAGCCTTCTAGGGCTGCACAGAAGCGTGCTAGATGGCATTGCTTATTATCATATTTCTCCTCTACTGTTAAACTAGCTTTTATTTTTATTGATGTGAAAGAAAGTCACCAATGACCTTTCTGTTCTCATGTTGTACTCAGAAAGAGGAAGTAAAAGTATAATCAGAGGCTGACTGTAGCAAGCACCTGAAAGGAGAGCAGTGAATGTCAGAGTTGAAGGCTGGTACAAACTCACTACAGCTTTCTGTATTGGGCCATTTGTGTATGTTGAATTACTGATAATTCACTTATAAAACAGTTTAGATGTTAATTAACATTTTGTCATAACAGTCTCAGAAAACTGTTGTAATTGCAAAAGATGATAAAGGATTTAGGGTTTATTTAATTGTTTTTAGTATACTTGCGGTGAGCATTACTTGGAGAAGCCTGGTTAGGAAAGTCAAATGAGCACTGACATACCTGACACAGCAAATTGGCAAAATTCCTATGGCCATTAGCTGAAACAGTAAATGGAAAAAGAACAGCTCCTACATATTTATAGGGAAAAAACAAATGCTTGCTTGTCTGGCTATAGTCTTTCACAGCCAATTGCTTTATTTTGTAATTACAGCATGTCCTTATCTTATGGTAACCTACAGGACAGCCAGCCCTTGACAGTCCCCAGGTCCAGCCTTCCTGGCTGTCCTAGTAATGGACTTGTAGAGCAAGGGCTACTTTCTGTCCCTTTGGCAAAGAAAGTTACCAGTAAATGTCAAGAGCTGGATGAACATACTTTGGAAGGAACTTTGTTCACATCTCTCTAAGTAGGACAACTCTGACTCTAATACTCAGTAACTTAACAGGAGAAGACTAATACAGTTTTTTAATACCTAGGTATGCCTTAGTTTCTGCTTATTCTGAAGTAGCTATCACCTGTGACAAAAAGGTACAGAAGCCTAGTCATGGGGATACATTTATCTCAAGAAATGTTTTTTTTACAGCCTATCAGAGATTATCGAATAAACACATGACCTTGGCACTGATTCAGTGATGTAGCAGTGCAGTAGCTCTGTTCTTCCACTGCTTGGAAGAGCTCTCCAGAGAAATGAAAAATGGAACTGTGTCTTCAAACCACTTGGGTTCAGGTGCAGAAAATAGTAAAACCTGTAGGAGCGGCTTTTGAACACAGGGGTTTTATACTTCAGAATCTGTTGGTGTCGAGGTCGAGTTTGAAGTCTTGATTTTCCTCTGAGGCTTGACTTGTCATCCTGCAGCAACTTTTCTAAGTAAAAGCAGTGGTTCTTCAGCCTTCTGAAGAAAAAGGAATGTGCTGGGATGCTGTGTGCCATGATGATCCTTTCTGTTACCCTTTCTAAAGAGGTTAAAATATGTTGACCTTCACAATGGAAGTGCTGGAGACTCTGGTCTGACATGGTAACAGATACTCCTATAGGCTATTGTGCAGAAGCTGTGCATAGGTTTCTCTCACAAACATGCTGGATGACTTGGCCCATTCTGTACCTTAGTTGCAGGGAAGTACTTACACTGATTGTGTCACTCCTGGAATTATTCTGGGTGGATAAAAGGAATATTTTGTGATCTTAGATTACAGATTAGCTAAAATAGCTTTGATCCCGAGTTTTTTTGCTTCTGAATGGTCAGATCTCTGTGAATGCACATTTTGTTTATCAGACTGTGAAAAAACCTGTTGGTTTTAATATTTTGGTGTTGAAATCTAGACAAATAATGTGAAATAGAGGAAGTGATTAAATATAGCCACTCTGCTTTGTATTGGAAAATATGTTTGTACTTTCACTAATTGGATAGAACTATGGCGTAACCTGCTGTAAATATATTAATTGTGGTAAGTAGGATATAATTTTTATTTGCTCTGTAATTACTTTGGATAAGAACTCTGGGGAGCTGTGCAACTGACTTTGCTAGGGATGACTCAAAATCAAGGACTGTGATGCCTAGCGCAAATGATCCCACAGCCTGTGAATAAACTGGCTAGATGGCAATGGTTCAGTTTGTAGGTGTCATTTGAGCAGCAGATTTACCTGCTGAAGAGTGCAACAGAAGTTACACTTACTAGCAGTGTCCATGAACTTGAAATGCACTGATGCTTTCTGTCTTAAGCTCCTTTTTGCTTACCCCTGTGCTGACTTCATAATTTTAACATAGTTCATGGCACAAACTGGCATTTAGATCTTAGCATGATCTGTGTTATACATACAGCAGGGTTGCACTGGTGGGCATCTGAGCTGCATTCCACAAGTATCACAACTCTATTTCTAGTCTTTTCTCCATGTGGCTATTTGAATTGCAAATAAACGGTTTAGATCAGAGAATCAGTTACGCAATATTAAGGTAACTCATTAACTGTGTAAGAAAATGTTTGAACAATCAGATTTAAGAGTCTTGAGCAAGAGCAGTTCCCTTGGTGAGTTGTTCTGTCCTAGGCTTTGTCTCTGATGTCTGCCTGAGGCTTTATCTCTGAACTGTGTCCTAGAATTCTGTTTCGTATAACCTAGACTTACCAGATGTCACAGCAGCTGTCTGAGCATTCTCCTAAGAAAAGTGGACTGCTGGAAATGTGGTTGTTTCTTCTAAGCATCAGTGCTCTTTTATCTGTTTTATTTTTTTTGGTCATGGAAAAGTAAATACTTGCAGTTTTTCTACTGGAGTAGAGAATACTGAGCAATAGCAGTGTAAATTGACACCCAATTCTTAGCCCATGAGTGCAATTCCTGGGGAGGTCTAACAGAAGACCAATACTCTTTTGGTATTTCACAGGTTTATATTTCTCCATAACCATAATGGATGACAAACCAGACTCTAAAATCTTTTTAAAAAACCCAAACTGAACTGCTGTAATTTTGGTTGCCTGAAAACCTTATTAGGCATAGAGAGCCAGAGGTTTTAATTCTTGATCTTATGAACAGCTTTTATGGAAATAGAAACAAGTAAGTGAGGGTAATTCAGGTCTCTTTCCCCACTACTCCATTCTAATTTTGAAATGAACCTGATCATTTGATCATTTTTCTAGTTATTTCTATGTCTGCATTTGCTCCTCTTCCCCTTTATCTGTAGGAATAAAAATAGGTTATTATTATAGTTTAAACAACCTAATTATTAATTGTGTTCTATCAAATTTTGTGAAAAGGTAAGGGGGTTTTATGCAGTATTGTTTTTCATTCTGAAAAGCTGTTCTAAATTCAACCAGCAATGTTCTTTTTGTTGTAGTGCTTCCTATTTGGCTGCATTATGTGTAGGAGGATCAAAATACATGTCTTTGATTTATGTGGTAATGTAAAGAACAGCTACAAACGCCATGAGGCAGACAGTTTGAGTCTGTCCAATTGTTAAGTGTTTCACTGAGAAAAATGACTCCTTATTTGGATCACAGAGATTGTACAATTACAATTTTAATCAATACAACATATGATTCATTGGTTCTTACTGTGCAGATCACATAGTCACAGTCCAATAGATCTGCTTCTGATGTGCAGATCCAGACTCCTGGAGCCTCTAGAGACTGTATACAAATGATAGGCATGTTTGCATTGCTATGTTTTTGTATGGGGTCAGGCATGGGTGGTGGTGGTGTGTGTGCATGTGCTGATACCATTCTGACTTCTGATGCGATATTTTATGGATTCCTTTTGAATGATTTAGAAATTATGTGCTTGAACTGGTGGATGCAAATGATAATACTTCTAGTTTCTGCCTTTCTCCATGTGAGATTTGGCACTCTTAGATTCTTCCTTAGAGTTTTAGCTCTGCGTGAATAAGATCTTCATATTCCCAGACTCATAAGGCATTGCAGCATCAGTAAGGGTGCGTGTAGCCTGATCTCTTTTGCAAAGCTGTCAATGACTGTCAAGTCATGGGAAGTGAAGCATGTAGTGGATGGGCAAAACCAGCAGGAATGGTGAAAGTGAAGCTTACCCAGAATTCTCCATGACATAGAAACATTTGTAAATTTACCAGAATTGTAAGTATTGTTCTAAAATAGAACTGACTTTAATCCATGCATCCCCAGAAAAGAACTCCTGAAGACAGTAAACCATTTTTCGTGAAAAGCGGTTTGGATCTGAGAAAAGTGAAGTCTGCAAGGAGGGATGCATCCTTTGAAGGCTCTCTGAAGAATTTAGACAATCTGTAAACCTTTGACATATCCCATACATGATCCCTACAAGTTTGTTAACTGTTACCTAGATATCTGAAGATTTTGACTGAACATGATTAGCACTAATCCTACTGATGGGTTTGCACCTACACCATCCCAGGGCTGAGACACAAAAAACCTGCTCCTACATGCAGGAGGAAATTAGCAGAAAAGCAGCTCTTTGTTTCTGTATCCAAATTTATTGTCTTGCATAGCACCTCAGAGTAGACAGCATCTGTCCTGTGCTGACAGTCTGGATGAAACAGGAGTGCCTGAGCTGTTTTGAAGATGGAAGGTACCGCAAGAGTTGAGAAGTCAGCCTGTTGATTATACACCAAGTACTTAGTGGAGGAGAGTTTCCAATGTGCCTAAGGGTTTCTGGAATGCAATTCTTCCTTGAAGCCCAATGCCTATATATTTGCCTTTTCCCAGACAAATCTTATCATGAATGGACTCTGCCTATCCTTTTAGAAGCTTTAGAATGCAAATAACTTTCCAGACCTGAAAAAACGTGCTGTGATTTATTTCATACACAAATGCAAAATGGCATGGGAGACTAGCATTGTTTTCTGACAGATTGTCAAGTCTGAGGCTAGTGTGCATATCTGGCCCCACTGAATTCAACAATGATAATTTTTAGAGGAGGATGGCTGACTGAATTCCTGCTAGATTTGTTTCTTTTTCGACTCCCTCTGTTTTCCTGTGTTGCGATTTAGTTTGTCTTTTCTTTCATAACAGGCAATGACAAGTGCTTGGGGTGGCCTTAGCTTAGAATTCCAGGAAAGTCACGTAGATAACATGGTGCATAAAAATTCACTGAAGCATGTTCAGCTTTTTTTCTTCTGATCATGTTTCCACATGTACTGTCCTTAAATTTCAAATAACCCTTTCTCCTTGTAAACCTTCTAGAAAGATAAGGGAAAATAGACTAACCTGTTCTGAGCAAATTCAGTGCACAAACTCCACCCACCCCTCTGAAGTCTGAGATCATAGGATCATAGGATTGTCAGAGTTGGAAGCATACATTATTGCAGAAGGGATTGATTGAGGATTTTGAAGGTTCTGAAGAAAGGGGTCCTTGTACCTCTGTGCAGTTAAATCATATATTGTGCAAGTGATTCTGCCACACTATGATTCTGAGTAGACTGATAACAAAAGCAGCACATAACTGGGCATTGCAGAACAACAACATGAACATTTTAATTGCCCTTGTGCACAGCAGATCTTTTACCAGATGTAAGGTGTAGCATGGGCTGCTCAGTACCTGGAAAGGAAGAAAGAACTTGGGAAAGGCCATGTCCATATGCATGTCATTTAAGGCATGGAGTTGTGTTTTAATACAAGAACTTCTTTATGCAGTATGTCTCTGAATACCAGCACTGGGCAATGATTCTTTGCATCCCTCACAAACTGTCTTCATTGTACACTCAAAATAGTGTACTGGGCTGTGGCTTAGCAAGCACTGGTCAGGGAGATCACTAAAAATGAGAAAGGTTATTTAGGTAAGTTGTTGTACTGCTTTTAGCCTAAGGATGAAGATGCTACCAGTGAACAGAACAAGAATTTCCTCTGGAGACTTCAACATCTAGAGGTACAGCTGTAAAATGGTCCATTAGTCTTTAGCTAATTTGGTCATGCGTGATTTACAGTGCCAGTCCAGCAGATAACAGTGGAGAGGAACTGAAGTGGTATGGGTGATTTTACTGTATTGAACACAATCATCTGTGATGACTTCTGCTATTGGAAAAGGCTCTAAGAGGCAGAGCAGGCTAAAACACAGCTTCAGGAGCTAAAATAATATGTGAAGCTTTTGGGGCATGAATCCATGCTCTCTTGATTTCGGTTATTAGTTGAATCAATCATGTTACTTTCCCTTGTGTTTTTCTCCACCTTCTTATATAACTGTCCCTAGCTGCTCAGTAGGTGACATATTGCCTTATTTTTCTGTTATTTAGTTTGCATTTAAAAATATAGTACATAGGACACTACAACACATGCTTTTGACCTTGCAGTGCTGACCTTGCAACTAGTATGTTTCATAACATCTCCTATTGAAGAAGATAAGGTTGACTAAACTAGATCTGTTTTGAGCCGTTGGGCACTCATCCAAAATGCTAAAGCCAATTTCAGTGAGGTCACTTTTTCACACAGTGAATCTATAATAGTTTTTGTCTCCTACTGTCTGATTTATTCTTCTGGCAAGGACTGCTGATTGCCCTGAAGCTGAAAGGCAGTTTGTTATTCTTTTTATTTTCTTTTCCTAGATGATATTTATTTTTAAGTGCACAAGATTTTATGTATAACACCTTACCACATCTCAGTCATATTACTTTACCATTTTCTTTTTTGATCTACCTGTATTTTAGGCTCCTGTAGGATTTGCATTGTGAACTTCACCCTGTTGCTATGAAGATAATGCAGAGTATTTAGATACTTTCCTGCTTGATAGAGATAATTATAAGCTCTATTTCCTGAACAATGAAAGCAAGACCAATGCTTCAGTCTTCACATTTCGTTTGTAATAAAGCAGATGTAAAATGAGTTCCAAGGGATTAAATACCCTGGATGTACTTTGAATTGTCCAATTAAGCACCTTGTCCCAGAGAGCATTGTAATTACTGCATCTATTTGATAGTTTCTCCTTAATTGTAACATTTTCTTATTTTCTTGGTGTTTTCTGAATGAACTAAATAGTATACAATGTAATTATAAGATGTACAGTAGGGAGTTACTGGGATCAATTACATACTAAGGTCAAAATGGACGTGTGACCCCATACTGACCTCAATGGGTTTGCCCACATGAGGATGTTATAAGGTATGTATGAGAAGTGTTTCTGCTGTCTCAGACAATGAATGACTTGGCACTGTGTCTATGCTCTACAAATTTAGAATTGCATACATCTTCTTCACAGCTGCATCAGGTGGTAATACATAATCATCATTTGAGCAATAATCTAGATTTCTTTCTGTATCCACAATTTCCAATTTATGAATATACAATTAATATCAAAAGAAGCTACAAAACCCTTCATCTGTAGTCCAGAACTACACTTAAGCCTGTGAACCTTAAGTCATGTATGGCCATAGGCTTAATATAAAAATAAAATACACTTCAGTTTATTTATAGAATGGAGGTGACAGGATAAGGTTGGGAAAAGAGATAATATTTATTTTTTCTTGGTTAACTTTTAATGACAAACCAGGCATTTTTATTCCTATAACATGCTTACTATACTTTTGAATATATTTTTCTAATACAGAGTTATTTAATTGGAGGCTGTTAATAGACTAACTTTTGTCCTACAATGTTTTCAAGCCTGTGAACCCATTGATGGTCGATAAAGAAGTGTGACTTATTGATGTGATGTGGTAAAATGATGAAGTTCTTGCTTAGGGTCAAGCCTTTCTGCAGATACTATCTCAATTTAGAAAAGGAATGATGCCATTAGTTGTGATATCAAGGTAGCTTCCTTGGCTGACTTCTAGTGTAAATCATCATGACCTGTACATTCATCATTTCTAGAGGAGAGCCTTCTCCTAGTAGAAGAGTCTCAAATGCAACTAGTAGCAAATTAGCTTTTCATACTGTCCTTCAGGATGAATGGTTTTCTAAAGTTGCTGCAACGAAGGGAAACACATCTTACTAAACTGTCTCAAAGTCCATCCTTCACTGGAGAATGAAGTGGTACATGTTGAAATGCCTCAGTTACTAAGCATACTGTGAAACAGAGCAACCTTCAAAACATTCATGATGAGGGCTTTAGTGATCTTTCTTAAATGGCACAGATATTCATTAGCTTTCGATGGAGGAAATCCTCCTTGTCAAGATATTTTTACTGTCATGTCTGGGTTTGCACAGTTGCAGTGTTAGTATGTGGTGCTTCAGTAGGATCTGTCTTTAGGGCATGAGCGTTCCTAGATCTATGATGGCAATGGTTTAGAGCCACGCTAGAATTTTTCTTATGTTGTAGATGAATGTCAGTATTTCATCATTGTATTATAACTTTCTTGAGGGCAGTTTTTCTAGCATTGCAATTTTAGACTATAGCTCTTTCTTGGTAAGAGATACCCCTCCAAGGAGGAATACTCATTATTTCAAGCACTGTTATGTCTCCAGAGGAGAATTCCTGAACCAAACCCATAAATTTATTCTTTCTAAAATTATTTTTTTTAAAATAAGAGCTACTTCCTGAGTCACTCTATCTGACAGTTACATGTACATAGTACAGCTACCAGCACAAGGTTTCCAGCACTCTCTTTTTACACCAGAGAGCACACAACCAGTGTGACCAGCAGCAACGTATGGAATGTGTATACAAATAATTCATCTGTCTGTTTTTCTTCTCTCAGACATTTAACACCCTCAGGACAGAGAAGGAGTCATGGTAAGGAATGTGTCCAGGGAGCATGCTTTGAAGCCTTTTTGATCACAGACAGGATGAGAAAGGTGGCCCATGTAGCTGCACACTTAGACTAAAGGCAGAATACAGTTTTTATCCATCTTATTCATGCTATAACTGATGCTGCTGTAGGGCTGTAAAATGATAATATGATTTCCACGAATATTAACTAGAAACATTTATGTTACTGTCTTAAGAGTTTCACTTCACCTCCTACGAAAGGTTCCTGCTCCTTCCATTAGAACATGACCACAAAACCAGTCAATGAGCCATTTGGCATGATCAGCAGGAATGAAGGTCAAGGTTTTAGAGTTTTCAGTCTCATCTCTACAGAGTTTCACAAGTAAGCTTATATGCTTCCTCCTCAGCATGAATTATCAGGTAACCCTGCTGTCAGCAGTATTATACTCAGAGCTGGCTTAATTTATTCGGTCCATAGAAGAACCCTCCACATGTTCGTATAAAATATACTACAAATGTAAATTTAAAATATTGGAGAAGAACCACCTTCCCTCCTCCCCTGTCCCCTTTTCTGAGCAGCTATTTTTTCACAAGAGAATAGACCATGTCCTAGAAAAATAATATTCCTGGGTTCTAAAAGAATCTCAGTGCTCAGTAAAATCTGAACCTTTTCAACTGACTATATCCCATGCGTATCTAAACCCA
The DNA here is from genome assembly GCA_013399015.1 of Galbula dea. NCBI lineage: Eukaryota > Metazoa > Chordata > Aves > Piciformes > Galbulidae > Galbula > Galbula dea. The sequence continues at coordinate 185,998 of VWZX01009272.1, forward strand.
AGTGGCTCAAAAAGCTAGAGGGGTACTCACAGGGAAAAAGTTACACTCCTCATAAAATAAAAATTATTTGGGTAAACATGATCAGTATAAACAATCACGACAGAAACAGAGACATGAGGTTAATAAAACATAGATACCTGAATTAATTTTCTAGAGTTTATTTATTTATCTCTGGTCTTTGGTTTGAAGGTATTGATTGTTGGAAGTGTGTAAATTTTTCTATTTCCTTTACACTTCATCATCTTTCCTTAAGTTTTTGGTATAATTATCTACTAGATGACACTTTATAGCCATATTGATAGTGAATATTTAAAAAGATGAGTTTATCCACTCTAGTCCTTAAATGTCGATTGGTTTCTATGGGCCACATACCGACCACCATCCATTGGTTAAAAAATACTAGTCTTTGTTAGTTACAATACAAATAGGATGACCCACACTCTGCCAGACTCTTCCCCACTATACTTTAGATCTGATCAAATACTTGCCTGCAGCAGCAGCAATTCAAAAGTGTCTTCATGAGGCTACTCCAGAGCTCCTTAGTCTGGGCAAATTGCTTTGTATAGTATAATGTACTGCATTGGAGTCTAAAGGGACATGAACCCCAAACAGTGCTTAATACAGACCATAAAATATTTAAAGCCTGATACATTCATTTTAAAAAGCTTACAAAGGTTAAACTTTATCCAGAAAGAGAAAAAAAATCATTCTATTCCCATTAAGTCAGAGATTTAATAGAGTTTTCAGTACAATGCATTTACTCCATGATAATCAATTACCTCCAGCAAATTAAAATATAAATTAGGTTGTCTTGGAGAAAAGGAAGCTCTAAATCAGTTTGTTCTGGCCCCATATAAATACAGATTTTATAGTTATAGTTTCCTAATGTCAGAACCAACACATCATGACAGAAAAATACCACCTATCAACTATATTGATTTCATATTTTTTTTTCAAAGTTGGGAGTATTGGAATATATAACCTTTCTTAAAAAGGTTCCTGCATTTCTTCATTGTATGAATGGGGTATGGATGAACCTTATTAGGAACTGTTTGCGCAGCAAACAATGTGTTTACTTCTACTCAGCAGAACACTCATAAGAACTCAGGGTTTTTTTGGCTTTCCTTTTCTTAGTGGGCAAACATGCATTGAATTGGAAATCTCATTTGTGTTCAAAAGTAGAGGTTATAATTATGTTGAATCTAAATATCATAACTGATGAATGGATCACTGATGTCATTGTACATCCTTATGCTAACTAATGCTGCATCATACTGTGTCATGTCAAAACACATGGGGGAGAAAAAGGAAGATTTATTTTGAAAGCTGTATGGGGAATGCTGCATATACCAATGTCTCAGCTGTATTTTTGTATAGTTTTTCTACCAATGACAGTTCCCTACATAATAGAAAGTGATATATAAATTATCAGATTTCAATTTCAAAATGGTATAATACATTGGTTTAGATTTTTCTTAAATCAATTAGAAATAAGAAAAAGATTTATAATTATTTAGCAGTATTTGTGAAGACATAAGAAATATTGTCATTAACTCCCAGTTTCATAGAAGCAGTTTGAAAGGAATAATTAGACCTCAACAGATAAAGACAAGGTTTTCTTTCAATCAAAATATGTAAAATTTAATTTCAGGTATTTGCATTCTGATGCCTAGTGATTTGAGGTGACTTAAGAAGAATTGTGTTGGAAATACTTTAAGGGTGCACAATTGCATGTCAGTATTGTGGCTGGTAGTGCTATCCTTCTCCTCTCATTGATTTGGCTGTAGGGTAGGAAGTAAAACCTGTCTATATCAAGTGGTATTTGGGGTAATATGGCTCTATGTAACCTTTTAGTTCTATCTGAGATTATGAACCTTATGTACTTTTGCTGCACTTCTAGTTTTTAAGCCAGTTTTCATCTCTTTTTATCTGCAAAAAGACTAGAAATTTATGTGAGGTGTGATACCAGGCTAAGAATAAGGAGGTGGTTAAATCCAGATGATTTTCGGATCAAAGAGAAGCACTTACAGAACTGGCTGCTGCATAAGCAAACCAGTTTGTTGAAAAAAGATCATCTGAGACCCTCCAACAGTTGCTGCCATACCCCCCTGTGCCCCTGAGGGTGGGGATGAAGCAGATCCCTGTCACAGGGGGCTGGAAGCAAGTGCTTGGCCTGTGTGGAGGAGCAGCTGGGACCAATTCCCCTATCACCAGACAGGCAGCACCTGTGGGACTGGAGGTCATAAAGGAATGAGCAAGTCAGTAGAGTTGCGTGTGTGCTGAGTGAGTAGGCTGTGTTGGGAGGTGTTCAGGACAAGCTGTAATTATTTTTAAGAGCTGTAAGTTTACTACTTGCTAAAGTAAAGCTCTGCTCTTATATGGGTGATGTATTTGGGGAGGGTGGGTGTGGATGGTCCTCTTTCTTAAAGAAAAGCTGAAGCTGCTAGGGGCTATTGATTTGCCTGCTGCTGGCAGGGGATTCACTGGGTCTCTTCTGGTGTCATTTTATGGCACACACTTCCTAGCATATGATAAGGTTAGTGTAAGGACGTTGTGCTAGTTTTTGTTATGATTATACTTGGATTTGCATCTCTAAATGCCAAATCCAATAGATAAATGTTCTGTAACCTGAATAAAACCACTCTCAGCTGTACTAGCAAATTCCTGGCCCTACCTGTAAGGCTAGACTGTGCTGAATACACCTGACTTATGGTGGATATCTTTGGCCTTTCTGCCTCAAGTTTAAGGTGATAACCAATTCTTCCTCTTTTCCTTCTAATATAATTTGGAGATACGCTTTCCTTTCTGTTTGACAAGACCTCAGAAAATGTGTCTCTGTGTGGGTATTTTTTTTGGTTGTTGTTGTTTTGTGTTGGTTTTTTTTCTTCTTTCCTTTCTGGTTCTTCTAAGGATACTGAGTGGGTGCTGCTGGTCTGGAGCAGGGGAAAAGGAAATTCTGGGTATGAGTGAGGGAAGCAGAGACTTTGCCTTCTATTCTGTGATACTGTGGTAGAATCCCACAGATATTTTGTGTATATTTCTTATGAGCCAGGGGGATGTAGCTCAGTGGTAGAGCGCATGCTTTGCATGTATGAGGTCCCGGGTTCAATCCCCGGCATCTCCACAGGAGCCTTTCCATTTGGACACTGCTGTAAAAAATAACAAATGTTTTTACAAGTATGTTAGTGACAAAAGGAGGACCAGGGAGAATCCCCATCCTTTATTTGATGTGGTAGGAAACAGTGTCACTGAGAATGAGGAAAAGGCTGAGGTACTTAATGCCTTCTTTGCCTTGATCTTTAATCGTCAGCCCAATCATCCTCAGGGTACTCAGTCCCCTGAGCTGGATGACAGAGACAAGAAGCTGAATGAAGTCCCTATGGTGTGAGAGGAAACAGCAACCTGCTGCTCCGCATAGAGACATACAAGTCTCCAGGGGGACTGAGGGAGCTGGTGGAAGATCTTGCTAAGCCACTCTCAGTCATTTATCAGCAGTCCTGGATAACTGTGGAGGTCCCAGATGACGAGTCTAGCCAAAGTGACATATCTACAAAAAAGGTCAGAAGAATGATCTGGGGACCTACAGGGCTGTCAGTCTGACCTCGGTATCAGGGAAGGTTGTGGAGCAAATTGAGTGCCATCACACACAGCAGGTGCAGGAAAAACAGAGGAGCAGACCCAGCCAGCACGAGTTTATTAAAGGCAGGTCCTTCTTGACTAACCTGATGTCCTTCTACATCAAGGTGACCTGCTGGGTGGACAAGGAAAAGGCTGTGGATTTAGTTTACCTAAACTTCAGTAAAGCCTTTGATGTTGTCTCCCACGATATTCTCCTGGATAAACTGGCTGCATGTGGCTTGGAAGGGTGTACTCTCCACCGGGTTAGAAACTGTCTGGATGGCTGAGCTCAGTGGTTTTTAATTTTTTTTAAGGAGCTTGATCAGGTATTATTTTTCTCCTTTATAAGTTTAAGCTATGTGACAGACAGGAGTTGCTTGCAAGTATATGAAGCAAATAGTTGTTCATACGGATTTTTGAAGCCCTTCAAAGAAGTTCTAAGCATTGATTTAGTTTGTTCCTCCTACAATGATATACTACCCATTCAGCTGTATTAGTCTTCTGCTTGTCAAATGTATCTTTCATTTGCTTCTGTGAGTATGAAAGTATATATATCTGTAGGACAAGAAGAGTTTACTTCAACACAAATCCTAAATGCAGTCTCACCATTTTTTTTAAAAAAAAAGGATTTAGTGGTTTTTTTTTTTTTTGAAAAGTACTTTTGAAGTATGGACTATGCATTATGAAGTACATGTGGGGACTCCTAGTCATGTACTTCCATTTGACAGGAGATCTAGTATTGCAGCTGATTGCTATAGTAGCTGAAAGATTATCTAGTGGAGAAAGATCCAGATGTAGCGTGAGTAGAATGCTTGAAGACTGTAGTAGAATGCTCTGTGGAAGCTTAAGAGGAGGAAAGCTGATAGGTATCTGACAATGCTCTCCTGGCTAGGAGGAAAAGGTTTATAAAATAGCAAAAGCGGCTATTTTCTGCAGATAAAAAGCCCAAGTTTTCTTGCAACAAATGAAGTAGTTTATTCTGGGCTGTGATCTCTGTGGTCCTCTGGTGCTACATAGGCAGTTTATTAAAAGGAAACACAAGCATCTTACTCTGTTACCTAGCACCTTGTGATAATCTGCATAATTAGAAAATGAGCAGAAAACATTCCATTCTCACCCGGTTTGCAAGCATGTGACACTTCTTTGACATAGCCCAAACAGTACTGCAACCTCTATGCATTATGTATAATCCTGCTGTTACTGCAGGGCCTGTTTCTGTAGTGTTTTCCAGTTAAATTGCCTACCTGCTTGGGCTTTCATTCTGCTAACACAGAACTAGAAACAAGAACAAGCTTTATGAGATGGGAAGCTGAGAAACTAAACACCAGCCCTAGTTTTAAACTTACTGCCAGAATGATTTTTAGTCTGTCTTTGTCTGTGTGGGTAACTACTTTTTACCCTAACGGGACTAACTAAGCTCTGTGAGGCAGGACAGTTGTTCCAAGGAAAGTCAGTACTATGAAGACATTTATGGGTGTATAGTACTGTAGCTAGTCACCCTTGGCAGATGATGGTGATAATTCTGTTCTCTGTAGTTTGCACTTTCCTTTTTCATTCAAATTGCCAAATGTCTTTGTTCTCTAAAGAAAAATATACCACTCAATAGAAGATATTGGTGACTTAGGCAAGTATCTCTTTCTGTATATTACTCCCGCCTAAGCAACTATAAGAAATGAACAGCAGAATAAATTGCCTGTCTGCTACTATAAATCAAAAATACAATCTTAGTCCAGTATAATGCAAAGCAAATACAATAATGGCAAAATCTATAGCTGTAGAGATGATAAAGTACCAAGAAGATCTGCCCTCTACTGAAGCCTGAATATAGGATACATTATTTAAATATACAGTGGGCAGTGGAAGTGATCAATACTTCACAAGCCTCGACTTCAAAAAAGTATTGAATTGATTTGATCTTAACAGTAGATAGTTGGAATGTATTAGTAGGTATTACTAATGTGCATGCTATGGTCTTTATTGTTTCAGTCTGTGCATAGCTGTTTAAACCTGCGGGAGTTGAATATGGTATGTCACTAAACTTAGACTAGTAGGGTTTTAATCAGTAATGACTAACTAAGCACAAAGTAGTGGAGAGTCTGGGTAGTATTTTGCATTCTCATGAGACCACAGGGTAGCACTGAGCACTCAGTTCATGGTAACTTGCCATTAGTTCCACGTTACCATTGCCAGAGTTCCAATAAGGTGTGATTTCCAGCAGTGTGTTCTCCTCCCTCCCTGACTTACCCATTTCACTTGCTAAATGTTCTGGATGAAATCCTAGCCTTGCTAGATGGGCCCATTGCTTAGTGGAAATTGGTGATTCTGGGCTTCTCAAAGACAAAAGCCAGATTTTTTTTGTTTAAAAATGGGAGAGGGAAAAGGTTCAGGGGAGGATGTACACAAAGGGGTTTTCTTGCTAGTAAGTAACATATTTATCTTCACTATTTATTTAAATTTGCCTTTGTTTTAAAGAATTTCTCACTCCATAGTGAAATCATATTATCCTTCAAGTAGGATAAAATTGATCTTGTTTGTGTGCAAGCAACTGCATCAGTGTCTGTTCCTGTACCTGTTTATAATAAAGGCAAGATATTCATTACTATGACAGATAAGTGCAATGACAATTTTAATTTCGTTACTGGGAAGATAAAAATTTCAATTTGTAGTGCCTCTGCAGCATTTGTAAAATTGCAGAATGCTTTCTCTAGAAATCCAGAAAGTCACCAAAAAGTTAGTGGGTGAATTGATTTAAATGGGGTGGGGCTGGAGAGGTGGTGAATTCCAGTGTACTTCAGCATCAGAAAGGGGAAATCTTTGGATCTAAAGCTGTTCTTGCTTGTAAATAGGTGATGGCAAGAGAAGATAAATTGAGTAATTTATAACAGAATATTATCAGTATGCTTAATACAATGAAATGATAATATTCAATGGAAAGGCGCTATCAAGAGAAATACTTGGCATGCAAATTATAAAAGATAAAATAGCTGTTCAAATAAATCTGTTAAAGTTACTGAGGTTATAATATCATCTAAGGAGTATGTAAGGTGCTGTGTAGCTGATGTAGTTGGGATTCTGTTCTGTGGTCAGCCATAGCAGTATGCTGATTTTCAGCATTTGTTCTGAAGTAGAATTTAAACAGGTCTTTGTACCTAGTTATGCCTTAAACATATGGTGATCCATAGGCTACCTGCTGCTTCCTTGATAAACTAATTAATTATGGTGGTCTGCATCTACTGCCATTGTTTGCAATGATATGGAAATATTGCTTCATTAAAAAAAATAAGAATGTACAGATTGTGACAATCCCAAAGGCACTTGTACAATGAATTAATTTCTTGTAGTGGATTAAAGTGTATGGATTCTAATTAATTCTGGCATTACCTTTTTCATATAAAGAACCACCATATCATAAATTCATAATTAAGGGCTATGTGTGGTGAGATTGACGTTTGTACATTTACTTTTATATTTTAATGCAAGTGTCTTAAAAAAAAAAGATTTGGGCCCTAAGCAATTTTAGGATGAAAATAAAGTGAAAAAGAAAATGTCATGAATATTTACAAGCAGGTTGCCTTTTTGTTGCTTTAGTTTGTTTGTGGTTTGCTTATAAACCCTCTTATAGGAGTGTATAAATGTGCTTTCTAGTGCTAATATTTTATGCATGAAAGATGTTCAGATCTCAGCTGACCAGTTGGGTGTTGTCATCTCCCACTTAAATTCATTATTCAACAGATCTTTCCCTGGAGAAAAGGAACTTTTGTCTGTTCTTCAGTCTTTTCACCCACTCGTATCTTCTCCAGGCTTTAAGCATCCTCTACACAATTCAGTAACTCCTGGAAACCTAATGAAGAAGAAAAATGTCTTAGTTTAAGTAGGCTGTTATATGCTCCTTTTGAATCACCGTCTGCCTGTGGCTAAACTCAGGAGTAATACCTGCGCTTTTGAGTGGCAGTGGGGCTGAGAGAACAAGCAGTGGAGGATACGGTGGATTTGAGTTCCTCAGTGCCTTGTGTTGGCTCATGTTCAGCTAGCTGCATCTGGTGACTGCAAATAGCTGTGGCAGAAGGAGCCAGGTCTGGCATGGGAGGTCAGTGCAGTGCAGTTAGTGTGCTGCCAATGCCCCCTTGCCTAGGGGCAGCTGCTGGGGCTGTAAAGCTGTGGGAGTGCTGGGGGGAGGAAAAAAAGGGGTGATAAAAGCTGAAGCTTGTGACACAGGGCAGTTACTTCTATCTGAGGTCTTTGCAGGTAGGATAGGAAAGAGATTGTGATGGAAGATTTGTTCTAGCTATGAAACCTCTACGTGCAAAACAACTGCTCTTGGTACAGTTTTCAGGTTCCAGCAGACAAAGTTTTTCTCCTAAAGCCTGGTTTACTGAAGAGGTCAGCAGGAGATGGAAATCTGGCCTTGAACCAGCAGGAAACTGGGAAATATTTTTTTCTTTCTGCTCCTGGAAGTGATTTTGTGTCTTCATATTCTTCCCAAGTTGCCTTGCAGCTTGATTTTATTGATATATTATTTTAACTTGGTGCTGGAGCTTGTCTACAAACAACTGTTGAAATGCATATCTTTCACTCTGATGAATAAATTGGATGACAGCTGCTAGGAAAGACTGAATATATGCTTTATTGGAAGAACAGAGCCTCCACTAAATAAATGGTACCAGGAATAGAGCAAATACACAGAGGTACTTTTTCTCTTGTGTCTGAACAAAGGCAATATTATAATGATAAATGAAAGCCTGCTCTAGAACACAGCCTGTGTTCTAAAACAGTCAAGATTTCTAAAAATTCAGAAATCTTATGTTAGTTTTCATCACATTTTTGCTGTAGCATTGCTAATTACCTATTGTTGAGACCATTATGGTTACCAGATTCTTTCTTGATTCTCTTTGAGGTCCCAAATCAGTAGATTCAGCATAGGACCCAAAAGGAAGAAAATGGATATTAGATTAAAAATATGTAGTAGACAGGTAATTCTGATGTAAGTTTTGTACCATACCCTTACAGAAAGTGTTATGTTTTCAAAAAGTATGGGTATGAAGGCCTAGAATGTGGATTTGTCATTGCTTTCTGATAAGATATGTGGCATCCAGGCTTGTCCATGCTGCAGTGGGCAGCTGCCCAGAAACTCCTGAAAAAGTCAGACGAAGTCACTGGTTGGACAAAGCATGTCTTTTCTTGTTGCCTTGAACTGTCACAGAGGATGGTTTTACCTGTGTCTTTTGATGCAAGTCCAGATAGGTGCTTGTCCAGTGTTGTCTTTGATCACAGTTTATTTCAAAAACTCTCTCTCTGCTGAGGTGATGCATGATTTGAATATTTGTTAAGCAAATTAAAAAAACCCAAAACACAACTGCTGATAATTCTGGCTTGCTGCTGATCAGCTATCTCTCAAGTATTCTGTCCAGATCTTTTTATATACCTTTAAGTTAGGTATTGCAGAGAAATTCTCTCTGCATTAAACAAATTATAACTTTTAATGAATGAATCATTATAGTGTAAAATATACTTTAATTTACATAGTCTGTCTCCTGAACAAATAGAGCAGATCGAGAACCTGTTCAAAAGTTCAAAAATGTTTTGAATGTGCCTTTGTTGGTGGGTTTGTAGGGTTTTGTTTGTGTTTTTGTTGTTTGTTTGGTGGTGTTTAATTTGTAGTGTTTTATATCATAATTAGGAATGGGTATTGAAAGTTCTGGTTGAGAATGCAAGCTTTTGTTTTGTGAGCTGTGTTAGGAATAACAGCTTTAAAGGAAAAAAAGCTAAATCCAGATTGATAGGGTTTTTGTGTAAAATGGTGTTAAAACTTTTTGTAACAAAGGATTTTATTTTATAGTTTAAGATTTTATTTACCTTGTGACATTGTAAAAACTCATGATCTTTGTCTCTCTTGACCTCCCCAGTAAAGCTGAGATAAGGCAGCCTACAAATGGAGCATTTATTTTGCTCTGTAGGAGCAATATCTAAAGTGTTCTTTAACAAGTACACTCTTTTAACTGTCAGTAATAGTCACTATTTTAACACTTGGATGAGAAGATTTGTGTGCAGTACACAAGAGAATTTTGGTATGTGCTTAGAAATACTTTTTCTCTGTCTAGATTTCCCAAGAATGACTCTGAGGTGAATGACTGATTCTTCAGAAGAGATCATCTGGGAACCAGGTAAGTTGCTACCTTCGTCACTGACACAGTCTATTAGATTTATCTTTCCTCCAGTTAAGATACTGTTACAGAGTTACCTGACAAGTAGTTACAGTAGAGTAACAAAAGTGCCTTACTAATTGCTGCATTTTATTTTGAAGCTGGCTTCATAAAGGATATTTTTCCACACCTGTAGATTCATTGAAATCATCTCTTCTCCAGCCAGCCACAAAGCAGGCAGAAAATGCTTTGTATGGACTCAGAAATGTTTTTATTTCTTCCAGACTGTATCTTGTATCGTACATGTTCTTTTATGGGGCTTATAACAAGCCAGGAAAGAAATGGTTAAAGTGAGAGTTGCAAGGTTGTGTGTAATAACTGCACCACCAAACAGTAGCATTGTAGCACAGCTCAATTCCCATTCATTGCAGTGTCACTAGATGGTACTGCAGAATAGGAAACCAGACAAAGTGCAAATTTTGCCCAAATACCGGAAGTATAGAGAGAACTTTAACCAACAATAAGTATACTTCCTTGACCATAAAAAGCTTGATTGGCACTTCAGAAATGTCTTTTATGCTGCTCTTTCTTTTCAGCTGACATGCATGTGCAAAGATGTCCCAAAACATTGAGTCGTTAGATCTGTAACTTGATTTTTTTTTTTTATTTTGACAGTTCAGATAAAAGCTTTGCTTTTGCTTCAGTTATCCCATAATTTCTAGCTGTTAGCTCTTTCACATATAACGATTTCATTAAGTAACCCCAGAAGGAGACTGTTTTAAAAAATAGGTGACTACAGGGGTCTTCTTCAATGTGTAAAAATCTAGTGCCCGTTACTGAAGCATAACCTTTTGGCTTAAACTGCTGTGCTCTAAATATTTTAAATAAATATTTAATAAATATTTTAATACCTTTATCAGCACAGATTTGGATTTTATGTACACTGAAATAATTTCATAGTAGGTAAAGAAAATGATACTGATTTTAAAAACAAAATACCTGAAACCCAACCCCATTTCCCAAGACACTTGTTTGAACTGTCTTCTGCACTTTCACTCATTTAAAAGCTCTCAGCACTCTCTAATGTAGTTGTCTTCATTTGTATTCTAATTTATTGTTCTTAGATTTGTCTCACTAAGAATTTTGCCTTTTAGCTTTGATTTGAAGGCAGATCACTTTATTACATAAACTTTGCTCCGGATACTTTTCTGTTTAACTGGCAACTTTTCTCATTGATTTGTGTCCTTATTTGCTCAGCTACAGTAAGAGTTAGCCAGTTTTCCTCTTAGGTCTATTAAAAGACCATTATCACAGCGTTTCCTCTTGAGATCTTTTTACCCTTATCACATTTGCTATAAATTCATGAACTCCCATTTCACTTAAATATATTTATGCCATATGGGCCATTTTATTTTATATCAAAATGTAAAGGTAAGTTACAATGTTAAGTGCCCATTCTAAACTTCTGCTGTAGATGAATATCTCCATTTTTTGCAATTACTGCCTTAGAAGAAATGACATCATGATAAAGACATTGCTTAGTAGGACAGAAAATGGCAGTAAAAGCAAAAGGCTTGAAGGGGAGTTTTGCTTTTCTGATCCTTCAATTACTTTTAAAAGCAAAGTTAAACTTAATACACATTTTAATATGTAACAGCACACTGAATAGCAGGTCAAGCTCTACAGACAGCACAGAGTCATCTTTAATTTGAAATCTGCCCTTTTATTCCAAAGGGTTATATTGTTGTAATATCCCAAAGTTAATTGGGATAGGACCTTTAAAAAAACCCAACAAACAACAACCAAACCAAAAACCCAAAACAGCAACAACCAAACAAACTCAACAAACCCCCAAACAGAAAAATGAAAGATCCCAGGTAATGTTGTCCTGTCTTGTCCTATTAGCTATCAGACACCATTTTACAGCCCAAAGGGCATTTCCTAGGTGAGCTGTAGAACAAAGTGATTTACTAGTAGCATGAATGAACATTGCTTGAGCCATTTTGGTATAAAAATCTTCAAATTCTAGGAACAATTTTTCAAAAGGGAAAGTATATAGAAAATATTTTTTTAACATGTTTACAGGAGCTTGCCAAAAGTGTCTGACTCATGACAGTTGAGCAGAGGAGCCATAGTGTTATCTACCTCCAGTTTGCTGGAAAATACAGTACAATGGCTGCATGACTGAAGATCGTGTTGTTAGCTTTCTCATGGACTAAGAACTAGATAATCAAGGCTAGAAAGCAGTAGGACAAAAGATTGAATTACTATTTTGTTTTCCTCTTTATGTCTTCCAAAAAAGACATTTTTTGGCTATTGTTCAGAAAAGACAGTTGCTTTGAGGTATTTAGAAAAAAGATGTTTTGCATATGCAAAGTTGAAGGCAGTAACAATTGAATTTTGTGAAAACAGAAGGATTTCTCCAAACCTGTGAGTTTTAAGATACAACAAATGGCTTTATTGCTGAAGAAGGAAACAGTCTCTGGATTTAGAATTGGGTGGTGAATTCTCAAGTGTAGAAAATTTGGTCTGTGATACTGTACTATTATGCTTGCAGGGAAGATAGAATAGCCAATAGAGGAAAGAATAATAGTACATTGATCAACCCTTTATCTCAGCAGGGTAACTGAATCTGCTGTCACCAAATATATCACACAGCCACTTGATTAAACTCATGTAATTTGCTAGGATGGATGCAAGAGTTTAGCTCTCATCAGAAACTGTGGGTAAAGGCAGATAAGGAAGTATTGAAACTCTAAGAGCTTCCAGCTGTAAACTCTCAATTTGCTCCTCAAAGGAAGAGGGTGTTCCAGTGTTGTTCTCTATATTAATAGCACAAATTGCTGTCTCCTTGTGTTTTGTAAGTCACTATTACAACATGGTAGAGAATTATGTTCAATCAGCCTTATTCAGTTATCAAACCAACTGCGAGAAAGGAGGGGTGTTTTCTATTAAAAATAAAGGAGAGGGTGGAGAGTTGAGGATGGGGTAGAACTCTAGGAGGGTGACAGAGAATTTACAGTGGGGATTTTTGGGGCCAAGAGCACCAGTAGATCAGGATATGTTGAGGGTATGTTGAAGCCCATGAATGCAAGAGCAGGAAACTGAGCAAAGTCTTCGGTTCTGAATGTGTGACTTCTGGCCTATTAGATGATGGATTATCCTTGACCCATTTCATTTCACTTTTTTTTTAGTGGTACTGTGAAGGTTTGTTTCAGGTGAACTAATTTGGTTCTGTCTGAGGTTTTTCATCCTTAAAAACAAAAAACTGGGGAAGACAGGAGCATTTAAAAATCAGTAGCTGCATAAAAAAAAAATGTTAAGACCTTTTAGAACATTTCATTTCAGAAACTGAGTATACTTCGTGCTGTGCAAATAAGGTATTTTTAAGTCTCAGGACAAGTAAGGCATCTCTTTGTGGCAGGTTGATGGAATCATGGCTTTTGTGTGATTAATATATAAGAATAACTACACAATATTTTCCACTTCTATCTGTGCATCAGAAAGGAATTTGCATGGGCACCTCCTGTACTTGCAGACTACATTATAGGTCTGAAAAATAACAGGATTCAGCTGGCGGGTGTCCTTGAAGTTCATGCTGTTGAACTGCTTTAAAAGGCATCAACTGTGAGTTTTCTTTGTTCAAAATGACTGGCCTTGCTGCAGGCACCCTGATTTGAAATAGGCTCATGTGTTTCTTTGCAGTTTCTGCTTTGGGAAAAGGAAAAGGCTGGTTAAAAATAGCTTTCTGTGGGTTATGAAACTTTACTTGCTTGTCTCTACTTCACTAAATCTTCTATCATTCTGTTGTCTTTTTCTCAGTAAGTTTGTGATGCCTGTACTCTAGATACCACAATGACTAGAGACTAATACTGCTAATTGGTTTAATTTTTTTATATCTCTTCCTCCTAAGTCAACCTGTACTGGTTTTGCTTTGCTTTCTGGTGCAGATAAGAGCAGCCACTGCAGTTGCACTGATGGGCTTACGATTACCTCCAGATTAGGTAAATCAGTGCCACTGGTATAAAATGCTACATATTACATATAGGTAATTAGGCATATGTATATATACCTACTATATATACATATATACTGACATATATAGGTATACAAGGTAAATTTGGCACTTAGTTTTGTTAAAGATCAATACACCGCTGAAGGTTGCTGTTCTTATATACTATAGCCATAGGAAGATGGGGGATAACAAATGAACCCCACAAAAAAATCAAACCCCAGGCTAATAATAAGATTAACACAGTTAAAAAACCCCCAAAACCCTACATTAACCTGTTGTGAAATGCAATGGGCAGTTTCATAGAATTGCAGAATAATTCAGGTTGGAAGGAACGTGTAGCGGTCCTCTAGTACATACCCCTGCTTAAAGTAAGTCTGGTTAGGTGAGATTGCTCAGGAACTTGTCTCATTGGGCTGTGAACACCTCCAAAATTGGATATTTCACAATCTTTTCACAATTTTTCATCTTCCAGCCTTCATGTCTTTCCTGCTATCTTACTGTTCTGCAACTCTGAGAAGTCTGGCACTCTTTCCTGTATCCTCCAGTCAACCATTTGTCCACTTCTATGGACCTGCTGTCTGCACTCTTGCTAATACAGCCCACATGCTTGTCTGCCTTTGTTTCTAAGAACACAATTTCACTGTTACAGGTATGTGCAATCAAGGTGAAGAAAATGTTCATTGATGCCACTTATAAAGAAATTAAACTAGGGACAATTAAGCTATACATATTTATTCTAATCATATACTACTCTTACATGCAGAATGGTTGCATCCATAGGCTTCAACATCTTTCAGCTGGCTAAAGAGAAATTTGACCTTTTTAACAATTTTCTACTTCTCCTTTCATGCAACACATCCAGTTCCTGATTTATGATCCCTGCTGTGGCAATAAATCCTTACTGGTCTTTTTATTATAGGAGTCCAGATTCCTTTGCAAATTAATGAATATCAGAGGATCAAGCTTTATACTAAGTGATTGCTCTACTGTACATGTTTCATTTTGAGAAAATTTAAGGCAGAATTTTACTTCAATGTTTCACAACTCTTTCACTGAGATAATACTATTTCTTATTTTTGTCTCAACTTTTTAATACTTTGACAAATACTGTAATTTGAAGTCTCACAGGATATGCAACCCNTTTAGTTTGCCCACTAGGAAAAAAAAAGAAAGGATGAATGTGATCGTGTTTGTACTGTAGCCTAACCACAAACACTGAGTCAACACTAATTTTGGCACAGAATTTAAGGAGAAAATGCAAATATTTTGGCATTGGATTGTATATCACTTCAGAAGATAATGAAAGTGAGTTAAGCAGTTTTTGGTTACAACTTTGTGTAGCTGAATGTTTTATAGGATATTACATTGGATCATGTTCAAGAAAGATTTATAGGATTGGAGTCACCCTAATGATTGCTAGAAGAGGAATCAGCTCAGCCTTAGTCAAAGACTTTCTCATTAGATTGCAAGAAAGAAATGGGTCCAAAGCATTGTGCCTGGTATGATGAATGGGAGGAAAGGTTTTGAGATGGCATTCAAATTTTGCCTTTGTGGATATAAATACAATGGGCTAAAGCATCTAATTGTTCTCTCTCATTGCTATTTTGGTGGACTCTTTCACTTTACTTATAAGAAAGTATTTCTGCAGTACCTTTCATCTGATGATTTAAGTGTGTATCCCCCAATGTTAGCTTCCAGTTGCATTTGGTTTTTGTATTTTATAGTCATGTTACGCTTTCTGACTAGTAGCACATGTACAACTTCTTTGCTATTGAGGTTATTGCATGGCATAGAGAAAGGCCAAAGTGCTGGAAGTATGTATCTGGATTCAGGGGATATTTTAGGTAATGCAGAAATCAGTGGCTGTTGTATGCTCTTGAAACGTTTTCTTTAGAACTCTGAAAATACGTACTAATTGATTGAGATTTCTGCATGCTGTAAATGGGATAATCAATATCACTGTTCTAGGGTTTTTTAAAGTTGCAGTAATAATTAAAAGGGATCCTAGCTTCAGTAATCTGCTTAAGCTGTTACCAGTGATTTCAAATGAAGGCACAAAGTCCTAAAAAAACAATTTATCCCTAATGAGCACACATTTTTCCTTGCAGAGCTTGGAAAATGCCCTTAAAGGATCTGGAAGTCAGTATCAGTTTTGACAATTCAGTTTCACTAACTTGTTTTTTCACAATTTAAAGGTGACCTACAAAGGCAGGGCAAGAGTAGCATTGCTAGCATGTGGTGCAGGTTGCCTCCAGCCAGGTCAAAGTGGCAATTCAGTGTTTTATTACTGGGGAGAATGTGAGGCAGGGGAGAAGCAGATGTGAATGAAACCCAAGACTTGGGAACTTTGGTTTAGAGAAACAGGCAGAGTTTTTATCTCTGATAATCTAGTTTCCTATACTCTGACAATACATCTATCTTGTAACCAGTCTTCTTATCCCTGTGGGTAGCCCTAGACTTGTGCTCCCAGTCATGGAGCAGTGGATTGAAATTAGTTTGGTATAAAAGTAGTAGGATTTTCTTTCCTGTTTTACAGTATGATAGCTGACTCTGGTATTCCAGACCCTAAATGACAAGAAGTAGGCTAAGCAATAGATAGGCAGATAGAAGACTGCATAAAATGACTGGTATTCTTGGAAATGGAGTGAAGATTCAGATCAAGAAAGATTTCTCACTAGTGAGACCCTAACCTGGGGCTTAGGGGACCCGAGTTCAACATACTGCTTCCTGTGTCACCTTGGGCCACTTAGACTCATATCTCAGAAGGTGTTTGAGTACCCAGACCTGATATCAAAGTGAAGAAAATGCCTCAGTGCTGCATGAGGTCTGTGCTTCACTGCCCCATCACTAAGATAATATTCCTTTCATCTCTGACAGCTTTGCAGGATTAAACACAGCAAAGATTGAGAGAGATGCTATGGGAACTACAAGTGTCTCTACGATTGCAATGAAAGAAAAAAGCTCTTCTTGCAGCCTCCTGTTACACATATTGGTTAAGTTAGTCTCTTTAAATGCTAATAGATGAATCCACAGAGACAGACAAAGAAGACTTTTTTCACTGGCTTGTGATAAAAGTGGATGCTTCTAATGAAAGACCATGATTCTTTAAGTACAAACTGTCTTTAATATGTGAGAGCCTTTAATATACGACAATATTTATCCTCCTGCAATGCAAAATAACCAAAAGGACCTGAAAAAGAATTTTTGTTTCACTTGGAAGCACCAGTGTTACCATTATATGATTATACTTAATAGTTCCAGGGAAACCTTTGGCTGATGCGAGTTTTAATAAAATGCATCTTCTAAAGTGAGTTTTATCCTAAAGACCTGAAAACAAGTATTTATAATAATCCAGTCACAGTGTCCATATGAGAGCACACTTTAATGTCTTTTCATAATATGATGGTCCTCAGATGGATAATATGCTACACATGACAAAAAGGTTCATTAATAGCTTGTGAAATGCAAGGAAAGATGGCTAAAAAAGATCTACTAGATATGAGCATTAATATTAAACACCTCAGAAAAACTCTTAACTGTGTTTGCTTTTGCTGTTGGTCCTACTTTAAAAGTTTTTGGTACGTATTGGTCTTTGTTTATTTTTCTACTGACTATCTTGCCAAATAAATACATTAGGTGGGACAGTTTAAGTCAATTTGTTAAGGAATTCAAAGAGAATCAGCCATATAAACTTCTGTTTTCCAAATAGGTACAACATAGTCAATGAAATTGGTACTGCAGTTCTTACATAAGACATAGGATTCAGGCAGCACTTTAAAAGGCAGAAATTTTCCACTTTTTGCCAGAAAAGTGTTTACTAATCACAAATCAGTGTCATTGGGTTTATTTTGGAGGTGGAAGAAATAAACATAGAAAAAAGATTGTCTAACTAGAGGAGCATGTAGCTTAAAAGAATTTGGGTAATACAGTAACAACTGTAAGTTAAATTGGGTCACTGTTAGAAACATAGAAACATCATCACGGTTGGAAAGGACCAACATCATGAAGTCCAACTGATAGCCTACACTACTGTTAACCCTAAACACATCCACCCAGAATAGTTCTAGTCTACTTGGGCCTACTGGAAGGATGACTTTGATTTCATTCCACAATATTCCAACATTTCTTCTATTTTTTTAAAGTTCATGGAAGTAAGTAGTATCAGTGGCATGATCTCTCTATTGATGGGTAGAACCAGCCTCAAATGTTGGAGCCTGTGAATGCAGAAATGTAGCATCTGCTCCGCAAAAGAGCAGTTTGATACTAATCCAATGCTGATTTACTTGAATTATTCAGATTAAGTCTCAAAAGTAGAAATTCCTGTGCTGGAGAATGGGAAATCATCCAATGCTTTGCCACTGTGATCGTTGTTGCTGAGCAAGCAAAAAGAGGAGGTCTCAGATCAGGACTGAATTTTGCCCAGCCATGGTTTTGTATATACAAGCTGAATTCTTATAATAAGATGGTTTTGTGGTGCTTTTATTCAGCATTTGGGTCTTGTTGGACTATAATGCTAAGCCTTAAGTTCAATTTAATGTTTTCCAGAAGTTTGTTACAGTTTTTCCAGCTGGTGGTTTAAAGCATTTTATTTGCTAAAGTGGCATTTCCAACAGGCCACAAACTATTAGATTATGTCAACCTAGTGGGTGTCACTGACCTCAATATTATTTTCACTTGAAACAAAAAGGATATGACAGCTTACAAGAGTGGGTTTTACCCAGAGATGAGTTGATTTTTCTGACATTTCTCGTCCTTCAAGATATCTAGATGGCAACAATTGTTAGACTTTTTTCTCTTTGGCTATTAATCATGCTGAATTTGGACCTCAGCCATAGCAAAACAGACCTATACCTCCCAGAGCTTGTCTTAGAAACAGATGACTGGGGAAGATTGTTGAATAAGTAAGATCTGGGGTTTTTTATTTCTTTTGCTATCACTCTAATGAACTTTAGTACATGGAAGATGACCCTTTAATAAGCCCTATACTCTTTTGTGAACAACATACGGTTAATTTGTCTGCCCTCCTACCCAGATAATTTGGAACAAGTCAAATATTAGTGAATTCATTTCCTCTGGTTTCTACATCCACTTCTCCAGTTTCTTACCTTCAATAAATAGAAGTTGATCTCTTCTCTTACCTAATTTGACAGTTTCATATTAAGTGCAGCAAGATCTGAGCCACTTACTAGCTGTCAGCTAACTGACATTTAAGGTCCACTTTTTTTAGAGCTTCCATTGAATCAATTTACAGAACACTGCATGTGATTCTGCAAGCAGGAGAGATGTGCCTCCAGCCAGCCAGGAGTCTGTTCTAGATGACTTGAGTTAATGGAATATTCTTCTATCTATTTTATTCTGTTCTTTTTCCTTTAAAACTGGAAGCTAGCATCTCCAGACTGCTCTATCTATAATGTCAGGGGGAATAAATAATCAGAGGAGGAGAATTTTACTTTGTATAGCCTGCACAAGTAGTGAAGTGTAGCTCTGTAACCAAAAAAATAATTTGTCTGTCAATCTAACCCAGAATGAGTGATTAAAACAGAGCAGCTATAAGTTACAGCAATGTACAACACATTGCTTTTGAAGGGTACAGAATACCTGGTAATTTTTTCCAGGAGAGTTTGAAATTCCAACATTGTCACAGAATTTTGTGGCATATATAACAGCGAAGGCTGAAACAAATGGCTTAGGTTTTCTAGAATAATCATGTGTTTGGAAATATCCAACAGCCACTTCTGCCTAATATGTTAGCATAAGTAAAATTTCTCTTTTTGGATACCAATAAACATTTATAACAAGGTTTTGCTCTTTGTGGTGTCATAGGTCTATTCCAAAACATTGATGAAAATAACCTATGTACCACGATACCTGCACGAAGCCAATGCATGTATTTGAACTGCTGGCAAACCGTGGTAAAAACACATGTATTTGATTATAAAATCACCTAATACTTAATAGACTTTAAAGGCACTGAGTTTTAGTGGCAGCTCCAAAATGAGTGTGGAGAGGCCCCAATAAAGCTACTCACAGCTGTTTCTTTTATAGCTCTTTGCCCAGAACTGCTCAAGGTGCTCAGGGTCTTGCGGTTCAGCACCAAGAGTAAGACCTGGACATTTTATTGCGTGCAAGTCACACCATCTCTCTTTATGGATGGGCAATGCCAACGCAACTTACTGAACAAAATGCTAAAAATCCCCCACTGTTCCTGCATATATTGTAAATATATAATAGAAAAATTACCTAGTTATCTTATGCAATCACTAGATAAATTAAAAAAATGAAATACTTCTCAAAGTTCCTTAGTTCCTATTTTAAGTAGAAGAAATTTGTAATGGGTCAAGGGCACTATCCTAATAAATTCACTAAGTTAAAAAGGTTTTGCAGTTATGCAGCTTTGCTGTAGAAATTAGATATTTAATTCCTTTCATTTATTAAAGGCTGTTGTTACATATGTATTGTATAGCAGTGTTTTCTACAACTAGTAAGCATGGTGATATTGAAACAGATTTAAATTATTTAATCTCCCTTGTTATTAATTTCTTCAGCATTATCTTACACTTTTGAGAGGAACCACAAAGGATCTGTAACTTTTAGTATGTTGATGATTCTCCTCAGCCTAAAAAGGGCTTGAGAAATTTAACATAATGCTATAACTATATACTATGACACTAGTCTAACAATGCTAGAGATGCTTAACTAAAAGGAGGGTTTAAGCTTGTGAATCACTAACGGTGGTAACTAATCTGCAAAGTGCTAGGGCTCTGGCATGTTTTTAACATGTTTTAATGATCTGACTGTTAAAAGACTTTGTTAACAGTCTTTTCTTGGACAACTTATGTAGGTTATTCTGTAGCATCCAGTTCTTGTATTGAATAGAGCCAGAGTGAATTGCTCAGACAAGACACTGAAGGCAACGTGTTTTGCAGCATGTTAAATTGGTGCTGTTACTCTGTCACGGTCCTATGTTTATGGGTGGTGCTGGTGAATACTGGAGGACAGGTGGCCATGCACAGCTACCTCCTTGTAGCTGCTTTCTGTCTGGAAGACAAGTCCATTTTATTATGCAGTTTTCAAGTCCTGAAACTATGATCTTTGTTTACTTACCTCACTTTACTGTAGCAGTACCTTAACAACTCAGTGAAAAAGTAGGACTTCTCCATCCTAAGTAGAGAACAGACAGATGGTCTCTGCCCTGAAGAGCTTACAGTCTGTTTTCTAAGCCTGAACTGGTATTTCCAAAACACTTAAATGAAATGCTTTGTCACGCTATTTAGGCAAGCAGTGTCTCCTGCCAGCAACTCTGCCAGTTCCCCCTATCCAGGGGGCAGGCAGCTGCGGTGGGCTTGTTCAGCGTGCCCAAATCTGCCTGGCTGGCTGGAGCTGTGCCACAAGGAGCAGCTGCCCCCAGCTCTTCCTTGTTCTCTCAGCTGTGCCTCCATGAACAGCAATGCTCCAAGCCCCTGGGGACTTCTTGTCTCCCTTTTGTCCCTCAGACCAGAGTGGGGAGTAGGGCATGGTTTGGCTTCAGTGCCTGGTTTCAGCAGGAATAATTTTCTGTGGGCCTTGAAGTCATTCAGCTAAAGGTTGTTCAGACTTTCCTATTTTAACTAATCCATAGCACAAAACCAACAAAGTGACTCCTTTCCTTTATGCAATAAATACTCTAAGTCTATTTGAAGTCATAGGGAATTAAACATCTTTTGGGGCTATGAAGTATCTATGTGCCAAAACCAACAGGAGAGTGCAGTAAGGATTGTATTTTACCTCCTTTACTCAAAACATTTTTTTCTCCTTTTCACCTCTTAGCAGAACACGGTCAGCATTTCAAAAGTACTTGTGTTTTGTCGTACCATGAGTAACTTGTGTTTTGTTTGTGGAAAAGAAAAGAAAGCTGACTTAACTTGGCCTGCATGTCCACATCCTGGACTGTTTTCACCTCCAATTATAGGTGTTTCAGATGCTGCTAGGCTCTGTAATTCCCCTGCTTTGTTTGTGCTTGCTAAAAGTCTGTTACAGAAATAGTTAAATAAAATGTAAACCACCAGAAGCCTGAGAAGCAATGCATTGCTAATGGATGGAATAGTCTGTCACTTGCTTAATTAGTTATGTTAAACAACTTGAGCTTTGGCATTATTAACAAATTCATTTAATTGTAGTAAATAATGGGGATTATAATTAAAATTATGACCTTTGTCTTCTGCAGAGATATTAAGTTGTGCCAAGTTTGCTTCATACCAGCTAAATCAGTGCTGATCAATGACTGGCAATGGCCAGGCATATTAATGCATTTGTACTTCTTAAACTGCAGGGGAAGGGAAGGCAGCTCAAACATGCTTTGAGGAGCTGTGGAAGAAAGTGACTGTTCTCTGCCATGGAATAAAAGTAAAAGTGCCCACAAGTGAAAGTAGGAAAGTGTTAGTATGTGTTGCTCGTACAAATGTACAGTGGCCAATAAAGATAACTTGTGCCCCTAAACTGGTTACTAATAGCATGCATTCAGGAGCTCCTCTTGAGATTAAGAGGAGTGGGGAGCATGTGGAACTTGAATGAATTGCCACCATTTTCTGAAACTCTTATTGGAAAGGAAAGACTGAAAAAGTAGTAAAGGCTGGAAAAATCTTTGAAGAAGCCAGAATCATCTTCATGCAGTTGTACAAATGCCTCTCTATAGGGCATCAGGTACCAAAAATTGTTGGATTTAAAGAGATACTGTCTAGTGACGAAGCTATTCTAGAGCTCTACAGTACTGGCTTTGCATATTGCACCTTTTCTGCTGTAATATTGGAGCTGACCTCCTGAAGAAAAAAATGCCTGATCAAGTAGTGTATTCCCTGTTTAAAGATCTAATTGTATTAATTACATGTGCACGCCTACAGCATAATATATAGGCAAAGCATTGAAATACTGGCTTATAGAGAACTAGAATGTATTTGTAAGTGGTTTGCATGAAAAGACACTGTCTGGATATATGTATTCTGATCAGATAACAGATAAAACTTTTCCCTTAATTTCCCTTCCAATCTTCCTTTTTCTTGCCACTGTAGCACATACTTAGCAGCCCACATTCAGCATGTTTGCAGTTGCCCACCTTCCCTGTAAAATGTTGCTGTGGTTTCTAGATAAATAAGAGTGATGTGTGCCCATGTGTGGAAGAGGAAACAGGGAAGAAAGTTTCCTTAGGCAGCTGCTAATTGCAAGTTTCTCAAGTACTGTTCTGTAGGGTGGAGCAGAATGATGCAAGTTCCCTTTACCTCAGACCTATGTGCTGAAGGACTATTTACTATTTTCGGCCCAGTGGGGAACGCAGAAAGGAAATGTGGGAAAATGTCACTGGCTATACACTGCTGTGCCCAGGAAAGATGGGCTGCTTAGAGTGGAGAGTCACCTCTGGTGTTTCTTCCTGACCTCCAAACTAAACTGGGAGCTTATCCCTGACATTGGAGGAGTAGAACCACCTCTGTGAAGAATATTAGCTATTCCGCATCCATTGCAATAGTAACCAGTTGTGTGAATCTTCTCTGCTGTAATTAATTTGAAAATTTATCTTCCTGCAATAAAAGCTGGACCAGCAAGCACATACCTAAATAGGCTTGCACATTGTTTTCGTTCTGCTAAACCCACTGAGATTGCTGCAGTAGACATCAGTGGATAAAGAGCTATGCTACTGGGAGACTTAAGCAATAGGAGCAGCTACAGTGACACAGCAGCTCAGGGTCACAACTGCTTTACACAGAATCACAGAATAACCTGAATTGGAAAGGACCCAGCAACTCTTATTTATGTACAGAGGAACCCCAAAGTCACATCATGTGTCTTAGAGCATTGTCCAAGTGCTTGAATTCTAAGAGAGTTGGTGCTATGACTGTATCCCGGGTAAGCCAGTTCCAATGCTCTGCTGCTCTCTGGTAAAGAACCTTTTCCAAACATCCAACCTGAACTTCCCCCAGCATAGCTTCTTGCCATTCCTCTGGGTCCTGTCACTTAGTTCAGAGCTCCAAGTTTCCCATGTTTCCAAATTAATTAATAAAACTGAAAACATTTGAAAACAAAACTAAAAACCCCTGCCGCTGGATGGCTTTGGCAGAATCAGCATATATCTGCTGGATCTGGGCTAGTTATTTTTGGGAAGCAACAGAGACAGCTAAGGAAGAATTGATAATTCTTTCTGTGAAAAAGATGTTGAGAAAGATGTTATGAAGCATTTCATGGCAGTTGCAGACTGAAAGCATGCTGGAGCTTCTTCTAGTTTAGTTATGGGCCTAAGGCAGAAATGTTTGCCTGCATAAACTGAATTTTAGAGATAGAAGCTATAAGCTATACAGTAGCAATGTGTGATGCACTAGAAATTAGTATGTCTATGTCAGACCTGACTTGTTGTATATCTGCTGCAGTGCCTAAGATATCTCTTTAGATATGCTTAATCTTGTCTGTAATAAGAATAAACCTTTTGATGAGTATAATGAAAACCTGTGAATAAGGAAAGGCTGCATGTTGCATAGCAAATGCAGTGACAAGAAACAAACAGTTATTTCACCCCAGTGAGATTTAACGGCTTAAAATGCAATCAGCAATCGTATCTCGTTAGAACTGGTATCTGTATGCATTAAAGCAAAATCCTAGCAGTGATCCAGAGTAGAGGCAGAAGCCAATGGAAGTGGTTAAACATTTTAAGCCTGAGCATAGGAGCTCCAATTTAATCCCAGGATGTTACTGTGGTAAGTTCTATATAAATGCAAAACCTAAAGGCATTTTCTGCTAAAAAGATCACTATGTTCATATTGTTAAATAATAGACAAATCCACTTTGTAACGCAGTATGACTGCTTTTATGATTGATTTAGCATTTACACTGTGATCACAAAACAGTTGAGCCCCTTTTCCATGCAGGTGGAAAACATACAATGAATGAGAATTGTGTCCCTAGGAGCTTTTGGTCTAAAACGTGTAGTAAGAAGGTAAGAAAATCAACCAAGATGGTAGTAGACTGCAGAAAGAAACAGTGCAACCAGCTGAAAAGAATATCATGTCAGTGTGCTTTTAAGAAAGGTTTGGACTGTGTTCTGCACCCTTAATTCATGTGAGCAGTTTGTGCAGCCTAGCTGGTGAAAGATGGTGTGAAACTAATTTCCTATTCACAAATTGTTGTGACCTTTATATTGCACCTAGTTAGGGCAATTGACATCACCATGAGCAGAACTGGGCATAAAACTTGGACCAGCTCTTGTCAGTAGAAGCTGTAAATGAATTATTAGAAAATTACTTAAAAGAAAAGCAAGAAGTCTAAATCCCAAATTATTTTTGTCATTAACTGTTTCACCCAGAGGAAATACCAAGTTGGAGAACCACAATATTATACTATCTATAAATAATTGAAATAAAATATTTTCTTTTTTCTAAGATTGCTTTGTAATTAACTATTATGCTTTCCTGAAACCAGTTTTATGTTGTCCTAACGACTTTGGCTACAAAATGAAATCACCAACTAAATGATTGCATAATCACAAGGATCTTTAATGATCTTTTAGGAAGTACTGTGTTACTTTAGACTGAAAAATTCTGCTGCTGTGTGGTGCACAGTAACACTTGCATATAGTACTGAATGCTCATCTTGCCTAAAAATGGTTGTAATGAAATTCCATATACAAATATTAATTTCTATATTGTCAATACTACATGATGGTTTCAGAAATTATATTTTGTAAATTTCTTTTTAGTAACCTGGTTCAGAAATCTACTGAGAAGGCATTTAAGTCCCACTGAGGTGAATGCTGCAACTCCATAAACATGATATATATCAGCTGAGGATTTGTCCCAGTGGGACTTCAGTTATTGTTATATGCTTTCCTGAACTGAGACCACAGAGGATTGCATTCATCTCATTAAGGTGGTTGAGAATGCATAAAATATATCAAAGGGGTTCATTTGGGGGGGGGTTAGTGATAGCTGTTAATAATTTAGGGAAAAAAAATAGAAACACACATAAATACAGAAACAGACTTAGCCTTCAGAGATAAAACCTTTTAGTAATTAAACTTTTACTGAAGATCTTAAATGTCTTTTGTGATAAATCTTTTCTCCCCTGTTTCTAATTCAGTGGTCTATAAAGCAATTACAATTTAGAATCATCACTTCATTTAATAGACTGTACAATGTTGTTGGGTTTTGTTCACTCTGGACACTGTATTTTTAATTAATCATGTAGGACATTATTGTGTTTTGTTATTTATAACATAGAAGCTAAAGGTCACCAAATGCAGTTCATTCTACTGTAATGTGTTTGTTTAAATATACCTATCCTGCCTTGCTTTCTTCACTAAAACTGGATCCTGAGAGCAGTGTATTTACTATATTTCCATAGCTAAATGAGTGGCTTTATATGGTCGATAATAATGCAGTAATCATTGGAGGAAAAAAAATCCAAACCAAAACACTCTAACAGCTTATAGCAACAAAACTGTTTCCTGTCATACAGTTTTTGGAGTGTATGTTTAGATCTTATTCTGTGAAATGTGAGATGTGAAAACCTGGTTATTGAGTTGCCAATGGGGGAGATGTTTCCCGTTGTCTGGGTTTCAGGTGTGTCCTGCTTATCTGCTTTGTTACTCAAAAGAATAATGTAAGATGGCAAGGACTGCCAGTTTTTCCTGTTCACGATCCTCATACCCATGAAGCTAGTGATGCTTATTTTGAGCTTGGATTCTTTGGAATTTCTGGAAACTTTTGGGTAGCTTAGCAGACCCTGAAAAAAACCTGAATTTTTGGACCTGTTTGACCTGTTGTCTTTAGGAAGCAAATAATATCCTATATGTAGGAGACTTTGTGTGGTGTAAACTTACATAAGGAAATTACTTCAAAAGTGACTTACCAGTAAAATTCATCAGTCAAATAAATGAGAAGCTCCCTTGCAGGAAACTCTTTGTGTTCTGAGGGTGTTTGGTTGCTGAAGGTGACAGGAATATCCATCAGCTGCATCTATGATCCTGCTGACAAACCCTTCCATCTGAATATTTTGAATAAGAACTGAAATTATTTCAATCTAAAATAATTTAACTTTTATTATAAAGAAGTGAAACTGTGAGAGAGAATCTGGCAGTAAAAAGAATACCTTTACTCTTACAGTGCTATAAGACTCTGCTAACTACTCTTTGAGCAATATATTACTTTTCATGTCTGTTGAACAGGCACAGCAAGATGTCTGCATATTTATAGGCTGCTTGCCTGACAATCCTGGAATACTAAGCTGCTCTTATACATTGCTGTTGTACCATTTTGTGAATATATCATCAGTAGCTGAAGTCTCTGTTGTTTCGTTGGATTTTAATGTTGTGAAGAAATAACATTACTCTCACTGTTCTTATTTCACTGTCATTCCTCAAAGCATTATAAGTCATTGAGTAGTGAGCACAAGTCACATGGTACCATATTTGTATGTTCTTTGTATTTCTCATACAGTAATTTACTCCTAATGAGTTACTATTGATACAATTGTTAGTTGACATTTAAGGGTATACTTTATACTTAAGTGTGTTTTTCAAAGCATGTTGCTTAAGGTCTCAAATGGTCACAGGGAGGAAGAAGTAAAGGTCATGAATAAATCTTAAAAATCTGCTTTTGAATCTTTGTCAATGCTTGAGGTAAAGACTTTCCTCTTTTTGTGAAGTTCTGCCTGCAGGTATGTCAGTGGGAGCAGTGTCCCACAGCCCAGCTGCTTGCCTGTGCTCTCTGGATGTCACAGCAGTTCCCATCAGGCTGTGTCCATGGTGGAGCACCCTTAATGTAACCAGATTGCTGCCCTGTGTGCTGGTCTGACTCTGTCAAGATCAAACAAAGGGATTTGAAGAAAGGCTGTCAGGATGAGATACACCTGCCGAGGGAGCGGCACCAAGGTTGAGTCTACTGTGGTACTCAACTGTGGTGTTGGGCCTTAGCATGTATAAAATTGTACTGTAAAAAAATTAATTTTTTTGTGAATACTGACCACTAGATCTCCTCTGTCAGATTGTTGCTACCTTCTTTTCCCTTTGTTTTTGTAACTAATTCTAGATACTGCTCACCCAAAACATCCTGAATGATAAAAGCAAGGTGTTTGGTTTGCTTTCTCTCCTTGTTCTTCATGACTTAGTTGCTTCAGTTTGGAAAAACACATTAAACTTATTGACAGTATTCCTTTTTATGGCGCCTGACATGTCTAATGATAAATGTTGCTTCACTCTTACTAGATTAAATAGATTTATGGTCTTAGTTACTTCTCATCTATCCTAGAAGAAGTAGTAAGTAGGAGATAAACAATAAAGGCCAGCGAATAGGGAGTCTGGGATGATTTGCCAGACTAAGTTGTAACCTTTCAGGTAGTGTTAATTGAAGGAAAGGATAATAGAAAAAGGATGTCCTATTGCTTCCTGTTTTGAAATCTTTCCAGACCTAGGATGGGAAGTTATTTTGAAAACCAAATATGATTTGTGCTGTGTGATTCTAGCGGTCAGAGTTCAGCATTCTTTAATAGCCATATTTTCCGTTGACCTCAAAGAGAGCTTTGTAGGAAAAAGGACTCTGGGATGTGATTCAGCTCACAGTGATTTCTGTTCTTTTTCATAAGGAAGAGCCTTGGCTAGCTAATAACTGTGCATTCTACTGAAGTACTGGTTCATCATTTACAGAGTAAATGTACTGTTTAATATTAAAGAAGTGATTCACTCTTTTAGTAGCAAAGTTCTTTCAGGTTATTAAAGTAGCATTATAATTTCTGTTCTACTGGTGTCACAAATGAAGTTTTGCAGGATGGTTGTGACCAATTAGTAATAGGCTGAGCCTCAAAGGCTAATTTTAATCACTTCTTACTATCCAGTTTTCAGTTTTTCAGTGCTGAAGGAAGGTTTGACACTCAGATTATCAAATCACTGAGGATTTTTCAGCTTTTTAAAAATACTGTGAAGCAGCATTCTTATTGGTAGTAATGTCTCCAAGATTGTATATGCCTTAATTTAGTGCTTGTATCTTGCATATATCTTTCTTTGTCACTGTGTGATGTATATAAATATATATATATAGGTGACTCAGCTGAAAAAGGACCCAGTAACATTTGGCAATGACACCATTTAGAACAAGTGTCTAAATATGTAGACAAAACAGCCTTAAGAAAACATATCTGCACACTGGGAGGTGAATCAACTAAAAGGAGAAGAAGGTGGTGTTAATAGAGCTAAATTTGATAGTTGACAAACATTATTAGGATATGCTTATATATTTAATATGCTACCTATATGCTGCTGGTTTTGTATTTTTTCCACATACTTCAATACTTTACCACATTTATTAAAATTGCTTTTCTAAAAGTTTACATCATAGTTAGTAGCAAAAGTAGTGGCACATATCATCCTAAATATCAGCATATGAAGAGAAAAACAAGGTGGAGGTACTTGTCTGATTTCAAAATACTATTTTAATTCAGAAGAAAGTGTTTGACTGATGTTAAGGAGTGTTTGTGGGGTGAGAAAGGCTATTCATCTTGGTTTATGAGTCCAGAAATTAGCCAGGCTTCCAGCTCTTACAGCTATGACAAATGTTTCTTACAGCAATGCTAGTATGAATAATCTATTTACAGATAATGTGAAAAATGAAAGATGATAAATCAGTTTTGATAGCAGAGCTAGAGAAATTTTAAGCCACAAGTGAAAATGGATATTTATGATGGTTCCAAGGAAGCTTTTAATAGCTGTCTGTTCCATTTTCCCCCTGCTGTCTAGTATATATGATGCTGTTAAAACATACACTGCTTTTTGTGATAGAAGTGTCATTCAGAATTAAGAGATTTCTGTGTTTGTTAGGGAAAGCACATGCATGCTTATACAGCTGGCTAGTGGCTGGAGCCTTCATTTGTTAACACCTTCATCCTTTGCTCAATGGTTTACATGCCATGTGTCCATTCTCCTGTATCTATCCAAGTGATACCTTTTCCCCCTGTTGATCTTATTGGTCTCTGCTTTGAAGGTTTGCTAAACATGTTATAAATACAATAAAATATGATCTTGAGAATTGTTTATTAAATTCAATATTAACATAAAAATCCTAGACTAGAATCCATTTTTTAAGAAGGCTAATAACAATCTACCTTGCTTCAGTCTATTAACCTTCACTGTCTTCCTCCCTGATGTGTGATAACAGCCTCCTCTTTCTCTTCTGCCCTGGGAGAGTTGCATCTGAAACTTCCACAGAAGTATGAAACAGCCTGAGCATACAGCTGCTTGGGCTGCCACTTCCACTAAGTGCTTCTCCTCTTTTCCTGTTGCTTTTGCTATGGTAGATAGCAAGGCTTCATTCTGAGTCTGGGCCTTTAGCCAAAATAAAAGCCAAAGACACATCAAAGGTCTTGCTCAGACAATCATCAAATATTACATTTAAGTAGAACAGAGAGGAATATTTCTTCTGAAACTCTAGGCTGGGTATAGAAAATATTGTGTAGAGAAGGAGAGATTTGGAGATCCTGGGGAAAAAAGTATTTGCACTTGACAAATAGGCATGGTTGCCAAGCTTATAAAAAGGGCATCTTGGCAGTAGTATGCTGTGGAAGGACCTTCAGCCATTAAAAACAGATTAATTGAAAAGATAATTGCAAAAGTGGAATTTATATTGTGAATAATCCAAAAACCATGGCATTGACAAGAATGTTTGAGAAGTGCAAGCAAGATATCATTTTGTAGAGCTTGCCTGTGAACCAGTTTGAAGTTGGAGCAGTTAGCTCCCAAAGGAATTTGTGTAACAGAAATTAAAAGGAAAATGAAATGCCCTATTGGTCCATTAAATTTGGTGCTTCGGTTGCTCATGTGCATCTTCTGCTATTGAACCTGGGTGGGATGGGAGGCTTGCAGGGGTGTGATGTGAATGTGGCAGAGTGTACCTGTCTCAGCCCAGGTGAGGTTTTGAGGCAGGGGTTGTAGCCTGCTGAGAAAGTGACTGTATCAAGGGAAAGTGACATAAATGACAGAAATATGGTGTTGTACCTTTCCTAGGAATAATTATAACATTTTAGTCTGGAAGAAGAAATGGATGTAACCTGTCTAGGAGAACTGAGAAGGGAAATCTGAACTGAGAAGAGGTTAAGAGCAGAAATAGAACTATAGTTTTTATGGGAATTTTCTGTTGTGTGATATTGTCATTGACTCTGTGACACTCAGCACCATATTACTTCTCTAAATATTGAAAAGCACTTTTTTTTTTCTGTGTGTGAGGTTGTGTGTGTGTGTGTTATATAATACATCTGCAGTTGCTTGACTCTGCCATTACAAAAATTTCCAGTACCCTGTCAAAGAATCTTGTCTGTGTATAGGGTAATATTACTCAGGGTAGATAAAGTTGTTGATAAGTTTCAGAGGCTCTGGTGTAAGCCAGCACTTGAGCTACACATTGGCTTGTTTTTTTCAGTGCTGATAAGGTGGTGCTGAGCAGCAAACTGGGACCTGTCAGGCTCCTTAGCTCTGAGAAGTTACAGAAGAGCATGGGAACCTGGAAAAAAATACAAGTCACAATACTGAACAATAGAGAAATCTTACTGGTGCATCTCTGCTTATCTAATTGGAATTCTAACAAGCTCAGGATCTGCCCCTTCAAGAGCAGGTATGAATTACATCCTCAAAACTGTTACAAAATTAATCTGAACCTGCCCACCAATGAGATTGTCTCCTTTGATTAGAGTCTTGAACTGTCCTGTCACTTGCTCTGGTAATCTATCTCCTTCTGTATATGAAATATTACCCCAGATTGAGCTGTTGACTACAAACAAACAATCAGGCAAATGTGTATGAAAAGCAAATATGAAAGGCTGTGAACATCAGTCTTGTTTCTTAACTTGCCTAAATATTTCTCTAATTATATTCCCAATGCTGGTAGAAATATGAAAGGCTTCTGAAATTACTCAGCAGATAGTCTTAGATACCTACAGACTCTGCTTGTACCTTTTCTTTTGTTCATCCATTTGTTCATCAAGACTACTGTTCTCTCTTCAGATATTTTTCAGATGTTTCAGTTTCATATCTAAATTTTGTTTACTTTTCTCTCTTGTCTGGAGAATACAGAACCCCTGATCCCTTAGACTGGCACACTTTGATATGTGAAGGTGTGACATTTGTCTGCAGTATTAACAGCAGTGTATTTATTAACATTGCTGAAAGGGATTTAGCAGCACATAGCACTAAAATACAGAAAAATAATCTTCCCAAAGATGCAGAGCCTTGTTCTTGGATAGGGAGATGCCTTTTGTAGTGAATCCCAGAAAAAACAGCTTTTACCTGTTAATATATGTCTTCAGACAGTTTACATATGAGATTAAATTGAAGCGAAACTACACTTAATTTATAAAAATCCTATTTATTTATAATATTTCTTCAGAGGCAGTTTTTGATCATGATAATACAAAAATATTTTTGTTAATTTGCTATTCAACATGTGAATTAAATTCTGTGGCTAGACCACTGACTTTGTGGGTTTACTACAATCCTTAAGGCTGCAGATTTAGGTTTAATACTTTATAGACCTGCTTTTTGCTGTTTGTTGAGATGGAGGCTATTGCCTTAAAGCACTGTCTTTGGAGAAATGACCCCAGCTCCATGCTCAGCTCCAGACTTTCTGGGAAACACAGGAAAAAAAATGTTTATATTCCAAATAAAGAATATATTTAGGCATCTTATACTGTGGATGGACACTGATACAATTCTCAAAAGAATCTATCACTCTAAAGGACAGTCTGAATCTTTAATTATTTTTGGATCTGCATTCCCAGCTGTGAAATGGGAAGGTGACTGTGTCATGCCTCACAGGAATGTTACAAGGGAAAATACAGTGTAAGGCCTGTATATCAAATTATTCCTCCCCAGCAGATTTGCAGTCTTTCAATTTGAAATTTCTCCCTAGGAAAACACTGCTGACATTATTATCACTCATAGTGAGGAATATTTTTGATATACAAGGTTAGGAGAAAAATTATTTTTGTTCAAGTGTGTAGATTGCAAAGACTTGTATTATAAGAGTAGAAAGTTGTTACTGCAGGACGTTCAAGATTAAGAAGAAAATATTAAACCTTAAATTACTTGTGAGAGCAGCTTTTCCCTGGCAGAACACAGCAATGCTGCCCAGTGCAAGGGGCCTATTCTGCTTAGCTCCTTGTCAACATGAGTGTTTCTCTCCACAGCAGTTTGCTGAGTGCAATTCCCACTAGTTTATAAAATTCTACTGTGAGACCTTGGTGTTTCAGATTTAAATGTACAGCTAAGCAGCCTGCTCTGATTAAATAATTATTTTTCCTGAGGGTATTTCTCTTTGGTACTTTAAGGAGGATTTAAATGTCTCTAACCTGCACTTGTGGTATCATCATACTTGAAAGTCCGTGTTAACAAATGTGTTGGCTGGAGGTTAGGCTTTTTCAGTTAGCTGTCAAAAGTTTTGGGATATCCTTTGTGACTCATAGGTTTGCAACTCAGATTACACAGTATCTTAAATGTGTGCTGTGAATTTTAATTCTGTTCTATGTTCTTTCTGTTAGTGGGGAAGAAGGAGCAGAGTCACTTTTTGCTTGCAAAAACTTTGAGTATAATCCTGTTGCTCTCTTTTTGCTATCATGCTTATCTTTGGTTAAGAAAACTGTAGATGATGTTGAAGTAAATGGAGAGCTTAACCTGTGGTGAGGAGTCCCTGTTAACCAAGTGAAATGTGTTCTATGTATTAAGAATGTCTTAGCTAGCTGATCCAAAGGGTTCTGCATGCCTGTATCTTTGACAAGCCAAGCCTAGAAAAGAGATCCGTAAGATTGCACAAAAATTCTTAATCACATTCAGGGTTTGTCTAGCATACAATTATACTGTATTCCATAAATTAGAAATTACTGTATGGTGTGTATTCCCTCTCCTCAGTGTATGTTATTTGCATAATCTTTTCTGGCTAGCCCTGAATGAATAATTGTTAGAGATGCTGTCTAAAAAATCTGACTAATTCTCAGTACCTTTTCCTAATCTTAATTAAATCTGTGGCTGAAGAGGACACATGATGAGAAAGGAAAAAATCACCTTGCATAAATCAAAAGCAGTGATATGAAGGATAAAAGTGTATTTTCTATATAAGCTACTAAGGACCTTTTCTTTACTCCCTTGCCTTTTTGTTTAATGAATTGAAAGGACAGAACTGCCATTTAGCTCCTGAAGCAAACAGAGAGATGGATTCTACAGCTCACACAGAGGCCTCTTGTACAGCAAGAGCTGCACTGCATCTGGTTTTCTGAGAAATGCACTGTGCTTCCAAAAAGCTCAATCACTTTTCTGTCTGTCCTGGCTGAACCACTCTGCTTTCCTTAGTGACTGTTCAATGCAGAAGACCTCCTTTGTTGCTGAAGTTATTTTTAGCTGTAACCTGTTACCTGATGCTGTTTACGATCTCCCAGCTGATGGTCAGGCCAAATGATGAGGCAACACAGTATCTGTAGAGACTTTGGGGGGGAAATACCCAGAGCTGAGGGAAGAGCAAAGCCATCTTAAATCAGCTCTGCTGTCAGCCTGTTTGTGTGGGGCACAGCAACCATGCAAAATCAAGTGTAGTATCAAGTAGAGATACAAGGTCAAGATCTGGAAACACTGCAGTGCTTCACCCAGTTAAATAAAGCTCTCTTAATTAGCTCAAGTGCAGTACTAACTGACAAATTTATGTTTGTTTATGGAAGTAGCTATAAATTTGTTAACATGGTGCTGTATTTTTAATAAGAGAAATCATACATAAGTTGCTATTTCCAATGGATTAGGCCCATGTAAACCTGGCTTGAATAAGAGGGTGTGTAAGAACTGGCAAAAACTGCTTTACATAAAGTGGTGCAGCTTTACTGCATGCTCAGAGATGTCTGTTGACTTCACTAGTCTAGTTTGAAACCAATGGAAGAAAGGGAGTTTTACCTAGTTATGGGAATTAGGATAGGAAGTGGTTTGTTGTAAATCATTTGGCTATCTGCTGTTATTGTAAATAACAGAGTTCACTTGATTCTTGTCTAAGTATGGAACAGCAAACTAATAAAATGAGATAGTATGTTTTAAAATTGTGTATATATATATAGATGTATTTATATATAAACCCTCATATTCAGTCAAAATACTGAATTAACCTATGTTCCTGTCTGGACCCTTTGAAACAAAGATGCAGACCTTGTGGCAATTTGAGTAATAAGAGGATGGTTTAATTTCAACCATTGAAGTTTTGTCTTTAAAAATCCCCAGTGTTCAGATGTGGTGGTTTTTAGCTTATTCACTCTTCAAGGTCTGTTTGGCACATTTATTGTAGGCTGCATTTGGCATAATTGGTTTGATAACATATGCTGGATTGCCCTGTGAAATGAGAAAAACAAAACACACCTTCCGGTAACATCTGGTGCTGTGAAAATGCTGCTGTTCTTAGGTGTCTGACTGAAGGTAAATTTTCCCTTAGAGAACTTCAGAGGGACTGTGTGGTACTTGGCATATGCTTTGATCAATATTCAAATTCAAGCTTTCATGCATCTAAGGGAAGACTAATCTGTTATTTTAAACTACCTTTCCTAGGTTAACATACTCTCCTTGCAGATCCTTCTATTCAGCCATATAAGATACAGAAGCAACAGCTGCAATCTCTGTCACTCAGTAAATATATTAAAAATGAAAGGAATTAATGTCTCAAGCATTTTGTTCCTGTGCTATTTTGGTGCAGAACACCATACATTTACTGTAATGTTTGAAGATATGAACATAACAAAGTCACTTAAGTTTAGAGATTTGTGAATTTTTGTTTATCCTGATAGAAAGTCAAATGTTGCCTGCGAGTATGTCTTTTTGAATAAAGCAGGGATCCTCATTTCCCACCCTGGGAGCCCAGGAAACATTAGTGGAACGTGGCTTGGTCTCAGGATCAGGAATAAGGAGGAATAATAAAGCTCCTTGCCCCCAGCCTCTCCCAGTCCTAGGAAGAAGGCAAGTGTGGCTTCTGATAAATGTGTTCAAATGTGAATTGTATAGTATTTCATGGCAATACCACATCTAAAAGCAGTCCAAGGAGAAAGATCTTGAAATAATTTAGTTTGTAGGGGAAAATTTGATTTTAAGCACAGATCTTAATAAGAACTGAAATGACCATCAGATAAATGTTGTTTTATAGTGTGTCAGCTATGCTACTGCACATTGACTGCTGTTACCTACCTGCTGAAATTCAAGGTTGAAAAGGCTTATTGTTGCTCAGCTGACTTTTCAAAAAGCATTGTTCTAGTATTTGTACTGCACACGCTATATTTTCAGTACAGTTGTACATGTGTGTGTCTACAAGTACCTGAAGGCATAATGCATCTTGGCAATGCCCTTAATTACAGGCTTTAACTTGTCCAGCCCTAAATTGATCAGACAGTTGGACCTGATGATCTTTGTTAGGTCACTTCCAACTGAAGTGTTCTATTCTAAATGTCTGTCAGAGTAGTGCCGTTTCTCACTTGCTTTTTAGTTTGGGAATAATGAGTTAATAAAAACATTTAATGTGAACTTACTAAGAAAAGTTTAAGGTAGGCTTTTTGGGAAGATTCATTAGGTTTTCCTTTCTATGTCACTTTAGATTTTATGGAAATATGATAATACTGATGGATTAAGATCTATGTCTGTGGTGGAAAAGGTACAGTGCATGTTGTAATGCCATGTTTATCTTCTTGGTCTCTTCAGTCCCTCTCCTGAAAAAGGGTTACTTTTCCATGGTAAGAAAACGGTTTATTTGTCAGGACCATGCACTTTCCATCTTCCTGGACTATTTTACAGACTCTCCTCACTAATGTTTAGAGTAAGAGTCTACAAAGGGGCTTAAAGGAATTTTGTGGCAGTTCAAATCATTCAAGCATGAAATTATGGAAGAGCTGTGACCAAGCACTAGCCCAAAATGGATTTGAATCTGGTGGCTTTATTTGATAATGTTTCCTTTGAATGTTTTTCTGATGAGTTTATTTTTTTTACCTTTGTTTCTTCAACTCTCTAATATAGTTAATGAGAAACAAAAACTTTTTTTTTTAAATTGTGAGTCAGAGTCAAACACTGTGTTCAGTTTTCACTGTGGTAGTATCTACCCTTGAGTGATTTTTTTTTTCTCAAAACTTTTCTTAAAAACTTACAAGATTCAGTTGTGTAAAAGTTAACTCCAACAGTGTCCACAAAGCAGAGGTTTTGTT
Source organism: Galbula dea (assembly GCA_013399015.1). NCBI lineage: Eukaryota > Metazoa > Chordata > Aves > Piciformes > Galbulidae > Galbula > Galbula dea. Next base: position 222,967 of record VWZX01009272.1, read on the forward strand.
GAAACCAAGATGAGTTATCTGGGGACTGGGAGTTGGTCCCAAGAGTAAGATTTTTCAGAAAACAACCCCAAAAAAAAAAGGCAAGGACTCAAGAAAGCTTGTATATAATCCTGAAGTGGGCAGAGAAGTATGTTTTTCCACTTGAGCTGTTGCTATAAAAAATAATTTTCTACCTTTGTACTTCAAAAACATCAGCAGAAATAGGCATCATTCTGTGTTGCAGTTTATTGATTTTTTTTCTGGAGTTGTGGCATTGTAAGCTTTTTTTCCACAGTTTCCCTCTCCTGAGTTACTGAGAATATATACTTTGCTTTGGCAGAATTGTGGTTTTCTTTGTTATGACCCAGTGTTAGAAATGTGAAAATTTGCTATGGTTTTCTTGCATTTCTTATTCTGCTGTAAACCTCAAGATATTTGATGAGAACTTGATAAGCTTTCCTTGAACTAAGATATATTTTTATTGCTAAATTTGTTCATACTTTCTTTGATACTGTAAATGAGGAATTTCTTAGGAGTCAGTGTATTATTTGTATGTAAGTTAATGTAGCTACTGGAGAAATTTTATCATGGATAGAAACTCTGGAAAGGGACCAAAGAGTTATTGACTTGGTGGCAGCACTGTTAATAGAAGGGGCTTGTAAACCTTTTTTTGCCATTGAAAAGTCCTGTTCTGGGATAATTGATTTTTATTTTTTTATTAAAGGAAAATGTTTTTTTCTGAAATGCATCAGAAACTCTGCAAGCATGGGTCCAGACACCAGCACATGAAGTGTGGTGCAGCAGAACAACCCTACCTTAATAAGGTCCAGCATAGCCAGGCAAATGTCTGTGCACACCCAACACCTGACAGTGAGTTCAATATGGTGAGCACTTCACACCTGAACACTATTTTGAGGGTGCTTGGGACCAAAAATTGTTTCTTTAGTAACTTTATGAACTAGAAGCAGTTTCATAGTGAACTTCACATGAGTCTGTGCCCTGAGGCCATGTGGAACAGAAGTTCCAGAAGTTCTGGATGAAAGCTGAAAAGCTTTGCTTTCCCCAGACACTTACATAGGCAGAAACAGAGATGAGTAACTGGGACCACAGGATTTGGTACTGAAAACATCTGCGTTGTACACACTCCTTGGCTGAGAGTTAAGTGTTGTGTGTCATATCCATGTCCTTCAGCAGCTGAGGAACCTAAGAAGCATTGTGTTTTGAAAACTTCTGTAATGAAAAACGTTCCTTGTGGAACCAGTCTCTGATGGCACTTCATTAACAGAGCAAAACTGTAGCCAGGATCTGTTTCTTAAAGATTCCTGGTTTTCTAGGACTGGATTTTGTTGTTGGTCATTTGAACAAAGGTGTAAGTGCCTGGATAGATGTACCTGCCAGTAACTGCTCTTCTGCAGTGAACTGGAGTTAGGTAAGAACTCTCCAGAGCACTGTTTCCAGTTATGAAGGGTTAGATCAACAGTTAGTGAACTGGTGAAATTGTGTTTGATAGACCAGAGAATAGTGTTAGACTAACTAATGTTAGAGCCTGATCACCTGGACATGTTCTGAGAGACTGCAAAGTTCTACTGATAAAGAATAAAAAAAGAAAATAGGCATATATTTCTAGTCTTGCAGGTAACACTTATTAACTGTCTCTGCTAGAAAGGTAGATGGGTAGCAGTGTGTGGGAAGAGAGAGCCACTTGAGTTCTTTCGGGTGTTCTTCTAGAGCAAAAGAGGAGCTCTGAAAAGCTAGGGAGTAATACATGGTTCTTCCTGTGAACCATGGCTGAAGAACCACCATAGGTTTTTCCTATTGTAGGTATAAAGCAAGAAAACAAAATTAAAAAAACAATTAAAATAAGACAATGTGGGGAAAAAAGCTATCTCTAATCTTTGCAACATTCTGAATGTGAATAAAACAGTAAAAACAAAAGCCAAAAGAAAACCCCTAAACACCTGGATTTGAGACATTATCTCCCCTAGACAGAAAATCCCAAAGGCTTTTTCTAATTTCTTAGCTCTTGAGATAGCAAACAGAAGTGCATCAGCATAAATAAGTGTTAAAGAACCTGAGGAAGCAAGACTTGTGAATGCATAACAGCATTAAGCTCTGCAGCTCTCATCTAACCCCATACTGGGCTATAGGTTACTTTGGGGTGCTACTTGAAGAGGAATATTCAGATAGAAGAATTTATTATAGTTTAATAATTTGTGGATTTGTACTAATTAATATATTAAAAGCAAATTACCAAATTACTTTGACATTTTGGGGACCAAATTAAATAAAATGTCTATGGTATGTTAATTTAAGCTCATAAAAGGCTAATTTGAATATATAATTTGGATCAATTAGAAGTCTCTTCTCAACTTTAAATAGTGATAATAGAAATGTAGAAAAGCTGGGTAGCTGTTAGGATTAATTGAGAATAATACAACTGGGAAAAGCAAATTACAGTGTCATTTATGAAAGTAAATGAATTTTAAAATTTAAAGATAATATGCATATATATACAAACATGTGCAATAGCTGAAAAAAAGTTGTAATTAATTTTGTTTTAAAAGTGCTTTATAGATAATGAATTGTTAAGGAGCATGATTGCTCCTTAGTTTTGCCTGAAAGATTAACAGACAGTGGTAACATTTATAGTTCCAAAGAAAACAAAGTGGCATTCACTTTCTACCAAAAAGTTAGGAATGCAAACTGCAGGCTAATTTTGGTCCTTTTGAATTGCTACAATGAAGTTAAACTGAACTTAAGTCAGGGTAATATCTGCCCTTGAAATTTTAATAGTATATACAAAATATGTAAGAGGGTTCCCTAGGAATAGCAACATACATTGAGCAAAAAAAAAATGTGGATATATTCTGGCTGGTTGTGGATTTTGAGAATGCTCATTTTGTTTATGGAATGGGAAAGTCTTACAGTGAGAGGCATTAATTCTTTATGAGTTGTGTTCTGTGTCACTGGTGATCAGTGGTTATTGTGTCATAGTGGTCATTGCTGCCTCTGCACCGAGAGGATTCACACATCAGACAGGACTTCAAATGGGATCAGCCCTTTTGTATGTCCATGGTAGGCAGTGTGGTATCAGTCTGAGGTTTCACAGCTTTGTTTCAGTGTGAGGCAATTTTCTAGTGAAGTCAGAAGCAAAAAGAGCCAATATGGTGCAAAAGCAGGAATGACCAAAACACCTAAAATCTCCTTAGGTTTAACAGTCCCTTTAGATGTCTGATGTTCTCAGGGTCTTTTTATAAAGCTGTTTATCTCAAACCAAGAATTATGTTTGTATGGCAGCTGGAGCAGTGATTGCAACATGGTCCAGCGTAGCCTTGCTGGCTTCCCGCATCTCCATTCCCCAGGTCTCTGCAAACACCTGCCTTGGACAGGTCAGGAAAAACAGGTGGTGGACAGCTTCTAGATACCTCTCAAGTCCACAGCAAAGTGACCTATCTCGCTGCTGTTGCTGCTGAGAGCAGTTGGAGGCTGGTTTCGGATAGCTGAGGTATGCTTACAGAGCCCTTAAGCATGTTTTCATTTTTGGTGCACACACACGCCCTAGTGAGATTCTTTTCTTTAAATGATGTACTTGAGCAATATCTTAACCAGGGTGCTTGTTGCCTATACCCTCATTTATGGAAATAGGTGAATTTTTCTGCCAGCAGTCCAGAATAACGGGGCTTTAGGCTGCTAAAGGAGCAATTATCTCCTATGTGTATTGGGAATTCAGAGTTGTGAAATACATCTTTTCAAGTTTATTAAAAAAACCCAACAAACCCCAAACAAAGAAACAAAAAAACACCCCCAAACCAAAACAAAACCTAAAAAGAATCTATATGCTTACCCTCTGTTGAAATGTAAAATCTCAAGTTGTAAATACCATTAGTGAAAACCCAAGGGTGTATTTGGAGCTGCAGCATTTTGCGTGGCAACTTTATGCACTGCTGCTATGCAGCTAATCTTATTAAATTACAATTTAAAGAAAATTATTACAGTAAGGCAGAAAACCTACAGAGTTCATTTGAGAAGAGACAAGAATAATTAAAACCACAGATTGTCATCCATGGAATTGAGCTCCAATTAATTTAAATCCACATTGGGTCATTGTTATATACTGTTTTCCAGAGACTACAGAAAAAAAAAATCTTTATGCTGCAGGAAAACATGAGTAAGATCACCCTACCTGAGAAGCTTGTTTTAAACTGAATTGCTGCATGTTTATGAGGACAAGATGTTTAGTCTACAGCATGTGTTAAGTGTAGCTATGAATTCAGTTGACTTCTTGCCCTCAGTTTTATATAATTTCTAAAATATACATACATCAATTCAGTTCTATATGAAATCACCTTTTACAATATCAAAATGATTTTACCAGTGCAGATCCACAATGAATGACCTGTACTCAGATTTCTTACTCTGTAAGGTATATGCTGTAGAAAAAATCATGTTGGAAATAAAAAAGTAGGGTTTTTTCCTGTTGTAGTGGATTTGTGGCAAGTAACAATTCCTGATTTTTAAAAAGCTGCAAATCACAAAACCTTTTTTTGCTGGTGCCCAAACAGTGATGAATTTCCATGCTGGCAAAGCAGAGACCACGCTGGGAAAGACCTCACCTTGCAAAGCCAGTCTCTGTGTGTGCACCTGCTACACAGGTACTTACACTTATTGTCATCCTCCAGCCTGGCTTCCATGGCTTTACTTGTTTTAAAACTCTGAGGAGGAATATCATAGCAAATAGGTATGACAGATTGTAGAAGTGCTCTATTAACCCCACAGATGGTTTGTCATTGCTAAAAATCAGAAGTAATTTTAAAAAGTTTAAGCATCCTCTTTCCTCTGCTGCCACACAGCAGCGTGCCCATAGGCACAGCAGCAGCAGAGCAGGGCTGGGTTAGCTCAGTGCCAGTGCTGGGAGCCAGTTCCTGGGGAGACAAGGGACTCTGCAGCTGGGTATGGGGCTCTGCCAGTGGAATGAGTGAGCTGACTGCCACTGCTGTCTCAGGAGGGCTTTCTGGGCTTGGGGTTGGCTGCCCCACAGCTTGCTCCTGCACTTTGCCTGCCTTACTCCTGTGCCAGTTGTAAGTCACTGAATTTGCACTTTCTCCATGGGTGTTCTGTCCAGTGGGATCAGCTAAATTGCAATGTTCACAAAGAGAAGTGTTCCTGCTATTCCACTTTAATATAGGTATTTTAAAAACATAATCCTGACTGTTGAGAAGCAGAAATATAACTAAACCTCCAGGTAGGAAAAAGATGCCTTTTAAGCAAAGCTAGGTTTGTCTTCTAGAGAAGCAGCGGTTTGTTCTTAGCACATATTTTATAAACTCTTTTATGGAGAAGCTAGCTTCAAATGTTAGTCTTGCTTATCAGTGTGTAGCATGTTTACCTCTGTGTAGTGGATTTGGGTTTCACATCCTTTTACCTTTTTCCTTTCTTTTTCTTGCCATTTTAGTAAACATAATTTTATGTTCAAGTATTTTTTGCCAGTGTCCTTTGGATTGCAGGAATCATAGTGCTTTCACCATCTACTGTATTGTGGAATCTGCTGTTCAGAGTCAGTGACCAGCAAATTTTTTGTTTGCTCTGTGGTGGTGTTTTTTTTTTTTTGATTTGTTTTGTTTACAGATAATATAGGCCTCTTTGGGGTACCCTCATTTAATCTTAAGAGAGACCAACAATGTCAGTCAAACACCTTAAAGGCTAGTGATATGTTTGAAAACACTTATGATGTAAATAAAGCAGCCTTTGAAAACATTTTTTCATTTAAAAATAAGTAATTAAAAATTGCTTGATGTCATAAACATACAAAATACAACACTTAATTTAGGATGATATAGGTGGTGTTATGTGTGCTTTTGACTCATGTTAGTTCTTCCCATCCACTTCTAACTAAAATATATGCTTCACTTGACATTATGTATGTATACTAGAAGCTGATTGCTGGTGAAAGATGACATACTTCATTCATGTATCATTCTAGAAATTACTTGTAGCAATTTGCAGTCATTATGAGCTAAATATAGACTTAGTGCCCTATCTTGCTAATCAGTATATCCACTAACACAATCCATGGTGGAGGAGATATGATATGAAGAATTGCTGTCTGCTTTAAGGAAAACAAATTAATCTATAAAAGGTATAATTAAACCTAGTTTTATGGCCAAACTTGCAAGATGAATTATTGCTGAGAGAACTAGTTATGTCCTAGGAATAAAAAAGGTGATCACGATGCAATAGTATTGTGAAGCTCAGCTGATAGCGTGAGAGAACAATGCATTTTATTACCAGGTCTCGTTTGCTCATTCACTTCTGTATGAACTTAATTCAGTGGAGGGAACTTTCCTGCCCTTAGTATGTTGCTCATGCATAATAGCAAATACAAATAGTTGTGGTTTAGCATTTGCTTTTTTAATGCATAAAATGATCAAATTTTACTAAAAAGCTCTACCATCTGTCTGCTGTTTCACTGATCTTTCTTTGCAGTTTGAGAACTTGTCAGTGACCAGCCTAGTGAAGCTGATGTCAGAGGGGCAGTAAATGCAGAGGTCCTTCTATGGACTCAGGTGTAGAGTGTCAGATTTGCAGCCCTTATATAGTGGTGGGAGTTCAGAGACCACCTTTTTTGAGTGCCCCTCTGACAACCAGGGGGTGATGCAACAATGTCACGTTTACATTTTCATCTTGCTTGTGGACCATCTGAGAGATGGAGAATATAATAGCCCCTGTAATCACTTCAGCAGCAAAAAAGGACTGGATTTTGTTTCACTGTTACATGAAGAGGTAGCATTATTATAAAGATAATGTTATATAAACCCAGTTAGAGGACTAAACTGACTTTTTGGAGGTTTCCTAGTTCTGATTAAAACTTATAGAGTTGGTAGGATTCTTTTCATATTCATTTTACATGCATCTCACTTTCTCAAAAGCAATTAAAATTCATAGTTTTAATTCACAACTTTCCCTAAAACTAGCAAAAGTCAAGAACATTTATGTTTTGCAACTGTTGATAAGTTCATTCTGATCACTTCATGCACGGGCATAATTTTTCTAGGCATCATGCCTTTTGAAGTTACGTTTTGGAAGAAAATGTGAGCAGAATCTGAACAAATCTTATATGGTCCAGTCACATCAGTATGTGGCATGGTCTGAAGGGCCATTTTTCCTATAGATGAAGGAAACATGGAGAGATACTACAATACATGCATGAAAGGAAGGCTAGAATCTGCAAATACACACCTAAAAGCCTCACAGTTGTTACAGTTGTCCAGCACTGTGACTAGGTAACAATGTTCTGTTTAGCAGAGATGATGAGCTTAACAAGCAGAAGACATCTGCCAGAAAGTTCTGCTATATAAAAAAAAAAATTTAGGAGGTTAAATACTTAGTGGAGAGATTTGTTGAGAAAGCAGTAAACAAGTTTTTTCACCTGTGCACTAAATAGGGAACACTCTTTAATGCTGAGTTACTAAATGAACACTTCTTAAAGTACTTATCTTTACAGCATCTTTTCATTCTGCCTCTACTGCCCCAGAAACCTGTCACACTGAGCATACCTCTATCTTTAGATAAAAAGGCTTTTTCAACTCAGCAAGTTGTGGTTGGTAGAGATAATGCAAGGTTTTGATAGCAGTAAAATAGCCTTAGCACAAATGAAAGAGACTTTTGTCAAGGATCTTCTTCAAAAGTTAGTTCCCATCACAGATTTTCTACCAAATGCAATACTTTCAAGAAGACCACTTTGGAATTAAGAGAAGTTGGATGTAGGTTAAAACTGAATTGTCTCTTCTCTGTGGGGGTATGCCTAGAGATAAGAATGGGAACCAGAAATCCATACTGTATGAATAGCTATCTTAAAGCAGCTTCTTAAGATGGTAGTGAAATGCTGCCAAGAGCTATTGATCTGGTGATCTAAGTATTCCTAAATTAAGAGAGAGAGCTATAAGGATCTGAACAATATAGTTTGTTACAGATTTGAGGGGCAGATATAACTTCTGTGATAGTCTGGTGTTTCTTTTCTTTCTTTGTCTGCCTGTGGGTCCATAACATTTTGCCAAAAACTAAGACATCTCGGGAAGCTAGCTCAGTATTCTGAAAATGCTGGCTCAGTCAATGCCTTCTCAGGCAATTACTGTTCGAAAAGGGCAAAGGTATTAGAGGGGGCAAGTGTCCTCACCTTGGCAAACTTGTTCCTCTGCTAGGGTAAGATTGAGTATCTACTGATGACATTGGGAGACTGCAATAAAAAGTAAGACCCAAACCACTATACCTTTTGATCAATATTTTACATCAGTTTTAATTGCTGAAGAAGGCAGTTTAGAAGCCCAACCAGGAACCGTATCTCAAGTCAATTTTAGAACTTTGGCATGAAAAGAGGAATTTTAACCTGATGATCTTCTAAAATGATAAAGGTAGATTTAATCATTGCACAAATGTATTCAAACATCAAATTACAATCAATCCTTAGTTCATGGATGTTACCAATGGAAGTATATTAAAGATGAATGCCTTTTGATGGCAACTGTTTAGCTCCATTTCTATGGGACACTGTCTCACAGATCAGTAAATTACTTGTGTTATTAGATCATTTTCCGATCTGTGCCAAATAATGAATTGCCTTTTGTGATTTAACCTTGGATGCAAAAGGATTCCTTGGCAGGCTACATGTACAAAGTGGAGAAGAGAGCAGCAGCTCAAGCTGGTAGGTGCTTTAATAGTTCTTGTGCTACATGGCATCACAACCTATCAGTAAACAGAAGCAATACAGATGAAATTGTATGAGGTCAGATCAATCAAAAGCCAAAACTTTTTTTTTTTTTTTTTTCTGTATATGTTAAATCACTCTGTATGTATTTAATACTTCTGGAGTGATGGGGAATTATCTGCAGTTCCTATATCATTGCATGGTCTATATACTTTCAAAAGACTTAGAGCCCAGAAAGAGTTTGTGCTGCATATATGAGATGATGAAATTCTAAACAAACTTACCTCTCTGAGCAGTTGTCTGCAATTTGTTCACCTCCATTTTCTGAGGTTGAAGACTAAACTGACTAGTCATACATGACCTGAGGAAGTATTATTGTATTTCACATCTCTGAGTTTATAGAGTTCAAAAGGCTGATTATATGTTTTCAATAGCAATTTTCCAGTCCAGTAGTTTACTGTATCAATTACTGTACCCTGGGAGATGTGCATCAGTTCCTATTGCACAAATGCAAAGCAGTATAATATCACAATATAGCAGTTTCACAACTACCTTGATTTTTTTTTTTTTTCCCTTGCTTCATCTGCTATTTTTCAGACTTCTGTACCAAGCATCTGGGCTGTTACATCAGATATGGTGATTGTTAATTTTTGTTTTCCTATATAAACAATAAAGCAATGAGCATACACAATATTAGGATACTTAACCATACATGAAGTGAAATTAGATTCAGTGGCAGCAAATCTGGTATGATTTAAAATGGAGAACATCATGTAGAATTCTTTGGAAATAGTTTTTCCTCCCAGACAAACCCAGAAGGCTGTAGGGAAAGGAACAAGGTGACCTCATTTATGCTTATAAATATGTGAAGGGTGGGTGCCAGGGGATGGGGTCAGGCTCTTCTCAGTGAAGCCCAGTGACAAGACAAGGGGCAGTGGCTGTAAGCTGAAGCATAGGAGGTTCTGTGTGAATAGAAGAAAAAATTTTTTCCCAGTTCAGGTGCCAGAGCACTGGAACAGGCTGCCCAGAGAGGTTGTGGAGTCTCCTTCTATGGAGATATTTAAGACCCGTCTGGACGTGCTTCTGTGTGACCTGGTCTAGGGAATCCTGCTGTGGCAGAGGGGTTGGACTAGATGATCTTTCGAGGTCCCTTCCAACTCCTAATATTCTGTGATTCTGTGATAAGATGCTGAGATCTGAAATGGGAGAAATTTAGAATATAAGAGCATAGGGTTTAAATAATGCCTACTCCAGCTCTCACCATATGCTGCAGCCCACAGAACCACCTTTTAAGACTAGAACAAACCTAAAAGTTTCGGGAAAAGGCCCAAACCCAAACTGTGTGCCACAGAGGAGTACAGCCTAAAAACCTATGTTTTGCTCCTGAACTGTTTTGGAAAATGCTAAATAACCATCGATGATCTTAAGAGGATGACTGTCCATCAAAGCAAAAGCACTTTTCTGGAGCATGGAGTGACTAAATGGGTATGTAAATACAGAACAGATGTGAAATGATGGAAGACAGGTTGGGCTTGTCTTTTTTTTTTTTTCTATACAGAATATGGTCTGCTCTCTGCTATTCACCAGCCTGGACAGATTGGAAGCCTTAATCCTAAAGAAAGCAGGGAAAGAACTCGCAGAACAATTTGATGTCTCTGTGCTATCCTGTCAGTCAACTTCTTTCTCCGTCAATTGTCTACAAGTAGAATGAATCTAAGTTTTGCTGCTTTTTCTGCATACTTGCCATAAGATGCAAAACCAAAACGTTCAGTCCTCAGACCTTTATGATCTCAGATCCTGCTGCTTACTCTTTAACTTGAAGAATCTTGTTTAACAACCCTCTTCCTGTAGCCCTTCAGAATGCTACACATGTATAGTATAGTGAGTGATAATGAAAGAAGCAGTGTTTGCTTTTGTAATATAGGCCATATTTTACATGAACTTGTCATCTGAGCATAAAGGATGTGTAGAAGAGGTTTTGTGCTGTTCTATCTGTCCTTTACACGGTAATTAAGAGTGCACTGATACAGATGGATTGTAGGCAGATATTATCCAAGTCCTGACACAGAACCAAAATTATTCCTCTAATCTATCATCGTGGCCATCTTGAATACTAACTAGAGCACTTCTTGATTAGAATTGTCAAAAGGCACTTCCACCTCTCCCCTACCAAGGAACATCTTTTGTGGCAGATACTGTCTTTAGTAAGAACTACAAAGAGTTTCTCCTGCTTAATTTTGCATTTTTCTGGCCATGAAGAAACAGCACTCCAAATAACTCTGTCTTTTCTTCCTTCCTTTCTCTGCTGAAAAGACTTTTATAGAGGAAAAGTTTTTCGTGATTTTGTTAACGAGCTTTTCTTGGCAGTATAATTCTTATAACTGACTTAAAAAAACCCAAACCAGCAACAAACCCAAAACAGAACCAAACAAACCAAATCACCAAAACCAACCTGCAATTGGATCAGTCCTTCACTTCTGCCCATGTAGCAGAGCGCCTAGAGTGGAGGACCTAATTTTGTTCTTGGCAATTTAGAGTTTTGATTCTGCTGACTTCATGGGAGTTTATTCTTATTTATACTGTGGGTATAATAGCAAACTTTATGACAGTAGAGAGTAATGTATTTTTACATAGCTTAAAGCTCAGTTCCACTCTAGGGGTATGTGTGTAAGCTTCTATTGACATTACACACACTATGAACATCTGGGGAGAGAGGAGAAATGATTCAAACTACAACAGCTACTTTTCCCTTTTCTGGGAAATTTCATCACACCCAAGGGTATGCAGGTTGTCATTTGAGAGCTGTGTGCTTTGTAACCTCAGTGAGACATGAGAATTTGTAAATTTGGCAAGAGTTTCCAGTATTTCTGGCAACCCTTGTTCGTTATTCAGGGTGCAGGATCTGTTGCATATTTCAAGAGTACTTGCAGAGTGACCTACTTGAGACTCCATTAGTTGGTCTCAAATTCCTGTAGCCTTGCTCTAATCCTTGGTGATAACTCAATTTTTAATATAGTGTTTTGTTTCTGTATTAGATTTTCATAAATTAGTGCTCAGGTTGTAGTGTGAACTTAGGAAACACAGAAAGTGTGAATCTTCCTGATTCTTATGTTTTATGAATGCTGTGAAGGTAAGTCAGGATGCTTATAATTTGGAATTTGAAGAAACACAGAAGCTATTATTTGGCCACATTTGGTAGGATATCTGAGTGACAAAGCAACTGCCCAGAAACCAAGACATCACTTGCGGCCAAAATCCAGGCCCTTGCTAAAGGTTGCAGGTATACTGGAGTAGAACATTCCAACAGAAAACAACATGAGAGTTTTTACCATAGATAGCTAATGTATTTCTTTCCCAAATTCACCTCAGAAGGTTTCAAACACTCATACCTGCAACTTTTTAGAAAGCAAAAACTGTAGCAGATACCCAGGGTGGAAAACTTCAGCCTGCCAAAATTATGAACTATATAATGTTGTGTCACATGTTGGGGTGACTCAGGCTACTTGAAGTCTGGGTAGCACTACCACCTCTGTCTGAAGTGAATAGAAAAATGATTCCTCTTCTATAAGTAAAACCTAGCATATTTACATATGCTTTTAGTAACATAGCTAAAAGTTTGAATGCCTTCTACTCTATCAAATATCATTCTGGGATGATGGTTCAAGGTGTCACATGTCAAACTATGGGAGATGCTTCCCCATCAAAGGCATCTGGGCTCATTTGCCAACTCTTTGGGCAGTTATGCTGACAGCTTGAATTTGCCTCTAGGTAATAAACTAAGAAGCTTTCTGGGCTGCGTTATTCTCCTGACACCATTTTTAACTTATTTTGTACTCTGGAGAACCAATGCATTTTAATTGTTTGTGTATAAGACTTTGCATAAATCCATTGATGAGATTTCTTCATAGATTTTATTTAATCTAATTAATAATTATTTTATTTATTTATTCTGAAAGCATAAGTGCTCTTTTGAGTTATGTTTTCAGAATGCTAATTTTTTTGGAAGTTATGGACAACTTTCAAGTACCCTGAGATCTATTTTTCTTTGATTTTGAAGAAACAAGACAGCTTTGCATTTAATCTTTTTATTGTAACTTTATTTTTAAAAGACTTTTAGTCTTTTATTCAATCTTCTTTTTAAATCCATGTGTGCTGAGAAGTCAAGTCCTGGCAATGACATAAGGGTGTCTTGACGCTTTATGAGAGCTTTAAGATGCAGAAAATGGTGCCAACCAACATCCCCTGTGGTTTAGGATAATGCTGTTCTGCCTATAGTGCTTTACTGTAACACCTTTTTATGGTCTATGCAATTCTTGTAAGGGTTTAAAAACACCAATCAAATATTAATGACAAAATTCTGACATTACTTAAAATAGATAAATCAATAAGAGTGATGTTACAGTGCTCTGGAAAGCTTTCAGTTCAACAGAAGTGTGATTTTCTTTATTTCTGTGGGGAAAAGAGGGACAATAGCAAAAGAACATCCAGGCCTCTAGGGGAGGGTGGGTGCTGTGCCATCATGGACATTCCTGGCACTTTCAGCAGTCTCCAATCTGCTCTGTGCACAGAGCAAGTGCTGGAGCCTTTGGCCCATGTCACTTCCCCATTTCCCCCCTACCTCGGCATTGTTCTCTTTTTCATTATAATTTACAGCCAGTATTTTCATGAAGGTTTTAAGTAGTTACTGCTGTCCAAAGAGGCAGAGAGGTCCCCTGTCCTCTTTCTTTGAGCAGAGGGACTGTGAGCAGCTGTGTGGTGCCCTGGCCTGTTGAGCTGAACTGGGTTTGTAGTAAGCAGACGAGACATTAAATTAATGGTGCATGATCTGAATTCTCCCTATTTGATGCATTCCTGGTATGAATCTATGGTTCATGTGTACCCATGAAAACTGACTTGGATGATAATTTGATAATTTCAAATTCAATTTTAAAATCATTGTTTAAAGCTGCTGCTCAGCAAGGCATCACAGATGAGCTTCCTGTAAAAGAACCACAGCATCCCTATTCCACGCTTGATCTCTGTGTGTGAAATATTTACTGCTTTTTTTAGTATGTGAGATGAAACTAGATGAAAAATAATTTCTCTTTTTCATAAGGGTGCTTCTTGGCCTAGTTAGGGAGCAAATGCTTGTCTGTCCTGAAAGAAATAACACTGGGAGTTGCAGCTGGTTACATGAAAGATCTATGTGGTCACTGCTATTTTGTGCATGGGAACCTGCACTGGGAGATGTCTTTTTCCTCTGAGTCTACCTTAATAGCCTGGGATTAGTCTTTACTTCAATGCTGGAAAAAGAACTTGTTAAACAAAAAATCCCAATGAAATTTTTTTTTTTCTTTAGATCATAATGCCAATTCTCTGATACCAAAATGGTCTAAAAAGTGGTGACTGTTTTTTATTTTTTTTAAATACCTCTACAGAATTTTGACAATCTCTGTGCTTGATTTGCAATTTTAAAATATTACACAGACATGATTTACAATATAAAAGGAGAGGGAAGCAATATCAGAATTAAGTATGTAGGGAATGTTTAATTTATGAAGAAAGCAATTTTGCAGGGTATATTCCCAAGGTGGTCCATTTCGAATTTGTCTTTGCACCAGGAACTACAGACTTTGACTAGCTCTAGCTGGAAGGCTCAGTTCCTTGGGCCTTCATTGAGCAATCTGAGATTCACAGAGGGAAGTGCAGCCCAGACATTATCACGATATGAGGACCATTAGTTTCAATTTTCACAAGAGGATTTTTCACACTGTAAAGTATTTGGATTTGATTCTTAAATTTTCAGCAAGAAGTATAATGTAGTCTCTAACCAGAGCTCCTGCAGAGTGAGTCTGTACCTTCTCTGTTCATTTCTGTATTGGGTGTGGTTTCAGCTACCTTCACCTACTATGTGAGCACCTTATGAGGCCACTCTGGATGGGCAGTGGTTGGCAGTATTTGCTGCTTTGCTTCTCTGACTTTCCATGAGTATGGAAGCTGGAATTTAATCTTCAGTGCTTCCAGCAGAACATATACTGCCAAAAGCTGTTCTCAGAGGCAGCATTTCTCCTTGTTACTTTTTCTTACTGCCTTGATTACAAGTCACTGGCTATGAAAAGCAGGGCAGCTTTTGCATTCCTCTGAGTTTGACCTTGATTAGAAGATCGGATTGAAAAAAACATGGCTGCAACCTGTGAATTTTCTCTGAATAGTCACACAATTAGAAATTGGGTGATAGCTGCAAAAATTAATCTGTAATTAATACATAGGTAAGGCTTATGTTCTTTTCCTTGTCCTTTAATTAGGATAAATGTTTGTTTTTCTACACAGCTCACTAGGGGAGAGCATGGAGGTCATCTGAATACGTGCGGAGAGGGAGAATTTTCCTTAAAAATAAAATGAGCTTATGAGTGTGGTGCACTCAAGTATTCAGGAGCTCAGGGAGGCATGACCAAACTGCTGTAATAGCTTGTGTACTGCAGAAGTGGAATGAGTGACTGCTAAGTAATAATGGTAGTCCCTTTGCTTGAGCCCCTTTCCCTTGTTTTCCTTTGCACGTGATGAATATTCATGAGTCTGTATGGACTACATGCTCAGCATTCTTGCTCTGTGATGCCATGCTTAACACTTGTTTACTTTTGTGGCAATATTGATAACAAAAGGCATTACTCATATATTCAAAGGGTGAAGTTTACTTTTTCTTTCATGTGCTACTCATCTAATTTTATTTACAAAGTGCTCCAGTGACTGGTTCAGCAGCTGTAACTTCCACTGTGTTTCCATAGCCAATTCTCAAGGTTAATGTGAACCTGTATCAGTCATTAGCCAACTGAAGGTTTAGGTAATTTTTTAATGCTTCAAACATTTTGTATTACAGTTTGTGAAATCCCACCATTCTGACTTTCCATTTTAGTTGAGGCAGTTATTGGGGTGGTATTATTATTAATAACATTACTTAGTTCAGGTTTTTTTGCTGCAAAGGATGGAAACAGAATTTAGGAGAGGATGGACAGGCCAGAGAGGCAAGGAGGGGGGCGAGCAGCTGAAGTATGTGGAGCTCTGCCTGGGGAAGGTGAACCAGCTGAGAATATACGGGTCAGGGTTAAGGGGCAGACCAACATGGGATGACATTGTGGTGGTTCTGCTACACATCACCTCATCAGAAGTAGTAGTGGAGAAAGCCCTTTTCAGATATCTGGAAAAGCCTTATGTTTGCAATGCTGACATTGCAAATCTCACTTGGCTACCTTTATAACAACTTTATTTTTCATTGCTAGACTTATGAAAAGGTTCTAATGCACATATTTGTCAGCTTTTGAGTTCTGTGCAAGTTGCAGGGAAAGAGGATATCTCTGGGCTCGAACAAAGCCATGATCTTGTTACAGTTGTCTGGAAATAGCTGATCTGCTATTGTTAACTACTAGCTGCCAACAAAAATAATTGTACTGCTGTTGAAGGTATCCATGATCTAATTACCTGTTGGGATTGTTCAGCCTGGAGAAGAGAAGGCTTCAGGGAGGACCTTGTAGTGTTCTTTCCAGTACTTAAAGGGGGCCTACAAAAGGGGAGGAGAGAGATTCTTTAAGCCCTGTAGAAACAATAGGGGGAGGGGGGGAATGGCTTCAAACTGAAGGAGGGAAGATTTAGTTTAAATCTTAAGAAAAAAGTCTTTACTCAGAAGGTGGTGAGGCACTGGAACATGTTGCCCAGAGAAGTTGTGGATGCCTCAACACTGGTAGAGTTCGAGGCTAGGCTGGATGTGGCCCTGGGCAACCTGGTCTAGTGGGTGGCATCACTGCCCATGGCAGGGGTGCTAGAGCTAGATGATCTTTAAGGTCCCTTCCAACCCAGGCCGTTCTATGAATTCTATGAACTTCTGTTGTTTAACTTAAACAGTTATATACAGCCTGTAGGCTCCAGTCCTGATTGTGTAGTGTTTATACTCAGAAAAATTATTATTCCTGTGAGTTATCTCACTTTCTTCATTGATACTAAAGCTTTTCAAGGTAGCTAGTCAGAGAAAAAAGAGATTCTTTTCTCATAATCCCTGCCTTTCTAGATGTGTTTATTTTCCTTTGCATTTAGAGGAAAAACAGAACTTCTCTTGAAGCTAGATGCACATTAGATAACGTCAGGCTGATCATTTTCTTCCAGTGGGTTAGCAGTGGTAACAATAAATCTTGCAGTAGAGAATGATGCCCCACTTCACTCAGTTTTGGGTAGTATTCAGCTCTATAAAAATTAAGGAATTAGTCCCACCCAGTTGTTTAATAGCAAAGTATCTTGAAAGTCATTGTCATCCTGCTTACAAGCTCCACTTTCGAGTATTGCAGAATTTCTTTTTGCAGCATTTTTCCTGTTTTAGCCAATAGCCAACAGCAGACAATGCTAGGGGTAGTGCTGAATTTTAATTGCTGTCTTGGTCAGTGATGGTTTGCTGGTCTTGCTAAATAATCTTAGTGGGTTAGATTGCACAGTGGGGGCCATATATCACAGAGATGAAAGGAAAACTTCAAATAATTTTATGTCTTGCCTGCTGGCTTGGAATTTTGATACTTCTTCTTTTGAATGGGTTCAGCTAGATTTGAAATCAGTCTTCTCCTATTCAGGTCACATTTGTATTTTCTGTAAAAAAGACCACTGGGATATATGGAAAAATTGGTTTAACTAGGATTAACCTGAACAAGCCAGTTTTTTTCTCATCATGATTTACCACTGAGATTTTACCTGACTATTTTATCATGTAAATTATAATGACTGCTTCTGTACAGCCTTATGTTTAATTCATTAACATGATTTGACTGTAACTGCTGTCTATAACCCAGAGTACCTGCCCTGTACTGAAGACTCAAGGGATGGGGTGGACAAAGTCTTTGCAAATGCCTTGACAGCAAATAAAGAGCTTTGGTATCCTCCTTAGAAATAGAAACAATCTTTCTTCTGGCAACTGTATTGTGATTTGTTATCATTTATGTAAGGAAGTAACAAATTCCAGCTAGATATTTTTTAAATGTAGTTGTGTTTTTCCAAATGTGTCACACAAAGCACTGCCTTTGTTAGTAGAAAAAGGCCCATTACAAAGGTCTTTCTATGCTGAGTAAGTTGTTTGTTTTTTCCTAGACAAACCCAAATGAAACTTGGGAAATAGTGTGATTTCAGTCTGTCACTTCAGCTCAAAATTCTGAAAATTTTTATCTTTTTCGTCATTTTAACTTGAGCAGATTAAAATGAAATTATGAAGCTGCTCCTGAATTTAACTCTATATTTAGCTGTATTGTCTGAGGCTCATGTATTAGAGCAGCTGTGGTTCCCAGGTTTTGAATTCTAATACAGAGTACATTTGCAAATGATTTTTTTCAGTTTAATCAACTGAAGCAAAATCTAATATTATGATTCTGTAGTAAGTGGGGAGACCTCAGGCTTCTCCTTACAGCCATTGGGAGCTGATATGTGGGTGCTAAGGGAAGGAATCACGGGCATCATGAATATGAAAGGACAGCACTAACCCTTCTCGTGGGTCAGGGTGGAAGGGTGAGAGCAGGTATTATAGCCAATGTTTTCATTGTCCTGCTTCCCTGCTTGCTACATTCAGATGTAAAGACTTTCCCATTGTGAATAAGATCCCTGAGTCCAAACAAAGTGTATCAGCAATTGAAACTCAAATCAATGATCAATGCCCAATTGCAGAGTTGGATCCATGCCATGTACACTTTATTTTTTCAGGCACTTGAGAACACTTAATAACTAATCACAACAGTCCCTGCAGTCATGCTGTCCATTTGAAAATGTTTCCAGGGTAACACATATTTTTAAACTGAATTGCTAGGTCACAAGAGTTAAAGAATTGTTGTTTTAAACAACAAAACAAACAATTAATGGTGAATGAAATATGGCACTTTGAAAATGTGAAAATAAACATCCTGCAGACTCTGGATATGAAGTTGTCGAAAGCAGTTTATGAAAGTGGCTTTGTCACTGAAGAAGTAAAGCCTAATAATTTTTAATAGGCCTATAAATCTTTTTCATGATATGCAGCTACTGTAAACACTTCTTCCATATTTCTGCAAGCATTTATGCAGTGGTGTTAAAGAGACATGATTCCTAGAGCTAACTTCCTCTGAAGGAGCTTCCAGCTTGCTGGGGGGTAGCTCGAGGGAATGAAGAGTGGACAGGGCAGGGGAATTAAAAATAAACTCCCAAATGTAAGTAGACAATGGGTAATTTTATGAAACCTATAGGTCATGCAGGTGTATAATGCTAGTGTGTGACTCCACATGAAGAACTGGGAATGCTGAGGGCAGAAGGAACAGATGTGCCATCAGATCTTTATTGATTTCTAGAGGGATTCTAAAATTCGTGGTTCTTTGAGCAGACTCAGCCCTTACCTCCCAAAATGTTTAATAAAGCCAAACAATGAATGAGAAAGACACAAATGAAAAAAACTGTTCTGATTCCTCTAGCTGTCAGGTGGCCTCACAAGTAGAAGACAGTTGTTTCTGGAAAAACAACGTGGCTGTGTTAACATTGCTCCAGAGGGATGCGGAAGTGCTGAGGCTGGAGGGCTGTGCTGAGCCCTGGCAAGTATGTGGTGGCCTTCCTGTGCCAGAGTGGAGAAAAGGGTTTAATACTGTGGTGTTTGTTGACTGGTGTGATAGTGATTCATAGGTGGTGCAGTTGCTGTAACAATGAGATTTTGTAGGAGATGCAAACGGAGACAGTGTGTTAAATAGACTGATAAATCCAGAGTAAGGGTTTTTTTTATATACAATCTGATCCTAAGACTCTGATTAGATTAGTCTAGAGGTCCAGCATAGTTATGACATTCCATCCACCTATTCCCCTTCTTCTACTTAGCATGAGTCCAGCTTAGCTCATCAGTTCTGAATCTTGCAGGAATAGCAGCTGAGGCTGTGACAGAAGCGCTGCTTAAACACTAGGCTAAGTGCAGAATCTGCTCTTTCCTTCCTTAGAGGACAATTAGGTCTATTGTTTTGGGAACTGGAGATTGCATTGCCACTCTTTGTTGTGAGGTATCTTGTTGATCTGCCTTTGCCTGTACAAAGGATTTGGGTATTTTGCAGGTGTGTTAACTTTTTTGTGATGCTGCTTTGCTGTGACGTGGAATGAGGGATGTGAAAATGAGGATTTCTGGGGAAGTCTCAAGGAACGGCAAGCACAGCCACCCATGATTCCTGAAGGGTATGTGCTACTGGCATGGGATGGAGAAAGCCCAAGTGGCTGCCTATCATTCCTATTGTGGCCACATCCAGCCCTGACTTAGACAAATTCCTACTTTACTCAAGTTGTATGATCACTATATAACAGGATTTCAGTTTCAGAAAGCTCTGGAACCAGAATAATGAAGTATATAACAGATTTGTAGCAGAGAATCTAGGAGCGACTTTGTGTGAATGCCTTGTAGCTTTGGGGGGATTTGGAGTCCAGAACAAAATTGTTGACTTCCCTACAATGAGAAAATGTAAAGCCTAGTTCTCTGCTATGATTCCCCTTTCAGACTTAGATTGGTGGATGAAATAATCCTGAATCTCTAAAGACATAAGCTGCCTAAAATATGACAGCCCTCAGCGCTAGCAAGACACATTGTCTCCCAGGGATGCATGTTCAGAATATTTTCAGGTGATGGTCAAATGGATATAGCTGTCATAAGTGAGTAACTTTTCTTTATGCCTGCAGAAAAACTTAGTGCGTGTTTCAGTGCCTGAACTACTCTGGTGCTGTTTATATTTGAAGGTCTTTGGAATGGGTAGAAAACAAGGAACAGGGCAGTTTAAAGAATGAATTTCAACTTTGTGTCTGTATTTTCTTTTTCTCATAAATACTTCTGTAAAAATGGCAAACCAGGCCATATGGACCTGGGTAGGAATCCTATTCTTTGAAATTATTTTTATTACATTTGAAAGGTGAGGCTGAGGTAAAAAAAAATTACTGAAGAAGCTATAGTACTTTGTACACAGCATACATAAAGAAGTCCTTTCAAACACACTTCAGATTTAGCTGTCCACTATGTGAAGCACAGAAGTGAACCAGAAAATCTGCCTGCACATATAATGTGGTTTGAGACAGATTTTTAAAGAAGAGCATTAATCAGTGATATACATCTGGAGTTGCATACTGAAGAACTGTCTGGGAAAAAATGCTTGATGGAAGTACAAGGCATCGTTTTACACTTGAGAGTCTCAACAAAGGTCTTTGGCATTGGGGAGAATTTCACTCTCATGCTTGGGGGTTTAGCAGCTCCCGGATCTGTTTGTAGAAGAGAGAACAGCGATTATTTTAATGCTTATTTGAGAGAGGTTCTGAACTGAAGGCTAAGTATCTATAATTTTCTGAGTATCTATAAACAATGTAAATCATGAGGTAGACTTGCGGATTAGATAGACTGCATTATGCTGTGCCTGTGGCTTTCTGGTAGAGTGGCTGCCAAACCAGTTAATCAGATCTACTGGACAAGACCCAGCTGTGCAAGGTGAAGATTTGCTCTGTTTTTTTCTAAATGTGCTTTAAGCTTTTCTTGTCAGACACATTTTGTAGAGAGATCTGTGAATTGATGATGATGGTGGTGGTGTGTATGAACTGTGCAGACCTACACTGGAGAAAAACTGCATCAGCAGTACAAACAATTTTATATGCTTTCCAACCAACACATACTGCTGGTTTTGGAATGAAACACAGGCAATGCAGGGCAGGCCCTGGGTGTCTAAAACATTAACAGATTGTTTCAGACAATGAATTGTCTAAGGCAAAGCCTGGCTAAGCATATAAAAATAATAGTAAACTGTTTAAGATTTTTTTTCTTGGTGAAAAATACAGTAAGAGTCCACTTTTTTATGTTTATATTACTTGGTAAAGAAATTAGTCTAATGCTTACATGTTAGGACATGACATTACATGACATGTTACAGCAGTTTGAAACAAATGATGTAAATTATTTTTGTGAGCAGAAGTGAAATTCTGGCCTTGTCCTAATTCAGTGACTTTTTTTTACCTGAGAGCTTTGTATTTTCTGAAGGCTGCATTGCTGACAATCTAGAATTAAATGCTGTAATCTGAACTGCAGTTTTTAAGTACTTACCCCACATGAGCTTTAAAAATCATAGCCAGAGTTAGAAAAGTTGTATAATTAAGTAAAGCTTGGCAAAAAAAGATAATGAAATTCTAAAAAATCTATTTTCCTTAAAACATATTTAATTTTCCACATTTTTGCTATTCACTCAACTCTCTCCTTAGCCTGCTGCTGAGATTATTTCTCTCTTATTTAGAGTTTGAATTGAATATTCTTCTCAGTTGCTCTCTGTTGTAGCTTTGGTTGGCCTTGGGGGGACAGTGAAAACATTACATCTGCCTACTGAAAAAAATGTAGCTGCATCTGCGTTTCATTTGCTAAGACACATGCTTTTGTAAATTAAATTTTCTGGTGCAAAGGGAAAGGAATCTGAACCTAAATATATGAGGAAAATCTGAGTCAAGTAGGAAATAATTCCCTTGTTTAGTTTTCACATGAAAGAGTTTTCTGGCTATTTAGCTCAGTGAATGCTGCCACCGCACACCTGCACATGCAGGCAGGGGGAGCTTAAGGATCATAATCCAGTTCTGCTTAGTGCATCACTTCACTTCTCCAGTGTTGCATTAGATGGAGTGTGGGGCTTTCACTGTTACCAGCATCAGACAAGCAGTTATTAGATACAGCTGTGACCCAGTTCCTCCTAGTTTCATTGCTTCTATTTCCCTAAAAGCTATAAAGAGTGGAAAAAAGAAAACCTGGTCCTTCAAGCACACCAGAGGTCAGTAGGGATGGTGGCATTGGGATATTACTTTCTGCGTTCGTCACAGGCTAGAAGCACGTGGCAGTTCAGCTCCCTATGTGTGTGCATCCAGCCTGTCTGCTGAAGCTGCAGCATCACATGGTGTTTGTGCTGTGCCTCACGCACTTAGTAGGAATGGTGGCTTCCTTCTACCCTTCTTTCCCTGGCGGAATGGCTGGGTGAAAGCAGTGCCATGAGATAGCTCTTAGGAGGCCCTGCCACAGCCAGCAAAGCAGATACTTGCCACCATCCTCAGACGTTAGTCGAAGCAAGAGGGCCCCCCTCATACTCAGTGTCACTACTAGGGGACTGTGTGTGTTGAAGTCTTTGGTTGGAAACTCTCCTATTTTGGCTTTTGTCTGATTTTCCCCTTGGTTTGACAAAGTATTGTTAGGGGTTGAGAATACCTGCTTTTTGCCCCTTAAAACAGTTGATAATTGTGCTGTTTTATAACATCAGGTAGCTATATATGGGCCACCTTCAGCCCAACCACAGGCACCTGTGGTGTTTCAAACAAATTTATTTGTGGTGTACACAAGGAATGTGAGGCTTTCTCTGGATTTAATTCTGCTGAGGTGTTTGTAAGACAGTGGTTAGGTGAACTGGAGACACAGTGATAGAGCAAGTGTGGGGAGCATGGACAATTGGGTAAGAAAATGTGGGAATGCCATGGAGAAGGCTGTGGGCTTCGGAGATGGGGACAGGGCATCTATTGCCTCCATGCCTAAACAGCAGTTAATCTTGGAAGAATTTACCATTGTCACAGCAACTCTTCCAAATGGAAATAACCTCTGAATTCCTTTTTCCCTGGTGTCCCAAAAGTCATAAAGCAAGCTAAACCTGTTTCAGGCAGTTTGGCTAAGATCACAATTGTCAGGCTTCTTTATTATGATAATTTATGCTGCAATGTAATTCCTGAAGTAACAGTAATAATAATTCAGATGGTGACAGACTCTTAATTAAAATCACTATAGAAGACTTCAGCTTTCAGCTGCTTCACTCTTCCTACTACCAACACATATTGGAGTGCAACAGTTTGCTAAGATAAAGTTAAAATAGCCTGGTGACAGCTGGGAGAGCTGAACATACCCTGGATCTCTCCAGGTGCGTGCATAGAGCTGTCTAGGAAAACAGTAACCATTTCTATCAAGTTTTTGCCTTGATTTTACTGAGTTTAAGGACATTTTTAAAGTAAGAGAACAGCTAAATAACCAACAAAACTTCACAGTAAGCAACTGTCTGATCTATATCCTGAAGGATTAACTTCTAAACCAGTACTGAAAATAATGAAGGAATGTTGAGCAGACAGGGAAATGCAAGTGTGAAAAGCTTTGAGAGGGGCTTCAACTGGCGCTTAGCCAAAGTCATTATAGTTACCAACACAGTTCAACTCCAGACTTTCTTCTGGAAGGGTTGTACACTCTCACACTTAATTGGAAGCAGTGACTCAGTTGTAGGGTGGGATAGGAAGGAAACCTGTCTCTCTAAATGGTTACCCACCATTTCTGACTGTAGAGCATTTTATTCCTCTTTAGGACGCAGTAAGAAGAAGGATGAAATGGACTGTTAGCTTGACTTGCATGACAATTCCCATTTGCCCTGTGTAAATCAGGAGCAAAGCAGTCGTGAACAATTTCAGTCCACTGAGGCAGCAAGTTCTCTGTTGCTTTATTTTACACTGAAATTCATTTCAGACACAAGTAGACTGATAAAGAGGTGATGATGAATAATTGAGTTAATCCAAGAAAGCTCTAGGGCTACATCTATCACAGCAGGTGTAACCAAAAATACATGCAAATCCCTTCCTATATCAGGTGGATTATCTAATTATTTCAACCTTCTGAGGCATGTGTTTGCTTGGATCTGCTAGGTGGGATTTCTTGTTGTGGGAAAGAGTCACTTCCATTAACTTCTAAAACTGATACTTGAAGCAACGTAGCAGAGTGTGTCATATAAGAACATGCACCTTCAGCAGTTAGAGTCACTATTTAATCTGATGGAAATACTGAATAAAAGAGTTGTTTTCTCAAGCATGTAAAAATACAGGCTTTGTTATGATCTGAGTGTGCACGTTAACTTAGATCAACAATGTCCAGCATAGCTTTGTCTTCAATTCATGATACTGATATTCTCATATATATATATATATAAAAAAAAAAACTTATTTGCTGTTCTCTAGGTTAGTGAAGCAAAGTAAAAATAAAAATTAAGTTGGGAGGGAAAGATCTGTTCAATCCTATGTTTTCTCTTCTTTAGAAAGAGTTTCAGTATACACTTTTAATAGGAAACTTGAAGAGCAGAATCTCTTCTGGTGCTGGAGATCCATCAGTGACCTTAGTAATTACCACATATAAGGTCTTCTGCACTGGAAAAATTTCGTCCATTACTCTAGTACTAGGCACATGTTGTTCATTAGTACTAGCAAAGAAAAAGGTAAGAGGTAACTAGAAAACGTTCCTCAATCTCCAAATATCAAGGGGAACTCTCCATCTCTCTTTTCTTTTACATGTAAGTCCACATTTATACATATAATTTAAATTTCCCTGTGATTTAGAAAAAAGACACGTTAAAGTACCATTTTCTGTGGCCTGAGTGTTCAGATTTTTCAAAAACCTCAGCTGCTGTAAGAATGAGGCTGATGATTCTAATAATTTGCATGCTTCATTGTACTTAATGTGTTTCCCTGAGATACCTGTGTTATAAAAGAGTAGTAAGTCTGGCCGTGTGAGTCTTTTTTTGTAAGTTAGGCTGATATAAAGTGTTTCCAGGTAACTTTTAGCTTGCTGATATGCAAACAGGCAAAATTCATTCTCAAGCTGACATCAAAGCTAAGAGTAGATCAAAAATATTTAATGAAAAAAACTCATAGGTAAGCCATTAAAAATGCAACAAAGTGGTCAGTGTCTGGCAAAGTTAAAGGATAGATAATAACTTTCATATGCTAATGTGAAGCTGTTTACTTGAGGGAAATATAAACCTATCAAGTTGTCTGAAGTTGCCATTAAACATCATGAATTCTTTATGGAAAAAAGAGACATTGTTAATTGCATGTAGGTAAATATTCATGGTTGGACTTCATTTAGGAGGAGAAATTTGCTATTTATAACATTATATCTGTTCAAGATATCACAGGCTGCCACTTGTATATTGCAGCGGAGGTGGTTTGTGTCAAGTGAAAAAGTGAATATTCACAGAATCACACAGAATCACAGAAAGTGATAAATACTTCAAGGCTTATGGGAAAAATAGGAAGAAAAAAATGTATTGAAATATTATGTCCAGATGAAGTTAATGATATTTCATGTGAGAGAAAGAGCAATAAAAAGGGAACACATGAACATGTGTATCTTCTAGTTGACTAATCTTAACTGTTGGTGGTTTTTATAGATTTTATTTTTTTACATTGTTCTTAAGTAAATCTTCTCAAATAAACCTGGTTTCATTCTTTATGTGCAAAGTACCTGTATAGTGATTAAAATTTACATTTGATAGCTACTCTTAAGCCAGTGCAACCTGCCTTCCTATTATTTTTTTCTTGAGGTTTGTCCCTTGTGTGATTTCTCTGGTGGCTAAGGAGTTCATCCCTGGACCATGTTGCTCTTTGAGAGGTTTTTCTGAAGACCTTACCTTTCTTTTTTTTATTACTGGTTTTCATGAAATTGTAGATTGTAGCATATTTCAGATTTCTAGCACTGTAAACTATCTGTGAAATTGGTTAGTAAATTCAGAACCTTTTGAAGAGATTGGTTGATGTGCACAGAGTGTGTGGGAAAACTAACACTGTGCAACATTGTTAGAACAGGTGTTAAGGGCCTTAAGAACTGCCAGATGCTTAGATTATAATTATTTGTTTATGAGGAATCGATGAGTGGTTGTTTTAGTGAATTAGTATCAAAACTAATCTTAGTCAGCATTTTTACAGATAATTGTGAGGTAAATATAAAATTGCTAATGATAAAATTCATAGACGACCCACGGTCAAGGTACACTTGGAGGGACAGAGGACTTGCTGATGCTGCTCGCTGGTTAGGCCAGTTCCCTTGGGCTTTAACACAGCCAAATTCCAAATCACAGGACAGGAACAAGCAGCACAGTTTTGTCTGCACACTAGGAATTTTATTCTGGAAAACTCTTACTCTTACATGAGGTAAGGGAATCTGCAGCTCCAGGAATCTGTCACACATTTAGAGATGTGGAGGTGGTGTGTATGGGGATGGCCTGTGGGCCCCTGGCAATCAGTGCATTGAAGGAGACAACTGGAAGGATTTGAACCACAGGGCCAGGAACCCCCTCTGCAGGACAGCATGTCTGGGGAAAGGAATCTAATCAAGCCAGAGCTATCAGTCTTCATTGCTCCTCCTTGGTGAGATTCCTTGTATCCAAGGATTGTGTTGCTCGAAGGGTTTCTGGTCAGTTCTTAGGTAAGTCAAAGGAGTATCTTGTTTTCTTTCTTAGGGTGTTCTTGTCTTCTTTCTTAGGTATGATCTATCCCCAAGTTTTTATCACAGATACACAGTTACTAGACTACTACTGTACTGATATTATTTCCAAGGAATCGAAAAGCTATAAAAATGTGTCTGCTGCAGGAGCAGATAAAAGATGCCTAATGGGTAGAAGGGACTAATTTTCTCTAATCTGATAGAGAAGAGCTGGATTAACACTCTCGCAGTTGAATATTGTGCAGAGGTTTCATTGGATCCCCTCCAGGCTTTTTAATGAGAGGCTATACCGTAGTGGCAAATGCTAGCATTGTACTCTCAAAGGAGCAACACAACAGAATTCAGATTTTATGGTTCTGTAACAAATCTACCAACTTTTAGCAGCCAATGTGTTAAATGTTTTATCTCATTCAGGGCCAAAATACTGAGTGGATGTTACAGATGGTGATATGCGTGCTTTGGGGAAGATGATGAATGCCTGCAGCCCTAGCTGCAAACGGCTAATTAATTATTGTACAATGAGTTCTTGATTATGATACAGTGGAAATTTACAGAATTAGCTTTGGTGAATATTTTTATTTGAGAAACAATAGCTTTTAATCATAGTATTTATCCACTGAAGGAAATTCACCTCTACTTATTGAACAGCCACAGAATCTATGCAGCATGTGAGCTGCCTTCAAAATAGTGGTTAAATACTGAAGGGGAATTGTGGCTGATAGCATCTGCCTGTGGATGATTCCAAAATTCAGTTGTAAGGTGAAATTCTTGGTGGGTCTGTGTATGTGGCTGCAAACTGCCAGCTCCTGTGCTTTGCCCAGGCAGGCTCTGCACTGAGGCAGATCATCTGCAGGTGACCAAACTAGTATTAGAAAAGGAATGAGACTGTTCTTTGGGCAGGTGAAATATACAAAGAGAAGACACAAAGGTCAGAGACATAATTTTTTTTTCCTTCCTTAGCAATATATATTGTTTTAAAAACCCCCCAACTCTATAACCAAATGATCAGCCAGAGGCACAGGCCATAAGGTTAGAGTATAAACTGTGCCAATATTAAGTGCTGTTAATGGAAATGCAGATTATGGATCAGGGAAGAAGAAGATGCACAAGCAAGAAGTGGGACTAATGAGAGAACTGTGGTGTGGGGGATGAGGACAGGGTATGGCCCCTATGCTGGCCAAAATGGGGCTGGGAAACAAGACTTGGTGTAATTGCCTTGTAAATACAAAAAATTGTGCTGAGGAAATACCAGCTTTTTCTCCTTACTGAAACGGTCTGCTTTTTGGATCTCTGTTCAGGCTAAAATAGGCTAGCAATAACAGTGACTGGAACAGGAACCAAAGTCCCCTTGCTGCAAGCTAATCTGGAGCTCAACCAGTTATGTTTATTCTTGGTGAAGAATATATATATATATATAGGCTATGTTCTGAAACAGGCTGCCTCCTTCTGAGAAAGGGCTTTGGGTTTTCACATATCATTACAGACACTGAGGGCTTGTTTGCATTTGCTGGAAGTGTATATTATTAGTCTGGTTGCTTTTCATAATGGAAACAAATATTTTGAAGTGGCTAATTTATGAGAATAAATATTATTCATCAGGTTCCTAAACTCCCTAAGGTAAATAATACAGACACAGTAAAGGCCATCTCTGTTATATTAATAACTGATGTTTGGCTTCCTCCTAGCTCAACTGTAATCTATTCATTCTGCTTTGTAAAAGTGCAATTAGAGCTGAATTACAGTAATCAATAGAGCAGCAGCATTTAGAACCAGGGAACATAAATAGAGGGTAATCTTGCACACAGGAAGTTTTTTGAGGTATATTGCAAATACTACCTTAATTGGATGGAATTTTAAATGATTGCAAAGGAGATTAAATTATAATTGATATAGACGTTTTCAGAGGTTCTCTTTTAACTAAAGCCAAGTCCTAACAATTTGACTTCCTTTTACTTCGGTCGTATCTTCCAGTCAGCCCATACACTAATGATGTGACTGGGAAAATGCTGCTTTCTTGCACTTGTCCAAGCATTGGCTCTATTTGTGAGCAGGTGAAAGGAATAGAAGGTGATATGATGGAAAGCAGGTCCTTCATTTGAAAGACTGAGTGGCAGATCTAGGAGGCTGTGAAAGTGAATAGTGTTAATGGACAACTTGAAAAGAAGAAAACTCATGTGCTACAGCCAAAGGAAATACAAAGTCTGTTTTGAAGTGGTGGTAGAGAGGGACCAAAAAAACCAAAACCAAACACAGACTTCAGAGTAGAAAGAGTAAATAGAGAAGGAAAGCACTTGGGAGCACTGTGGTTAGTAATCAGAATAAAGGACTTAGAGTACTGAGATGAGATGCCAGAAGTCTGTGGTCCTGTCCTGTAAAGCTTCTCTATGTGCTGACCTAGTTCTTTGAGTATCTCTGTGACTTAGGTAGATTGTATGGGGTTTTGTGCCCTTGGGACTTAGACACCTTAACTGGATAGCACTCTCCATCCTCTATCTCTTCCTACCTCCTTTAATGCCCATGTGTTAATTTGGAATATCCTTCTGCAGTGTCCAGGTAACCCTTTCTGGGCCCTTTCTGTATTCCATAGGGCTGGCAAGAACAGTATGCATTAGGGTTATTTCTGCATTTCAGTGTTCAGTTTGGTTGAATTAGGCACAAAACCTCTGGTACAGTGTTATCTTCCCCTAATGTTTCATGTACTTAAGGTTTAGGACTCACTGGAACTGAGCTGAGGCATGGCTCTGGTGTTGGGTCTTGCCAAATATTTAGCTTCTGTCCCCATTGCTGGAGAGAAGCTCCAGCTGCTTTGGCAGCACAGGACAGTAAGCACTCCTTTCCATGCAGAGGAGCTCTGCTGGGGGACAAGCTGCAAGTAAAGGTTGAGTTGCAGGGTATGGTGAGCTGGATCCAGAGCTGGTGGGAGTCACTGGGAGACTGTCAATGTAAAAGGACAATACTAAGTGATTGGTAACATTAATTATCACCATCATACTATCCTTCTCTAGAGCATTGTGATGTTTAAGGTGAAACTAAGTGCTTTCAGTAATCTAGGAAGTGTATAATGTCTCAATAATGTAGTCCCTGTTGTGACTTTTGGACTTTATGCAATGGCAATAAAAGTATAAAATGTGTTTAATTAAAGGAGGAGGCCAATTTTATTGGACAAATGTACCAGATAAATAACAAAAAATAGGACCACTAACGAGTTGGTCTAACTTCTAAAGCAGATTTTTCCATTTACTGTAGAAATTTAAAAACAAAACATCTGCTAATTAATGCAATTAATTTTTATTTTCCTGGTGGCATTAGAGTACCAAGTAGGAGCTACCAACTGGCTAGGAGAAAGCTGCTATTTAAAGTGATACAGGAGGGGATGCTTTCTTGGCTGGAGCTTTGCACATTTGAAAAAGGAAATTAAATAATTAAAACTCTGTTTAAAACAATATATTTTCCTAGGAAGCATTAGCTTGTCACCAAGTAGTGCATGCATCACTCTGCATGTATGTTATGTTTTAATAATGCCTCCATCCTTCTCATAAGGCATATTATCTTCCAATGCAAACCTCTCAAATAAACCTACCCTGGCAGTTGTCATGTAATACTGATTGCTTTTGGTGAGTAACATACCCTGCAATTATTTTCCTCTCCTATCAAGGTATAATATGCCTCAGATTCTCTGTACATGGAAGTGCACCTTCATACAGCATTAGAATTGTTTTTTCATTTTCTTTATCAGCATAATGAAATGGTCCCCTTCCACATCATGGAGTAGCATAATGCTTATTGATTTATTGCTGTACCTATTTCTTTTGGCTTATCAGAAAGGTGCTTCCAATGCATTAGCAAACCTCTGAAGTGCTTTTGCTAATAGGAAAAAAGTGGCTGGGTAGCTGTAAATATAGGAAAGAAGGTTTTCAGTTTTACAAAACTTACAGCAGAAAGTTTCAGTTATGTTAAGATCATAGTGTGCTCAGCCAGGCTATCTTACTGCTAACCTTCTCTACAGGAAGGCATATTTGCAGGAGAATTGAGTTTGGCTTTGGCCCTGGCCTGCTGCCTTTGGCAGTGTTTCCCAAATGTAGGCAGCAGTGCCCTCATTTTCGCACTTTGTTTACCCTACACTGCAACAATTTCTGTTAATGTGAAGAGGCAGAAGCTGCTAGCTATTAATCCTAGTCTGCAAAATGAGAATTAGACACTATAGTTGGGCAACAGTTCAGAGACTTTTCCAGAAGCTACATCAGTTTGTTTAGAGTTAGGAAAACATTAATATGCTGTAGCCCACCAACATACCTCCATGTATGTGCTGTCTGGGAGGAGGGGAAGCAAGCAAATCAACAAACAAGCCATTCCTACAATAAATCTTTTCTGATTGAACTTGAGCACAACACAGTATGCTACAGAAGAATGAATAAACTGATGATAATAACAGAAGCTGATTACATTGTGATGGGCAATAGAAGCAAATAGGCCTTATCTTGCACTGTGAAATAGAAACTCATGGCCAAACAAAGAAGTCTAGATTCCCAGAGAGAGCATTTTCAGCAATCTGTGGGCAATGACCCTCAAAATTGTGTATTCAAAAAAAATAATTATTTTCAGAAGTGCAGCCTTGGCCCTTAGTGCAGCTGAGAATGAGGTATTTGTGTTGCTCAATTGCACATGCAACCTATCATCAAATTTTCATCCCATTGAGAAATGCTGGTGTTCACAATTGGATGCTGATCAGGACCTGGTCACTTATTAGCATGCATACCTTCTGCTTTTCCTTTGACTAGCTAGCTACTTTTCCTTCTTCCTCTTCATTCAGATAAGTGACTTTATAATCAAAATAAGAAAATTTTAAACCATTGAAAGTGGACCAGGAACTTAACCCTTTGAGGATTAAGGGTTTTTCAGGTAAGTCTGAAAAAGCTGCATTGAAAAAGTGCTGCATTCTGAAAAATTATTTTGGAAAACACAGGACACAATATAATTATTAAAAAGAATTGTCTGGTATGCACATCGAATTACCAATTTATTAAATACATTTTCTTACGTGTAACAGTAAATCTATTGACTTAAATCTCTTGAGACACACAGAAATAGGTGGAGTTCTAAAATACAAAATTGTATGATAAAATTCTAAGCAAGCAGTACATATTTATCACAAAGCAATTAAATATCTTGGTTTGTTTATTCCAAAATTAACTTGGAGCATTAATTTAACATGAAAAGAGTGATTTAATGAAATCTTCAGAGAATTACTATCTGCCCTTTGAATAAGTTATCTAAAATGCCATTTTATTATGCAAAGCTATGTACAATAAATTGCATTCAAACAGTGGTTCAGAAAGTAGCTTATCATAACCTGATGTTCATAAAGAAATGACATAAAAGATCTGGGGATCACTGCTTTGCTTTCAAGATGGGAAAAATTAAGCAGGAATAGTCTTTCATTTGAAAATAGATAATTTAACATGGAGATAATTATCTTGGTACTTTGAAATGTGATTAACTCTAATTATAACCAGAAATAAACCTACAGGGAACAATGAAAACAAAATCTAAATGTGGAAGCATGAGTGTGGACTGCCACGTGTGTGGTTCATGTGACATAGATTTTTTTTTTATTCAGGAGGGCAGCAGTCCTCCTGTAAAAATATGTAACCATGTCCTCAAACTAGAAATTCCTATTTGCACAATATTCACCCCTCAGTATAAGAGAGGATCATGAGCAGCACTTGTGTGAAATGACTGACTTCTCTGATGGTATATATGCATGTGCATAAACAGACACACACACATACACACACACAAACTATCATTAAACTTAATAGATTGCTTCCTTCAGTGCTGTTTGCTGGTTGATATCCACAGGCAATTCCTATATTTTACTCTGTTTTGATTTGGCTTTAACAATTTCCCAGTATTTATCATAAACCATAGATTTAAAGCAAGGATAATTTTCCTCAGAGTGTTGCAAGAGTACAGGCAAAGAAGAGAAACCAATGTGGGTTATTTAGTACTTTTCATTCTGATGGCAGTTGCTCAGAACTGATCAAGGAGAAGTAGTCAAAAGGCCTGGCTGTCATCTACTTCTGCATAGCTCACAAAGATATGTTTGGCCTTCCTTTTGAGCAAATGCTCTCATATTCCTGTTTTATGGAAAGTAGTAAATAGGATTATGGTTTTATTATTAGTGTGTTATACAAAGCTCTATACCTTTTTCCAAAGGATCTGACCATTCTAAGTGTTGATTATAGAATATTGGACAATAAATGGGTTATTAGTTGTTTGTGTTATTGTCAGTTTAGCATTCCTATCAGACTAGCTTTGGAAAAGGCAGTTGTGGGTTTTCTGTTCCACTTTGGTTTATCATCCCAAAATTGCACACTTAGATTTGTTTTATTGAATAGTTTATTTTACAGGTTTTTCATTTGTGGTGGTTTTGTTTCTTTGTGGTTGTTTTGGTTTAATGGAGTTGGTTAAGGCTTTTTGTTTGTTTGTTTAGTATAGGTGTCTGATGTATTGACTGATGTGTTTGTAAATAACAGTGTAGAATGTAGCTTCTAGTCTCTGACCAGCTTGGCTTAGCTCTGTTCTCCAGTGTAATCTGCTGGAGCTAATGGGGAGCCAGGAGGCCTAAACCATTGCACCAGGAAGCAAGCTATGACTCCAAGTTTGGATTCAAGGCTCACAGCTTTGTGATGATGGATGCCTTAATATTTGCGGCTTAAGCCAATTTCTCAGGGGAACTTGCCTTTCTAATGTGAGGTTTCTAGACATCTTAGACTCCCAGCTTGATATCTGGCAGTTTAGAAACATTAGATTCCCCACTAGCTGAGCCCACATATCTTTAGGAATTTGTAAACACTGGTACACTCATGTAATTTCCCATGTTGATGAATAACTACTTGTTTCAATCAAAAATGCAGCAATACTCTGAAGCTCCTGCAATACAGTCTTGCCAGCCCTCCCCTGCCTGCTCATTCACATGCTGCGCATTACTTGGAGCTCTTCGATACAGCCCTTATGAGGCAGCAGAGAAGAGGCATCTGTAAGGGAATACACCATGATAAGAGTGAAGGGAGTTGAAAGCTCAAATAGAGGAAGAAAACTCTGTAAGCCCTTTAAGGTGAGTTTAGAAGTTTTCCTCATAGAGGGGAAAAAAATATCTGCAGAAGAATGAAAAGAAGATACGATGGGATGGGCCCAGGAAGAGAACTTTTACAGTGGTGTGTGACTAGACCATCTGAGGGGAAGGATAAGGCAGTCAGGGAGCAGATTAAATTCATCACCAGAGTAAATTTAGTTACACAAAGGTAAATGGAGAATGGGCTGCTAAATTCCCTAATTGCCACCTGGTGGCTGGATATTAAATCCAAATATCTGGTGATTCCTCCTAATTGTTGAGGAAGCCATCAATAATTCTATAGCATTTCGAAATTAGTAGGGAAGAAATTTATGAGCTAGGAATAGTGTTTCTTTATTAGTGAAACCATCTCTGTTACTTAGTCCATGTGAGCTGGGCATGCACAAATGACAGAATTTCCTCAACCTTCTCTGCAAGGTCAGGCTGCTTCAAAATGTGTTAGGTATGAAAAGCACAAAAAACGTCCTACCACCTTTTTCTTCTATTAAACTGATATCATTGTTTGCAGGTGCAGGGAAAACAAATGTCACTTTAAAACTGTAGTTTACTTGTTTGTGCATGGTAAAACTATGGTAAATGCAGATGGATTAATTAGGTAGAGTCTGTTACCTGACTTTATCTTCCTCTTTAATTTTATATAGTTCTGAACTGACATCTCTCAGACCTCAAAACTCCTATACAAGCTCTCATTTAGCTTATATAACAGAACTTACTATTTTTCTGTTCTCATTAAAGCACAGGAACAATGTCATTTGCCTTTTTTTTTCCTTTGTAGTAGTACAAACAACTTCCTTTCTTATTTGGTTTTAGTTTTTCAAAAAAAAGGAAAAATAATGTTGATGTAGAAAATACATTGGTATTACAATAGCTAGGGATGAAATGCATGCTGTAAAATGTGTAAAGCAAAAGATTTGTACTTAAAATACCAGGGAAGATATGCATATTTTGGCAGTCCAAATGACCCTGGCAGCTCCCCTAGTATGAAAGCATTAAAAAGTATCCAGCTTAAAAACCAGCCCAGTGTCCTCCTGCCCTTGGGCTGCAAGTTCTCTGATTTAAATGGCAATAGCCTTTCCCCTTTTTATGATGTTCTACTCTGTGTCACTCATACCTTCTGACATATCCCACACGAACAACTTTGTAAAGTTTTCCATGAGAATCCTACTGAAGTTTAGTGAAGGACATGAATTCCCTGTCACCACAACACTGAGGAGCCACACACCAGAATGTCTCCAGGGCAGGAAAATGTCTTTTTATCTTAATTACTGTGTAAAGTTCCTTAGACAAGCTGATACATAATAATCCTCCTCACTGGCTTTCCTGTTTTCTATTTAGTACAGCAGGGACAAATTTATTGCTCCAGTTATCCAATTTTCAGGGCAGTGGAGGGCTTTGTCTGTCTCCCTCACTAGCTTCCATTTCTCATTACCTTGTTTCATTCTGGGTGCTGGCACACTTACTTCCAGTGCAGCTCCACGGCTTCTTTCCAAGCCCCTAAGGCCACATGCCTCCTGCATGGGGCTGATGTGGAGCAGCAAGGAATTGTGTGCTCCCCTTGTCAGCTCCCCCCCAGCACAAAATCCACCTGCTGTGCTTAGAGGGGAGCTGAGGCTGTCACATCAACTACCTTTAAAAATTACCCACATGTCTACTCCTGATTTCATCTTCTTGTTTTCCATAATGTTACTGTTTTCTTCTTCTTTCTTTTTTTCCCCCCAAACTATTTTCTTTGAAAGCAAATCCAACTGAGGATTTGCAAACAACAAGATGAAGATCCCAGAGCTGAGCACGTTGGCAGTGCTTTAGCGCTCTGAGAGCACTGCACCGTGCTGCTACTCTGTGTATAAACTGTGATGCACCTACAAAACACTAGCAAGCCCCTCGCTTATGTCCTCCTAATTCATATTCTGGCTGTCAACTAGGGAAAAGGATGCTGTGTTTCTAACCCACTTTGTTGTTCCCTTCATTAGGCCTAATATTTGCAGAAATGCTCAGTTAGAGATAAATCTTTTCTAATTCCTTTGGATTTCATTGTAATACTGTTAATCATGATGAATTCTTTCAGTATTTAAGAAAATCAATTGTCAATTAGCTTTTATGGGGAATTGTACATTGCGGTTAGTCATCAGTTGGGTATTACGGCTTTATTTGACAACTGTGTTATTAAAACATACAGTAATTTGTTTTTATTGTTATCTATCAGAAAGCCAACACAAGTTCAAAAATAGTGTGTGCTGTGGAATTATAATTCGAACATGTTTTATTAGGAATTGTTTCATAAGGCAGAGTTACTGTTCAGACTTCATTATTTTGTGTGAGGAAAATTTAATTAATATATTATTTACAGGAACCAGATAGCTTGCCTGTTCTGTTTTCCAAAAATGCTCGAGAAATAATAACTGTATTAATAAGATTTGAATAAATAGATAATCATTCTAAGGTAAATAAGCTTGATTAAATAATGGTTAAAAACCCCCTCTTTATTTTTAAATTACTAGACCAATTCCTACAAATTTGTATTGCCTGCTAAAGTCTTGTTCCTGCTTGATCTGGAGGGGGGTTCTGTACTGCAGGATTGGTCCAGAGTTTATTCAATCATTGTCATAAGCCATTTCTATAATATATTGACCTAACTTAGCTAATTCTGTAATTAAGTGGTGCACCAGTGTGTAGCATTAGCAATAAATGTTATTAAGCAAATGGGTGCATTATTTTCTAGCTACTTTCATTGAAGGATACACGTTGGGTATAGTTGTGACAGCCTCTGCTTAAAAAGGAGTGTTTTGAAGTAAAGTAAACCATGATGAATAGAAGTTAAAATTTAGAAAAAAACCCAGGAGTTTGTGATATTTTGGATAGTTCTACCTGTGGAACTCGAGGTAGCAGGGATTGGAACACTAGCCAGCAGGCACAGTAAAAATGAATTGATGCAAACCCAAATAGTATCCTATGCTGATATTCATCCTAGCTATTGGGTATATCAAAGATCATCCTTATCTTGTCCAGAGATATTTATTGACTGTAGCTTTCATTACAGACCAGCCAAGTACCAATAAGCTGAATTATATGCAAGTTTTAGAAGTCTATATTCAAGTTTTAAACCTTTTTGCTTATGAGGAATGTTCTTACTGGCCTTTTCCTGTCTCATTTGGGAGATGAAAAGTGAGCTATATATTTGCTCTGGAATTGGCTTGGCTCTCAGGGAGCCATTAAGGTTGTTATTCAAACCTCTGGATTCAGTGTATCTTAGAATTATGATGTTCTTCTAGTCAGTGGAGTATTTTAGTGTAGGAGGTGCAGTGTGAAATCAGTCTGTGTAAACCTTGGCTGTGTAAACATTTTTACACTGAATACTTCTCTGCAGTAATAATAACAATAGCATTACTGGTAACTGTCACCCACTATATACAGGGTACTTTCTTTAAAGAGCCCTAAATAAATCTGTAGAACTCTGTTGCTTCATCTCAAATATCATAAAACAAAGGGCAGATTGATTCCACTGAGGAAGATAATTACTGGTGCCA
Source organism: Galbula dea (assembly GCA_013399015.1). NCBI lineage: Eukaryota > Metazoa > Chordata > Aves > Piciformes > Galbulidae > Galbula > Galbula dea. The sequence goes on from VWZX01009272.1 coordinate 260,547, forward strand.
CTGAGCTTCGTGCTCCCCTTGGAGCATAAGAAATTCTGTATGGGGTCACAGCTGGCTCACTTTATCTACAGCATCAAGCAGTAGCAGATGATTTTGGAAAGAGCATAAGAAGCATGCAAGACTAGAGTTGTCCTTCCCCTGCGTTAACAGCCTGTTTCCAGCATTCATCTGCTGTAGTGTTTTCTTGAACCAGAGGCTGAGCCTGGAGCATTGTATTCAAAAGCTAGACATGGACCTTCCTCTCTGAATTTTCCATTCTACTTGCTTTTTTCTGCCTTCCCCACATTCTAAAGCAATGATATTGTGTGTAATCTGTATTTCTTTTAGTAACTTTGATGATTTCTTTACATGCTCTTTATTCCTTCTTTGCCCTTTATGTTGTTAATTTGGGAGATAAGTGTTGCATTGGAAAGCTTTAACCAGTAGCTGGACAGTGCCTGTGTTACAGCAGATGTGCTTCATCCTGAAATCAGATCATTCTTCTCTGCTACTTTAAATATGTCTTTAAAAGAGTAATGTTTTGACTGTATTAGTCAGGTTCTTGTGCAATTGCAGAGCTGTAAAATGCTTCCTATCTTCCCACCTACTTATTCTCCTTCTCTGTGTGAGGAGACTCAATTTCATTTTACAAGCTGAGAAAGGGGATGGTGTTAAATAGTAACCTGGCAGAAGATGTAGCCTACTTCTAACCTGTGTCCTTAAGATTTCTATCAATTACTGTTCTTGCTATACTGTTCTTCTCTGATTTGTATTGTGTGAAGCATGAGTTTAAAAGAATTTAAGTTCAGGTCAATCATTGATCAAATGTATTGGCCCAGTGGGAGGTTGGTCTGTGGAGAATCTGCAGAGTCTATGAACCGCTGTAACCTGTATAGTGGCCTGGCTAGACTACATCACCTTAATCACTTTTTCCAGTTACCCATGCTGTTCTGCAAGTAATTGTATCCTGAGTATTGCCATTCCTTATCAGACAGTGTCATTCTGCTGAGGTTAACATTATCGTGTGTGAAAGGACAGGAGCTTCTCTTCGTTACTTAGAGTCATGTCTGAATAGTAGATATGTCATACCTAAATTACCTTCACAGCTGAAAGAAAATGCGACTTTAAACCAATACATCTGAAAAATACCATGTACAACTACAACCATTTGGTAGAATGAGTTGGATATGTCAAAGATTAGTACATAAATGAAACAGAAATAAATTATGCTGCATATAGAAAGGTTTCTGTGGTTACACTGAAGGACATTACTGGGGAGTCAGAGATTGGAGACGAATGAGTGACAAGCTAATCTTTGGCCTAAATAAAATATGAACCAAGAATAATGAAAACACCAAGGCTTATGTTCTCACAGAGCAAGTTGGAAGAGTTTTATCAAAAACTACAATTAGTTGTCAAAAACATCTCTAAGACATAACTTCAAAGCAGTGCGTCATTCAGGAATACACACTGCAGTGCAACTGGGATGCAGCTTAGCAGATAATGGTAATAGCAGTCCTTAAGATCCTTAGATGAAAGTAGGTTTATAAACATTAGTTAAATGAGTTGCTAAAGATAATTCTAGTCAAGGATTTCAGTATTATTGAATTTTTGTAATTTATTGGAAAATAGAAATATCAACAGATAAGTGTAGAATCTTCCAAAAGCTGCACAGGAAACAAGAATGGCTTTGGAATTAAGTCTAAAGAATATGAATTACAGACCAAATATGTGCAATGTTTAGATATTTTTTTCTGTCACGAAGAACAAACTAATACTGACAGAGCTAATTACAGAAGAAAACAGAGAAACCATTTTGTATTGTCCAGACATACAGATCAGCTAAAAACCATTCTCTTAAAGCTCACTTAGGTAAAGACAGGAAAAAAGTAGCACACAAGAAGCTGCCAAAAATGTTAATAGGTTATATCTCACCTGGGAGAAACATACTGATGATAGACTCCTGATGAATTAAAGACACAGAATGAGGCAGTTTCTGCTGCCTCTCACCTTTGTGGAAGGGAAATGGAAGGGAAAACCAATATCATGAACATGATTGGAAGAAATGCAGTCACAAACTGAAGAGATTTTATTTCGTAGGTTGCTATATCTTCTCCACCAAAAGTACACAGTCTCCTCTGGAGATATTCAAAACCCATCTGAACACTCTTCTGTGTGACCTGGTCTGGGAAATCCTGCTGGGGGGAAATCTGGCGGGGGGGTTGGACTAGATGATCTTTTGAGGTCCCTTCTAAGTTCTAACATTCTGTGATTCTGGTCATACTGTATGCAGTGGGCCTTTGGCAATCAGGAAATTAATTCATTACTGTTCATAGTGCATTTATTTTGCCACTTAAGATTGAAGCCTTACAGCACTATTTGGTTTAGTACATAAAATTAGACAGTTAGACTGCCATTGTACCTGTAGGATGATGCACCTTTTCCTGTGTGCTGCATACTTCAATTGCAACAATTTATTTCATGCTGACTTTACGTCTCTTTGAAATTATTTATGCTTCCTTTGTAGAAAAATACTGGATTAATTAAGACAATAATTATTTCTAGACTGTTGAGCTCTGGACATAAAGCCTGCCTAGACCTAACCACAACCTAGACCATGACTCCATGATTTTATCACTAATCTTTCAGACTTCTTTTAACCTACTTAGTTGATCAATCCACACGTTTTTCACTGGAGTTACAAGTGCACCTGAAGCGAAGGGCCCAGGGTTTGTAAGTACACTCAGTGCAGAGCCCGTGGAGTGTTGCTCCTGTCTATGAGAGAGCCTGGTGGATGTGAGACCTGCTGCAGAGCAGGTAACCTGCTGGCAGAAGCAGAAGCGTGTTTGCCTGGGAAATGACATGAACTGAAAAGGCAGAGAGGAGAAAAAATGTGAAGATAAATAGGGCTGGCAGTGGTAACCTTTAGTGACCTCAGCATAGCAGCCTAGAGATGACAAGAAATTCAAGATGGAAACAGTTCATGATTTATAGACTGTATGTAAGAATGGCCCATACCTATTGATATGAATGATAAGACATTATCTGTCAAAATAAGAAACTGTCTTCAGAAACAAATGTTTCTGAAAAATGATTGGCACAAGTTGAGATCATCTTTGTCACATTCAATTAAATGAAAGGATCTTGAACAACTCTTCCTGTAGGTTAAGAAAGTGAACAGGACAAGCTGAGTGGCACTGTGATTATGGCCTGAAAAAAAGTATTGGATGAACGTCCAACCTTCCAAAAGCTGCTATAGAAAATACCCTAGTAAACATTAAATTATTACATTCTAAGAGTCTGACATACACTCATTTGGTTGTACAAATATATATATATATGTGTGTGTGTGTATAGATAGGTTTTTTTTCTTGTACTATAAAGAGTTTGTCTGCCAGATATACAATGTCAGATATGCCTTAGGAGATAACAGCAATATTTTATTTAGTTAGAGGTAACACAACTGTTTTGAAGCAGTTATTAATCTTTTTAATCAGTGTCAAGTACAGTGGCTAGAAGAGAGATATTTCTATTTTGTATTGTAGTCCAAAGCAGAAGTATTAAAAGAACCGCAGAGTAAATAGTGGCTTCTGCTGTGAAAACATTAAAGTCAAAATAAAAACATATAATTCAAAGCATATTACATGTGTAAAAATAAAAAGATATTGACCTAAATATGCAGTCTTTTTACCAAGTAGTCAAGAGTGATGTCATTATAAGGGAAAGCATAATTGCTAGGTCAGAATTTATCGTGCCACTATAGGTACTTTACTTCAGTAGGAAATCTATGAGCAATATCTTGTTGTCCATATTAAACTGTATTAAATTCTAGCTTGCACGAAACCTCAGTGTACTTCAGATCTTTGGGATATATACACTACAGGCAAACTGCTAGAAAAGCTACTGAAACTCTTCATATTTTATTACTTAATTCAAAATTACAGTTCAATTAGAACTAAAAATAGAGGGAAAAACCCATCAGTAGTCTGTCATAACTGACAAGCTGTTCTGCATGTAGGCGTGATGTCCTCCAGGTGACAGTTCATACTGAAATCTGAAATGCTTTGTCACACTTGTTGCAATCTAAATGGACAGCTCCTTTCCCCCCCATCCCCCCCAAAGGTATGTTACCTAAAGGGTTCTGTTATCAGTCACCAGCTATATGTGGGTTCTGCACTTACAAAATAAACTGCTTGGTACATCCTTCTCCTGATCTTTTCAAAGATAAAATATGATGCATTAAAAAAGTATTGCAAACCAACCATTCTTCTATTTTCATAGATTCACAATTGTACAGCTCAAAGTCACCTTGGAAGGTCCCCAAAGTCTGAGTTCCAATGGACCAGTGTTCTTCACGATTTCCAGTGTGGACATTCCACATCTCTTTTCAGGTATCCAAGCTTGAACTATTCTTAACTATTATGTATTGTACAATTGGGAAGACTCATTTTCCTCCCCCCAGATTTTCAATTAAATCTCTTTGCTTCTAATTCAAGACTACTATTTCTTGGTTTATACCTAAAGGTTACAGAGAATAGCTCACAAAGTGGTGGTGTTTTTCTAATTGTTCCACTTATATTTTAGTCATATGTAATTTTAAGCATAGTTTTTGCAGTCCTCTGGATACTGCCCTATTTGGGCCATAATTTTCTTTAAATAAAGTACTTCAAGCTGTACATCATCTACAGGTAATGATTCACCAGTGATAAGTAGTGGGTTTTCACATACAACCTCCATCCCAACAGTGCTGCCTTTTTCATCACATTATGCCCCTGTGGAGTGATCTTCAGGTTGGGATCTACTATTATCCCAGATCCTTTCCTGCTATCTGCAACTTTAGCTTTTGCCTTCTATCACAACATCTAGCTTCGTAGAAGAAATTATTTTTAATTCTAATACTTTTTAAATCATTCTTTGCAGCTCTACCCAGTTTACCACCATACAAAAATTGTATAAAGCTCATTCTCTCTTTGGACATTTATCTCATTAACAAATATACTGAACAGTGCTGAATGCAGATAGATTCTTGTGGAACTCCTCACAGCACATTTCCTTGGTCTAAAAGGAACTGTTGGTAGTTCATCTGTAATGACTGTTTTTGAAGCAGTTGTCCTCTACAGTACTTTGACTTATATCGAATTTCTTAGTAGACATGTGAATACCTTGTGAGATGATGTGAAAATGTTACTTACAAGTTTGATAGCTACTGCTAATATCCCCATTGCCAAAGCTTGTTATCCTATTACAGCAACAAATGTGATTGCATTGACACGGTTTGTTCTTGGTAAATCCATGGGGGCTATTACACATCACCTTATAGTACTCCAGCTGCTTAGAAGTTGGATTATAGCTTTATTTGTATTTTAATATGCACAAAACCTGAATGAAGGCTTTAATAAATTGAAGCACCATGAATTTTGAAAATTCAGTATTATACAGGTGTTCACCTAAGGGACTGTGTACATGTTGTAGCTGTTACAATTCCTACACAGATTTTCTGAATACAGGGAGCTTTATTCAAGTCCTCAGTGTCCCTTTTTCCTCCTCCCATTATCAACACTATCACAAATAATTGCAACACATCCAGTAGGCTTGGGAATGAGCAAACTGCATCTAGCTGTGCCATTTCTACCAACCCAGAATTTGATAACGTGTACCTCAAGGCAAGTGTATTAGCAGTGGCTGGGGCTAGGGTCACGAATGTGACCAAACTGTTTTCTGAAACCACATTTTTATTGATGGTGATTTCTTGTGCACTAGGAGGAGGTTCTCAGGTTTTTTTGACTTTTCAGTTATAGCTGATTATTTTGCTAGATTGCTAGATGTGTGGAAAATAAAAATTTTCTCTTAAACCCACAAATATCTAAGGTTAAGCAATGCTTTACAGGCAGAAATGCAAAACAAATCCAGCAGGTTGTAAAGGTAAGCCTGCCTGGCTCCAGCTCTATGTGCTCAGGAAGCACTGGGACTGGAGTGCTCTATGTTGTGGTTTGCCTCTTTAATTCCTAGGATGAGTGTGGGAATGTAGAAAGAGTGTCATCTTATCTTGGGAGTAGATACCAACTTTGCAAGCAGTACAACACATATATGTATTCTGTTTGTTTTTCTCTAGAAGTCCAATGCAGTGGTATCATTTCAAAAGCTGAAAGCACAGGTGGGATCTAGAAGTTTTGAAATGTTGAGATCAATATTTCCTTGTAGGCTTTACGTGACATCATTTTGTGTCCATGTCATGATAAAGCCTTACACAGATATGTTCTTCCGCTGCTTTTAGTTCATAAAAGCTCTTGTATTTTCCTTTAAAAAACCCAAAAACTTAAATATTTTCTGCAGGAATAAAAGCTGTTGTAATTGATACTGTTATAGTAGTCTTTAAAATGTTGTAATTTGTTAAATGTAGTATATTATTTTTGCAACTAAATGGTTACTTTTTGGATAAAAGTACTTCTTGGAAGCTGTTCACTGTTCATTTGCTGCCGTAGTTGCATAGGGGCAAATCTTCTGAGGCGTGAGGTGTTTCCCTGGTTGTGCTGTTGCAGTTTCTCTAGCTGTTTGTCATCATATTGTCTCTCCTCTTCCAGACTTTTAAGTTAAGATTGTGATTTGCAGGACTGTCAAGTAGCTGAATCAGTGGGAACTCTATTCTGAATATATTAAGTGCTATAGCCTGGGGAACCACACCCAACATCATAGTATTGTGGGTGTATCAAACCAGGCCCCAGAGTAATGGATACTTTTGATCTGAGCTTGCATAAACAACATATTTTTAAAAGATTATGAAAAGAAAAAAATTGGGTTTTCATGGTGATTGCAAAACGTATACCAGTCAGCAAAACTGCAGGACTTTAATGGGCACAAAGTGATGAAGTCCTTCAGAGGCAGGGTCACCTGCATTATTAACATGAAAGGTATTTTTCACTTAGCCATCTCTTCAAAACTGTTACTGAACACACAGTTAATACTGATCACAGCCAGAGCTTTCCAACTTCATAAATAACCAAAAATGGTCTTGCAATGTTAATAATTTGAATAATGAACAGTGCTACCAGCTCTGTGTAGGATAAAAGCAATCAACATGTAGAATAAACATCATCTGTAAGTAGCTGAGAAAATCTTGCCCATGGAGGACACCAAGCCTTCAGTAGTTTTAAATTCTCTCCTTCCATCTATAAATAATTTACTTTTTCAGGGTTGAAGAAGAGTCATTATTGTTCTATCACTTGTCACTTCTCCTGTTGAGAAATGTATTTCTGAGTGCTCCTTTAACTGAGGAACTGACTGTTGTGTTGCTCAGATGTACCTAAACTGCTTAGGAACCGTCTTCATAGAGTCTCTTCTTCATGTAGATTTTTTGGGTCATCCGTGGCAGGAGTGTCCCTGATAACTGCTGCTGTGCAATATGGCTTTGAGAATGCTGTCTCATTTGAACGTAACATGTTCATGACTGTACAGAGACTGTGTGGGAAACTATCTTCAATTCTGACAAGTGGACCTAACAAATCAGAAGGGTTAAAAAACCTCGCATGTCATTAGCCATGAAAATGACTTACTAGTCTCAATTTTCATTTAGAGTCTCTGTACTTAATTATTCCTTTGGCAGCAGTAACCATTAAATATAGTCCCTCTTCTAAAGATACAGAAAAGGAAAGAAAGAGCTTTTGAAATGTCAAATATCAAAAATTATGTTTTTAGTATCTTTACTCCCCTTAGCTGAAGTGCTTTTTTTATTAAATAAACATGAACTCTGCTCAGCAACTTCATAAAGACTTTGTTCTGAAAGAGGAAAAAGAAGCTAGCTGAGAAGAAACAGATATGTGACTGCTGCTTCATATCTAAGAGGCAGGCAGATGAAAGGCAAGCAGTGCAGCTCCTCTCTCTGGCATAGGCTTGTGCTTTACAGCATTGCTCCTGAAAATGTCAGGCTCAACACTTATCAACCTGGCAAACCTCTACTGGCATCAAACTGTCCTTGCTTTTAGCTTCTGCCACGCTGTCACGACACCATCAGTGAATGATGCTGGCCTGGCTGGTTAAAGCAGGCTGACCACAGGGTTGAGCATGTGAGGCACAGGGAAAAGCCTGACTTCATCCTGCTGCTCAAAAAGAAAATGGTACAGAGCACAGAGTTGTCTTAGCCCAATTGTGAAGAGAGAAGTGGAGCTTCAGACAGTTTGGGAAGGGTAAAGGTGCCCTATTACCTAGGTGAAATCTCCTGAGTGTTCATTTTTGCTGGTGAACTGTTTGAGTGAAAAGGACCTGACATTAGGAATAGAGCCCTGGTAAGGTTATTTGTGGAGGGAGTCAAGGTGTAAATACAGAGGCAATAAAGCCCAGCAAGCCATTGCTTCTTAGGAACAGAATGAATCTTCAGAATTTCATATATGGAGGTATTTTTCCATCTGCTTGAACACTTGTACTTCCAGCCCTACAAGGAACCCTGGCCGTGAGGAGAGTAACTTTTAATTTCTATGGTGGTAATGTCTGTAATTAATGGCAGTAGTGAGAGCTCTTTTCAAGGACATCTTAACCCAGAAGGTAATTATCATCTCATTACTGGTAATCAGAACATCACTGTGTGGAGGCTTACCCTCGTTTGAGGCATGCTTCCCCACTAGGGAGTTTGGGCCTTCTGGAGTTTCTCTCACCAAAAATACAATAATTGGACATTATTCCTTGCAAATCAGTGTTCCTGAGGGATCAAGCAGGGTTACTCAGAACTCTGTCCAGTTGGATTTGAGTTTTTTCACAGCTACTCCACAACCCATCCAGGTAACTTATTCCAGTGTTTTACATGTTTCTCCATGCCTTCAGTCAGCATCCAGGTAAGAGAGGTTCCAAAGTTTTGGTGTTATTTGGCTTAGCTTATAGACAATAGGAAATGACAATTTTTATACAAATGAGTCTTAAAATATTTCTGATGGTATCTCAACCTTTTGGTATGTTTAACATTAGAGATTAGTCCAGACCAAGTGGTTCTTATGATTTATTTTTCACCCTCTGTAAAACTTGGATTTCCCTTACTACTTCCTCCTCTTCTTGTTTTGGAAAAGTATCACAAATTTTCCAGGATCCTAAGCACCTGATAATTCTAACATAACATGCTTGCTTTTGTCCACATTGTCATAAACTGCACTGCTATTGTTCTAGCTAAGCAATCATAAGCTGTCTCTGAACAATGGAAGAGAATTTTCTAAGTAGGTTATTTACTTTTTCCTTCACTTTCTTTGAAAACAAACAAATACACTGGAAGGAAGAGGATTACAACTCATAGGAAACTTAGTCCAAACAGAAGTTTTCAGCTAGCTGTCTTTTAGAAAATGCTTTTTCCCATAGTGCAGTCAAAAAAAAAATAAATTTAGTGACAACATATGGTCTGAAGGAAACAGTGGCTTTGTAGTTCAGTGTCTATCTTGAATCAGCAGCATTTCAGGAGGGCTCTATAAAAGTGTTCTGGTTTCACTGTAGTATCACTTGAGACACACTAGAATTCTGTACACAAATAAATACACATTATTGTAAGTCAGGAACAAGTGTTCACTCCCATGTTTTTATTAAAATTGAACACAGACAAGTATTTGAACATAGTTCTGGCTGAGAATCAAGACAGCTAGTATTTTTTTAGGATCATCTGGTTTTACAATATTCCAGAATCTCAGTTAACCCTTTTGAATGTATACTCACAGGAACATGAAAGTGAGCAAGCACCCTGTTATTCAGCCAACAATCACTAAATCATCACCAACAAACTGGTAAGTTGGAACTTCAAGGTTAAGGGGAGCAGGACCTTTCCTGATTCTGCCAGAGGCATCGTAATGGGACCCATGGCAAGGGCAGTAATAACCACCAAAATCTCCAGAGTTAGCAATGGGTACACAGCCAAGATGAGTACAGACACCTATTAATATGACCCATTCTGGTTTCTTTACTCTGTCTAAGTCATGCTGTGGATCCCTCAGTTTAGACACATCAACCTCAGCTTCCTGCTTAATCTCTGCCTGGGTTCTGTGACGAACAAAAAGGGGCTTCCCTCTCCACTTGAAAGCCATGTTCTTGCCTTCTGGAATGTCAGATAACTTGATCTCAATCTTTGACAACGCTAGCACATCAGCAGAGGCACTCAGACTGGAAATAAACTGCGTGACAACATTCTTAGCAGTATATGCAGTTGCTACACAGGCCGTTGCAGTCACCAGGTAGGAAAACCCTTTTCTAGCTTCGCTGCTGCTTTGAGAAGATGTGTTGGCATCTAGCACATCTTGACGACGATAGGTGGAGAAGTCAGGTACCACGACATCATTATGGATGCAACGAATGCTGGCAGGTGCTGTAAGAAAAAGAATATGAAATGACAACACTTTCAGGTACAGAATATTATGATGTATTTTAAGTTCTAATTTTTAATTGCATTTTTGGAATAAACACAAAGTTTGGTAAGCGTACAGTAGAATCTGGGAGAGGTTCTGGGTTTGCAGTGAAGTTTTTTTTAGAAGACTTTTAAGGCAAAACTCCTTCAATATACCATGACTAGCTAAGAAAAGACAGGCCTATTTTCCGTTCAGATGTTTCTCTGAAAAAAACTGCTATGAAAAATTCAGATTTAGTGAAGTTTGCACAGCTGTAGCTTAGCACTTTTGTGTTTTCCTTTGACTTAAGTATCTTCTATGCCTTTAATAATCTTAAGTATGTTGTTAAACATTTTTGAGATTAAAAATGCACTATCAGGAATCCCCCTTTACAGTAAAATGTTGTCAAAGCTAACTGCTCCAGTAAGTAATTTTTAAATCTGCAGCCTCCTATTTGCCAGGCTCAATTTGTAGAAGGATTTAAGGATAAAGCTAATAACTATCCAATTCCCAAGCTTTTCAAGTGGTATTCCAGGTCAAACCTGTGTGCTAAGGCCTTCCATTAGTTTGTCCAGCAAAAGATGTTTGCTCAGTGAAAATCTATAAGCCAAAGAAAAGAACGTGCCAAAGACAGAACATACTACTTGCCAAAGTGCAACCTCTGTTACTTGAAAAACAATACTTAGTCTTTACTTTTTCTAGCAGGTGGCACAAAGTTAACAGAAGTTAATCAAAACAACTATCTCAAAGTACTTAAAAGAACTCTCCGGCATTTATATAATGCAGAAAGGATTTATTTCAAAGGAACTCAGCACAGAGAAGTGTTGGCAAGTATTTGCTGTATGATTTTCATTGTGGAGAAATTAGCACTGAAATTCAAAATTCTGAAAGTAAAACATTAATTTATCTCATTATCAAGTCTTAAATTATTTCACATTTAGGAACAAGCAATATGACTAACTCTAAGAATTCCTTATAGCAGTGAAAAGGGTGTTTGATGTTAACTAAAACTAAATATCACCTACATTACATATAGATATGTACAATTTTCACCTGAACATATCTTTTATAGTTGAGGGTCAGGTGAAGTACATCCTTCTAATCACTACAGAGCATCTTCCACAAGGCACTGCCACTTCTCTCCATCACTTACTGTTGCATAGGACAGTCATTTATGAAGCAAACTGTTAGGACAGGTCTGGCATCAGCACAACTGGGCAGCAGTTCTCTATGAAAGGCATATCAGTCTGTTTCATGGAGACCCACTGCCCTTTGGCTCGAAGTCAGGCTCTGCAGAATGACCTGGGAGTAACTCTACCTGGCTGATGCTTTTATTAACACTGCATGAACTAGGGGAAATACAGGAACACCAAAACAGGAAACCATGATGGTTCTGACATTGTGAATTCACCATCATATCTCTTTTTCTGTCACAGTATAACACGTGTTCTCACTGCACATCTCTGCTTTGACGTCCCTCAGTTAAATACCGTACTGAAATATACAGAATTTTCCTGCGTCTTTCCAGCTGCTGAATATCCACCCTAGATCATTAAAAAGAAACGGGCTTTCAAGTGCCCTTAACTCTACAGTCATAAGCGCATGTTACAGTAACAATGACGACCTGAATAATTTTAGTTTCTTAAAGGGCAGCAAAGCCAGAACCTCTCAATGAACTCACGATTCTGCCTCCCCCCCGCTTGCCAGGCCGGACCTGGAGCGCGGAAGCACCCTCACCAGGCGCTGCGGTGAACCCCTGTTCTCCCCGTAGGCACAGGCCGATTGCTGCTGAAGGGGTACTGACGGAGACAGCAGCACTACTGGCTCGCCGCCCGTGGTGCCCCAGCGCCTCCCGGGGAAGCCCCCCGCCGGCCTTGGGTGGCGGCTGGCCTCTGGGCCCAGCTCCTGCCTGAGCTGTGGGGACGCGGCCGCCGCCCCTGTCCCGAACAGCTCCCCCGGCACATCCCCAGGGCCCTGCCCGCGGCATCCCGAGCCCGCACCGTTAAGGCTGGCGCTGGCGATGAGGCCTCCCCTGGCCGACCGGCCGCTCAACGACTCCCGACAGAGCAAAGGCCGCTTCAGGTCCAGCGGCACCTTCTCCGCCCGGCGCGCCGCCGCCGGCGCCAGCGGCTTCAGCGAACTGGGTACGGCGTGCGCCGCGGCCGACAGGTAAGGCGCGAAAGGCCCGGAGCGGGCGGCCACGGACAACATGGCGACAGCAGCGGCTACTGGGCCGGTCACCGCTGCGACCTTCTCGCCGGTAGTAGACTGCGCACGCGTGTGGCGTCACGCTGCCCGGCGTGGCGCGGTGGTGGCGTCATGGCAGCGCCGCTCGTGATAGTGGCAAGCGGCGCAGGTGCGTGGGTGGTGTTAGTGCTTGCTTTGTGGCGGCGGCTGGTTCCCCTTCTAGGGGGGTGTTGCTGGCCGGTGGGGAGAGGGAGATCCCGGGCTGCAGCAGCCACAGAGCCGCAGGGCTGCAAGTGGGGAGTCACCTTGATCAGCGGTGTGATGGCAGGAAGGGGCTTGGGGGGAGTGGTCGAGGGCCCCGGTCCGGTGAGGCAAAACTAAAAAAAAAAAGGGGATCGTGAAGGCCTGGGGCTAGGGTCAGGCTGGGCCCGGTGGAGTTGTGGAAAAGGGAGCACGGCGCGTAGATGACGGGATGGGTGTCATGGCTTGTAAGCAACAAGCCTTGTGTGGCTTTGATGCGGTGAGGCTGGCAGGCAAGCAGGGACAGTCAGAGTGTTTCCTTTGCCGATATAGTATTGTCTTTCCCTTAATAGGAATTAGTCTAAATTCCTTGGTTTCTGATTAATCTTTCCTTTTCCGCACATTTTTGTCGATTTCAAGGTACGTTTTTTTAATTCCTCTAGAGGCTTGACTGCCTTACCTGCTTCAGCGCTGAGACCTTGAGGATGAAGAGTACTTTCAGCAGCAGTGTACCCTGCCAAGCATGAAAGGGTGTTGGTATTTGCTGAGTTGTAGGCATTATGAGGAAACAAATTCTGCATCTGGTTAGCCCAAATACATGACTCTTTGTGCTCAGAAGCGACTGTCTGATAATATTCTTGATAATAGTGTCCCAGGTACAAGTTTCATCCTCTGCTCCTTCTAAGAGCTGCTGGGTCCAAATCTCCAGCTTCCCATCTAGTGTGGTTAGTCACTTCAGGGTCGTGATAGGGCTTGTCCTACCTGTGCCTGCCACCTGCCAGGTCTGGGACTCGCTGGGGAAGGTTAGTGCTGTTAAATCCAGAGTTGCTGTTGGGTGTGGTATTCTGGGGAGGTGTATTAACGTGGTTCCAAAACACCTTGGAGGGGTTAGCGTGTTCAGTTACCTGCTACTTTTGACGTTTCTTATTTCTTGTTCAAGATGTGGTGTTTGCTCCTTTTTATTTTTCTTTTTTCTTAGCTTATGTATATAGTTTTTGTCTTCCCATAGTCCTGCTAAGACTGTTTGCAAAGTGAGAAAAATGGTTTTTTCTGCTTGTCAAAGAAAACTGGTGAGTGATAGATTTTCCATGGTTTGAAGAACACAAAGCATGTCTTACACTGTTATTTTCCATTGCTTGTCAGCACGTTCAGTCTAGAGCTGAGACTACTGGGGAAGTCAGATAGTTCCCCAGAAACTCATCATCAATAATTGGGGGAATGAGGTAACACAGCAGCTGTAAGTGTTGCCACAAATACATTTCTTCCTATTCTTAATTACAAACGCTGGAGTCCAACTGTTGTCTTTGTTCAGATCAATTTCAGTCAGCTTTGCAAATGGCATGGGAAGCTTGCATATTGTTGCACCTTTAGATCTGCAGTTAGTGTAAAAAATAAAAGCAAACCAACCACAAAACACAGAATGAATCCCAACAAGAACACACAAGCACAAAAAACCCCAACTCCTCCCCTCCTGCATACTTTAAATACTTTTCTATTAAAGGAAGTAGTTTCAGCACTCTTGAGTATATTTGAAGAATTTTGATTATTTATGAAGAGCTTAGAAAATTGCTTTCATGAAGATAGAATGGATTATTTTCCAGAAGTTCCTGCTATATTTTTCAGTAGCAAAAAGCTGAATATAATGGTCTGTTCTAGGATTTTATTTTTTCTGTTCCCCAGCCATGTACACTGCTTGTCCCTGTGTAGACACAGACAAAGTATTAAAAAAGATTAAGAAAATACTTTGGCAGATTTAAATATTTCCTCTGCTAGGAATATGCTACATCTACACCAGTAGATTTGGCTTGACCTGCCAGGCTAGTCCTAAAATGCAGTGTGCAAGGCAGAAATTTGTAAGTTTCATTTTTATGTTTGGTTTCTTTAGTAATAAGTGTGATTTCACCCTTTTGACTGCACTAAAAAATAATGTGAAACAAAACAATTCTTCCATCGACTCCTTCCCCCATGCAACAAGCAGCAAATCACATCCTCCAGGCATATTAAAACCAAATCTACTGCTAAGGGCTGCTTTGGAGCTGGTAGTTCAGTTCATAAAATGAATCTTGGCAGATACAGGCCATTCACACTGAGGAAGGGCAGTACTTCTAGAGACAAGAAGGCAGAATGCCATAGTAGTCTTTCCTCCCTGTGCAACAAAGATGTTGGCTGCCTCTATAGAGCTATAGCCTAGATGCATAGACAGGCTTCTGGTCAGGCAGTAGCACTGTAAAACAGCATGAGTGTCTCAGGCTCTTGAAGCACTAACCCAGCTCTCTTATGAAGTCCTTCCTCTGGGCAGGGTTCCAGTTCTCTGCAGTAACCACTCAATTTGGGACCATAGTCTCACCCAAAACTTGTTTGGCAAGGGTAAAAGGGCAAAAGGTATGTCACATAGATGAATCCCAGACTAAAGGAGAGATCCATTCTCCACTAACAACTAGGGGGAATAAATAAATATTAGCAGGGTTGGTGGTGTGTTTCCAACCCCCTCCCCCCCAATTTATTGTACTTCACAGCATCAGTCTTATACTTGGCTTGTCATAGCTTTCAGTGTAAGATTTTGTTCAATACTAGGTGGATACACTAGCAGGTGCATACCTGTTCTAGTCAAGCCTTTTAAGTAGTTCAGGCCTCTAAAATTTTCCCAAAATATGGGATAAACTTGACACAAAGATATGTTGTGGAGACATTTGAGCTAAACTATCAACTAGAAATCTAATCAATTTCTAAACTAGTCAACCCAGTCTATTCATGCAAGGCTGTGAAACTTTAGTGTTTCTTATTGGCTGTATAAGGAGCTATTTTGAAATTCAGCTGTTGCTAATGGTGTTGCTGCTAAATTATTTTATGATTGTGCATAAAAAAACCTGTGGAGTGGTAGTTTGGGGACTGGCCTTACCAAGATTTGTTTAAGGGTTTCACTTTTTCATATAAGTAATTCACAATCTTTTTAACTGTTGTCTGAAGTATACTGAAATATGGTAGTTATAATTAAGTGGGATGGATCATTCTAGTTCCAGTGGTATTGATCTATAATTTATTACTTTCCCAGCAAGTCTGTGACATCTAAGGCTGGGTAGATAGTGATTTACCTAACTCAGCACACTGTACTCTTGGTAACTGTAGTTAGTAATGGTGTAGTAATTATAGGATACCATAATGATATTCTAGAGGAAGGGCAATTTGTAAAAAACCACTGGGGCTATGAATCTACATACAAGTGGAAATAAACAGTATTCAGGCACAGGGAGAGAAAACTAGGAACACCCATTTTAACAGCACAAGTTTTGCAAACATTATTTCATTTAAAAGGAGAAAAGCTACAGAAACATGATCTTATCTTCTATTCTCTAACAGATTATACATTTATCATCACTGTGGTGAAGTGCTGGTCCAAACCAAACAAGTTCTAACAGGGCAAGGGGAGTTTCTACTACAGCCTTCAGAAATCAGTATGCTGTAGGTACTTCACCATGAGACTGAGCATCTGACCTAGTGTTTGTAGAAGGATTTATTAGCAGCTGTGCATTTGGGGCTTTGTTGTTGTTGTTTGGGGTTTTTTTAAAAGGATTTCTGAGCTTTGGCAGTGATGGAAGTTTAGAATTTGCTAACCCAGCTCAGCTGTTTGGGATGAAGTAGAAATGGTCTCATCCCAAACAATATGTTTGTCTGACTGAGTGCTCTTCTCAGAGATATTTGTCAAAGTGTGCTTGCTATGTAGCTGTGATTATTTTTTTAAACATGGTTGTACATTTTTTAGAGGCAGTGTGGTCAGAAGATGATAAAAACATGAAAATATTTCAGAAAAAGAAGGCACCACGTTCTGTTACCAGAGTCCAAAAAAGAGCAATTTTAGTACAACTAAGCATCTTCCAGTGTGCAGGTGTTTCTTGGAGAACTGCTGTTAGGCTTATGTTCCCAAATATCAATACTGAGCAAGTGTTTTCCAGCCAAATCTGAAAGTTTAATGCCAATATAGTATTGTGTAAACCATCTAAACAGACCTCTGTGATTTGTTTTTGTGCATTCACAAGAGTGTTAGCCTCATGAAAATTTAATGTTCCTGTCATTTTAAACTAAGTTAAAAGTTCATTTGCATTAATAGAATCACTATAAGATGTTAGGGTTGCAGCATTATGGAATAGTTGCAGCACATTGTTATAATGCTTTTGGGCATGTGCAGTGGTGCTTCAGTGCCTTTCTTTCCATAGTATTTCATTCTTGTGTTTTCTTCAGACACTAGCTGCAGAACTTGGCTGGCTTTTCACTGAAACCTTGCTTACCTCAGGCAATTTGATCTTAACCAGAAAGTTACCTTTCTTTGAGTTCTTTGCCATCTTGCATTACTTTTATGCTCTGAAAAGTCAGTGCTACTGAACCTGAGACTTCAGGGTTTGCATTTGCCTTTTGGTTTTGCATTGATAATTTTTGTTTCTCCCTGAACAAGATTATTAAGAAAGAAAAAAAAAAAACAAACAAAACCAAACCCTCCAAACTTCACTGGTAGAGCATTGTTAGTAAAGCAGGTATGCTCTGCTTCATCACACTGGAAGATGAGGATTTTCATGTTGTGCTATAGAGTGCCATGTGGCCAGGTGATTCTCCACCCCACTTCCTCCAGTCACATTGTGTGAGTGCAGATGATGTAATGTAGTCCAGCTGCATGCACGAGCTTGTTGCTCACAGAGACTGACTCTTTAGCAGACCCTACTGCTAGAGTGGCTCCAAATATCTGCAGTTAATTCCTTGCAGAATTAATGTTCATTACAGTAGTTTCTGGTTTATGGTGTGGTACTAGGGAAGCTGCTAAATAAATCTGAAGATAGGTTTGTGTGTGCAATACAGTTTGTTTAAAATTATGGTCACCTTTTGATGTATAGACATTGCTGTTCTTTGAAGATGGCTTGTCACTTTGGAAAGTCACAAGATGTGCTCAAAAGGAGTGTATGTGAAAAGTGAGGATCAAAAATGGAGAGCAAAATTGTGAAAAAGATCTACTAATGTTCAGTTGGTCAAGCATTCCCTTCCCACTCCCTGAATTAGTTGAAATGATGACATCTTACTGCTACAGTCTGATCTAAATTTAGCTTTTTCCCACTCAAGGAGGAAATAAGTTGAATAAATATCATGACAAAGAAGAAATCTGATGGCAGCTTTTTACTTCTCTTTCTGTTAATGCAGGAGTAATGGGCAGGAGTTCACAGCTTTAGTAGCCATCTTGCTCTAAATCTCTTGCATTCCTGCTTGATAAGGTTAAGATATGTTGCCTTAAGCAGAAGGGCATGGAATATCTGCCTCTGGCAGACATGCTCAATGTTTTGAGTGTAAAATGAGATAAATACAGAGAAAGTGTATTTCTCCTTCCTGCCCCCCCNAGAATGGGATTTTCTGAGTCTATTCTAGAGAGGAAAGAAAATGAAACCATTTAAATGAATTAAAAATAAAAAGACCAATGCTAAGATTATGTCAAAATTTTACATAATTGTCCAGATGGACAAAAAGAGCCATATAGATGTGAAATTGTTAAGATCTGATCACACAAATAGGAAATGGCAACAAAAGGTGTCTGAGCAGGCAGAAGCCAAAGGCTAGAAGGTAATTGCCTGGAGCAACATCAAAGGCTGCTCAGCAAGGCAGCAGCCAAAGGCTAAATGAGGTTGCCTGGAGCATCATTAAGGAAGCTAGAACAAAGGGTACAAAGGTGGGTTTGAGGGAAAGTGTTTTCTCCCTTTCTCTTGCATTTTCTCTTCACATTTCCTGAGAAATCTTTGACACTGTTTACCTGTTGAAGGGCAGATGTTTGACTCACAGCTGGCATCCACTATTACATATACTTTTCTTTTTATGATGCCTGCATATGGAAGCAAAACCAAACTGTTTTCAACTTCGTGATCACCTTTGAGAACTGAAAAGCTTTACAAAGGATAACCCAAACCTCTCTTGCTTTGCTTACCTATGTATTACAGTTAATTTGTCTGAAGAATTCCATCTTGTGTCTGACACCCAGCTGACAATGTTTGTGTGGTTTGCAGTAAAGAGCCATACCATGAAGAGCTGATGCAATGAAAATGTCCACATATCATAAGTTTTTCCCTTACTTCCCCTTCTAATAGCTGTGCAGAGACCTCACCTGTAGCCTTTTCTCATCAGAATGCCTCAGTTGAATTGTAGGACTTGATCCTAAAATAAATTGTAACTGGTTTGCAACAACTGTGTTTCTCTTGGTTTCAGCTGGATCACTGCAGATCTGTGTTACTGTAAGGAGCATTTAGTTTAAAAATGCTGTGCTGAGACAAAAACCCCTGACCCTGGTCTCAGACTGTGGTATTGATCCCTGTGTGCCTCAGGGAATCTGGAACAATATGTGCATAATGTGTACCTGAATTGAGCTAATTACACACTATAGTCTGAATCATCTGAATGTTTTTGTGGCTATTACTAAGCACTTCCTTCAATAGTAGCTTGTGAATATCTGTCTATAATGCAAAAATTGTGGGTTTTTTAAAAATCATCTCTGTTGTTTTTTATGCATAGCCTTTATTTTCTGTCCTTTACTTATGTAGAAATGAGAAATAAGAGCCTTTTCCTGTCTTTTATGCTTAGCTAGAAGAAGAATCATGCTGCTGAGGCTGTTCTTAACAGTTTACAGTAGAGTTCCTCCAAGGTTTTAGATTTCTTGTATTTCTTATTTTCATGTTTTTAGTGACCCTTGGTGCCAGAAGTAGACACACTAATGAAATCTGTTGAGGCAGACTTAAGAAGTATTTTCTACTTAGGGAAAAATCAGACTATAATATTGAAAGGATTAGAAAACTTTACAAGTTAGGATCATATTTAGTAGTACAAAGTACAAGGTCATGCAAGATCATTTGGAGATTCATATCAAACACTTCTACTGCAATTTGTAGATCTGTCATAGGAAGTGACAGGAGAAGGAAGAAGATCTAGATATGTGGTAAGTGATCAAAGTGTAACTGTGCAATGTGTCATTTAAATAGGTCAGTGGGATACCAGGATGCATGAGTTTTTCAGTAGATAACAGGAAATATTAATTTTATTATATAAAGCCACTGCATGCAGATACACATAGAAGGGACCTCCTGTGGCACTGAATATGCAAATATTTTTCTCAGTTTGCCAAACTCAACTTTCAAATGGTTTGGTGAGTGAGCCTCTATGGGTAATCTCAGGGGATCAGACAGTAATCTTGGTTGTCACAAGTCCCTGTGGAATGCCTGTTCAGTTACAGAACTAATCTGAAATGAATCGTGTAATTGAGAGCAAATACACTGATTGGAGTTATTGAAACAAGTACAAGAAGCAATATTTGGAAGAGCTGACTGTGCTCTTTTTCACACACATCTCTCTATAACCTTGGAGATTGTTCTTTCTCTTTCCTTTCTCTTTCATTTTTTCTTAAAAAAAATTAAATGTGGTTGGGTTTTTTTGCCTTGAAATAAAAAAAAAGGATCTCAAGAGCTCTGACAGCTTAGACCTTCATCTCCTGTGCTTTCATTTCCTAGGAGAGCTTCTGCTGGAAAAGTATGATCTGGTATAAATTCATCCACTCAAGAGCACTCAAGTCCTTAAGATGCTTCTTGGGTTTTTTTACTTTTGGTTAATGCTGATTAATAATTGATATCTCTCTACCATGACTTCCCTTTCCAGAAGTAAAAAAGGGATTTGACATATTACTTTTTTAAAAAGCTTAAATTAATGAACACAGTAAATGTAGGCATACTGGTAAGCAGCATCCTGACCTAAAGAAGCAATTAAAAATAAATTTCCCATCTCCAAGAAAGATAAAAATAATAATTCAGTAAGAGTTGTTGCTGCAGCTTGAAAGTGAGAATAAATTTCTTAAAGCAAAAAGAATGTTCTGAGCACTCATTTTTATAGAAGGAAAAAAGAAACTAAAAATACTTAATGCACTAAAAAAAACCCCCAAGAGCAAAGGCTGAAATAGCATAATCCTTTCCTCCCGAAAATATGAAAATGGGAAGGAACTGAGTAGGGAAATAGACTTTTAAATATTGAAATTCATTATTTTAAAGGAAGTGCTCTGAAACAGCACGCTGGTAGTATTAATGCTGGCAGGGGAGCGTGTCTGTGGGAACAGAGTGAAAATCATCTGAATAAGTCATGGAGATCACTTGTCTGTATAAAGTGCCCAGAAGTACATGAACAGTGATATAGTTGTCCTCAGGCCCTCCAGGACAGTGACCTACCTTGATTCTCATGAATGTCTGAGCTGAAATGCATATTCCCTTCCTATGGTAAGCACACTGTGTGACCATGATGCATGACTTTAGGGCCTGACCCAGCTCTCACTGAAGTCTGCTTTCTACTTAAATAGCAGGTGAATTGGGCCAGCCAGAGTTACTTATGATCCCTGTCAAAGAAAAAAAGATCCATTTCAGTTACTGATAATGTCCTTTCAGTTTTCAAATGATTTGGCACTGTAGTGGAGACTAAAAATACCAGATTAGATTGCTGTGGCAATGGAAGAATCAAATGGGTTTTTTATGCCTAGAAGAATTGGGTCAACCTCAGAGCCACAGCTAGCTTGGAAATGAAGTGGCACATGAGTTGGTCAGGGAGAAAGGAGCAGACTGCTCCAGAGGCATGAGAGAATGGAGTTTAAGGCAGGAGGTCAAGGCTGAAATACTGGCACTGTTGAGCTCATTAAATTATATGTTGACTTCATTGGAGGCAGAATTTCACTTGAGATTTCCCTGAATAAGGGGAATTCTTTGATCAGTTGACATGTGTCCACCCTCTTGTCATGTCTCCCTCGTTCTTCTCCCTCCTCCTTGCATTTCAATATTAGAAATTGTTGGATAATTTATCAGTCCTTTTTGAAGCATGAAGAAACTTGGCAGAGAGTACAAAGTTGAAAGTAACTTATTCTATAACAGTTTCAGATCCACGCTAATCATTAATTTTGAGTAAGATTATTTTCTTTTCAACTGCTTCTCAGAAGGCTATCATCTTTCCATGTGACTGATAGGACAACATGGGCATGGCAAGCCTCCTGGCAGTCCTCAGGGAAAATAGCAGCATTGCTGCAAGTTGTGGAGGCATCCGGGGGAAGTCAATGTCTTGGTTACTTTGTCTGATTGCAAGATCACCTGTGAAAGTGCCACAGAATCAGAGACTCCATCCTCTGCAAAGGAAATGTGATAAGTAGCAGAGAACAATATGTGACTTCAGGTAAGTATTTTCATTTTCCATATCCACATAGTTTTGCTTGACCTGCTAGAAGATTAGAGATTGGAGTTTAGTCAAAGACAACTGTCAGTTACATTTTCTGAATATTCATGTTGAAGATTTTATTTTAAGCAGTTCACAAAATGCTTTTTACATTTTTAAATTGCTCCATGAGTATGTATCAATCAACAAAATACAGCAGTAATGAGTTCCTTTAATAGCAAAGAGCTCACTAATTACCATCCTGATTATATAAAACAAGTTTTTAGCCAACAAAAAAGCTCCTGCAGGCAGTGTCCTTCCACCTGCTGGGGAGTGGGCAATTCTAATTAAAAAGTAAGAGGAAATAATTTTTCTTTTTAGTCTGTTTAAATCCCAGGGGAAAAAAGTGCTCACTTTCTATATGTGACATCTGGAATTAGTAGATGCTACCACAGGTCTTTGGAAAGACTACACCACCACAAAATAGCTTGCCACAAATGCTGTCTTTTTCCTATTCAAAAGGGAGGTCTTCCAGGTGTGAGATCTGGTCTGAGGCCTGCCAGTGAACATGTGATTTCATTTTGGCCAAGATACATTTTCTGATTTCTTTCACTACATACTTTGGCAGCAGGGTGATGAATGCTTTGTACTGATGCCGAGCAGGGAGTCTCTGGCTGTCCACAAATATGTTGTCAGTGGACTCTGGAGAGCTGTCATCGGTCGAGTTTGTCAGAAGATTCCCCACAATTTCACATGATTTCTCTAGTAGGCAACATTAGTAACTATGCTAAAATGAAACTCTAAATGAACATTTGAAAAACATGCCTGGTTCTTAGCTATTGCAAAGCCAGGGGATGGCCTCCTGGTTATGGCATTAGGCTGGACTTTGAGGAGCCCGTGGGCTTGTGGGCAGCTTGGGCAAATTGCTTTGCCTCTGTGCCTCATCTGGAATGTGCTTTGTTAATACATGAAAAACCATGAGGTCCTTAGAGGCTGGGGCTAAATAAGGTAGTTAGGTACACTTCAGACAGAAAGGAGCAAAGGAAAGCAAGTCTGGAAGCTTTTTTGTTTGTCTTTTTGTTCTATATTCTCTCTCTTTCCTTATTTTTCAGAGGAAAAAATGAATTCTGAGAAATGCATAAACCTTTTCCCTTTAGATAATTGGGAGGAAGAGAGATGGAACAGTGGAGTATCCCTTGGGACTAATGCCTGATCTAGATCTAATGTGGGCATGCCGTTCACAACACTAATGCATCCGAAAATGATTGATTCCTGTTGGGTTTATGGCTATCACACAAATTAGATTGTTGATGCTATGGAAATAGCAGTTGTCAAAACGTTCATTTTCAAAATTTATTTATCTGACTAAGGAATTTCTAATGCAGTTTGACCTTTAGTCTGAATCAAGATACCTTTTGTGTTTTTGTTCTGGGAAAGGTTCATAACAGATAGTTCAGAACCTATAAGCAAGGAACTTGGAGGTGATGCTGAACACTTAACAATAAGAACTGATGCAAATCCCGGTTTTATTTAGAATAATTGCAGATGACAGTTACTGAATATTCAGTGTCTCATTTTAAATGTGTCTGTATGCTCAGCCTTCCTTCTGGTGGATAGTTCTGTTTATCAGAATTTCAAGTCCTTACTCACGTTTCAAGCAGAGACTAGGATGTGTGCAAACTTCTAGCTCCTAAAAATACCACATTGTCAGCAGGAACATGTGAAACAACACAGATCACAGTTCGTTTTGGTTTATTCTCTGGGTGAAGAAAGAAATTAACTTTTTGGTCCTAGAAAACCAGTACTTTTTGTAAGTGGTACAATTCTTTAAAATGTAAATAAGAATCTTCTGCCTTCCTTTTATCTCTGGAAAATAAATTATTACCTTTTCTCTTGGAATGTTGTAGTTCAAAAAACCTTAAATTTTAATAGGAAAAAAATTGAAAATATGGCTATTTCATTTTAGTGGGGTAAAATTGTTTAGTTGAATGTCAGGCACAGAATATTAATGTTTTTGTACAGAGAAAAATGTATAAGAATTACATTATTGTACATTTTATTTAATTTATTCTGCCTGCAGATACTAATTTACTTCATTTCCGTGGATTTAAGGAATGCATTTGAACTGAAATGTTATGCTTAAAGGCATCAGTGAGTGATATAAAGGACTGTACCTGTGGTTCAGAATAAAAAGATAAAAGGAAAAGAAACTATTACTCCTAAGGAGAATTAAAAAGGAGGGGAGGAAAGCCCTTTTTAATAATGGTTCATTTTCTTCGTTTTTAGTATAAAGTGATAAAAGGAAATAAATTCATGTTCCAAGCCTCAGCCATAGCATAAGGTCATTTATGAGGATGTTATCTTCATGGGTGAAGAAAAGTTTTTCAGAAGTTGTTAATATTGAAAGTAGGGAAAGTGGATTAAAATATCACTAGTCAAAACCAGATTGTCAAGATGACAGAATAAACCTGTATACCTGTTTTCCAATTTTCATCTCCACATGGAAACACGGCATGACGCTGAGTTTCAGCGCAAAGAAACAGAACATATCGATCAGCAGCTTGGTAGGAGGGGAATCATGTATTTAGAAAGCAGATACTGAGTTTGATAAAACAGAAACACATTCCTAAATCAGTGGTTGTGTTCTCTGTTGCAAGAAGTGTTCTTGGACAATGTCCAATTTTCGCTCAGGCTCTTTTCCAAATACATGTCACTGTACCAGTTTCTGGTCCTTGGGGATTTCAGGTGAGGTTTGAGGAAGGCCATTGAACCATTTCTGTTGGGCAAGTAGTTCATTGAAATGTAAGGGCCAGTGAGCAGCATATGAGAGGGAGATGGCTATATGAACAGCTGTCCCTGTTTACAGTGTAACTGGAAGAGCAGTGTATGAAGGAGATAATAGGCACAGTCACATGTATCTGTATGGATACAGTGAAAGGGATCAGAGGAGTAATGAGAGTACAACTTGAGGTGTGAAGAAGAGACAGACTTAGTGTGCAGAATGAATGCCACTGATGCACATGTCTAGGTGCGTTGGGAGGGCTGAGGGTGAGAGGAAATATGTATAGATACCTATTTTGATTTTGAGACAGAACATCTTGCTTGAGGAACTGAAGAGGGGAAAGGTAGTATTCCTTAAAAGCATTGTCAGAAAGGCTCGTAGGAGCAGAATGGCATTTTTACTGGAGTGTTTGTCAACCCTTTCATAGAAAAGTGGCATGGTTTTGCTACTGATGCTCTCCTGTTGCTTGCACTGCTGTAGGTTCCTGCCATTTGACATGTACATCGTTTCACTGTCCAGGTAGAAGAAAACTGCATTCTTTTTCTCAACCAAAAGGGAGAGCGTGAGTGTCTTGGGGATCAGTCTGGTGTCCCAAGTATTGCCATGAGATGTATGATGCCAATTTTGGAAATTGTCTGCTGAAGAGCATGATGTTTTGAGGCCTACTTATAAAGCAAAACAAAACCAACCCCCCAAAAACTAACAAAACCCCCCCCCCCCCCCAACAAAAAGTGTGGTTTCACTGAAAAACGTTTTTGCATTTGTAGTGTGAAAACTTCATTAGTGTGGACAAATTAGGACAATTTCTTATGATACTTTCTGGGTAACTGTGCATTTTCCTGTTTGCTTTGGGAATATAGTCCTCAGGAAATCTATCCAAAATCGTGGCACAGTTATGCAATAATATAAATCCATTCCAGAAGCTGTCTTGGTTTGAAGCATGGCTTGCTTTTTACCTACCTGTTGCAATTCCATTTGATTTGCTTTCTTTGCCTTCCATCCCTCCTCATAAGCCATTTTCCTATTTCATTGAGGAAAGAAATGAGAAATACAGAATTTGAGAGGGAAGAATATGTATATGACAGATGAAATGCATTTGAATTATTGTTTTTTATCTTTTGACACTAGTAGTGCTTAATACCAAATTCTCTAGAGCTGTATGATTAATACTGTTTTTAGTTTCATTCCTGTGAGAGATGTATTTTCCACTGCAGAGTTTTTCTTCTTTTTATTTGCATAATTGTCTGCTTTGGATGTAACCATAACAGAAAAACCTGTTAAAGGCATCATCTCTCCATTCGTGCATGGCCCCTACTGCATATATTCAACATCATTAGGATTTATTTTTTTATTTTTTATTAGATTTGCAGCAGTATTTTGAAATAGTTTGGGGGTTTTTTTGGAAGAAATTGCAGTGTGGTGAAGTAATAACTACACCTTCCCTCCTTCACCAGCTGTCCTATTTTGTCCTATGGGGGGTTTTTGGTTTGTTTTTCTTTTGGGTTTGGGATTTTTTTGTTTGGTTGATTTTGGTTTGTTTTTTTTTTTTCCCCTTCTAGTTAATTTATTTTACTTACTACACTCTGTTACTTGGCTTACATATTTTGAGGTGGATGGAGTTGGTTACCCAGAGATACATTTTGTTAACACTTACTGTGTAAATTCTGTTAATTGGTCTGTGTCAGCAAGTCTGTAATTTCACAGAATCACAGAATGTTAGGAGCTGGAAGGGACCTTGAAAGATCATCTAGTCCAACCCTCCTGTCACAGCAGGATTCCCTAGACCAGGTCACACAGAAGTGTGTCCAGACAGGTTTTGAATCTCTCTGGAGAAGGAGACTCCACAGCCTCTCTGGGCAGTCTGTTCCAGTGCTCTGGCACCTCAGCTGGGACAACATTTGGTCTTGTATTCACACAGAACCTCCTATGCTTAGCTTACAACCATTGCCTCTTGTCCTGTCACTGGGCTTCAGTGAGAAGAAGCCAATCCCATCCTGCTGACACCCACCCTTCACGTATTTATAAGCATAGGTGAGGTCACCCCTTAGTCTCCTCTTCAAGCTAAAGAGACCTAGCTACCTCAGCCTTTCGTCATCAGGAAGATGTTCCACACCCTTAATTACTCAGACATATCTGGTTTTGTTATCCTTCCTAGGTAAAACATGCCACTTTCTGGTCATGAGTGAAGATCCAAAAAATTGTCATTTCTTGTAGGGACTGGGGGAAGGAATACTAATCTCTGTGACAAATGATTTCTTGGCCTAACTGCTTGGTAAAATGTTTGGAGGACATTGAGCAGAAAGTCACTACCTCAGTAGAAGTATAATCTTAATTGGAGATGATGAAGCTTATTATTAATTGAGAAGTGAAGGAATGTCATCCTGAACAGCAGTGGAATGTTGGGACAAAAAATTATATGCCATGTGCTTCTACTAGCACTCCGGTGTCAATAACACAGCCCAACCCCACCCCATTCCTGTGNGTCATCAGGAAGATGTTCCACACCCTTAATTCCTCAGACATATTTGGTTTTGTTATCCTTCCTAGGTAAAACATGCCACTTTCTGGTCATGAGTGAAGATCCAAAAAATTGTCATTTCTTGTAGGGACTGGGGGAAGGAATACTAATCTCTGTGACAAATGATTTCTTGGCCTAACTGCTTGGTAAAATGTTTGGAGGACATTGAGCAGAAAGTCACTACCTCAGTAGAAGTATAATCTTAATTGGAGATGATGAAGCTTATTATTAATTGAGAAGTGGAGGAATGTCATCCTGAACAGCAGTGGAACGTTGGGACAAAAAATTATATGCCATGTGCTTCTACCAGCACTCCAGTGTCAATAACACAGCCCAACCCCACCCCATTCCTGTGAGTGCCAACAGCTGGGGTGCTCTGGGCTGGGTCCTCCTGCCAGGTGCTTGAAATTAAGCCCTTTGTAGGAAGCTAATTGGGCCAAGGTGGGCAAAGGGTGTGCTTGGTGATAAAAGCCAGGCTCCAAGCAACCTTGTTCCTACTTTGAGTTTGGGTGGTTAAGGAGTAGGCTTCTCTCTGGAGTTTTCCCAATCTGTACCGTGGAGAGAAGATAAGAGGCTCTGTGTGTTGTTTTGTCTCCATATCACAACTCTATCTTTCTGCTAAAGATCACTTATTAGCTGTTCTTAAAAAGGTCCTATTTTACACTTCTTTTTCTCAATAGTGAGTCTGTGCAAGGCTCCTTAGCCATCTCCTGAACTTACTGATTCCTTCCTTCCTTTAGGAAGGTAGGTGGTTTCTTCTTGAGAGAGGGGACACTGCTGACAAAATACGCTCTCAGGTGTCTGGCTCTAGAGTTCTCTGTTCTCTTGGTCAAAGAACATCTCAAAGATGTTTTCTTTGCATTAAAGAAAACTAGATTCTCACTGTTTCTTTGTGGTATGTTTTGGGGCATCATGCTTCTGTGTGTGGAGAAAAGGAAATGTAATTTGGATTTTGAGTTGTGAGCTTTAGTTGTACTTTCAGTGGCTTTGGGGGTTGTAAAACAGGCTATAAGTGTAATTATTGATCTCCAACTAAATAATAAAATGTGGTAATTTTCTATCCACTCTAAGAACTATGTGCTGATTGCATCATTTTTCTTCCATGAGTTCAAAAATTACTTGAAGGAATATGATTATTTTTTAGCAGAATATTGGGAATGAGTTAAGCACTATAGTTCCACCATCTTGAAAATCATGGAGATACATTTATTCGGATAAGGTTTCCTCTTGCTCTCACTGGTATTGATGGGACCTTTGTAGTCTGCACTGTGATAAGCTTTATGACATTTTTAATGATAGCATTTGGCCCTGAGGTGCTGTACTAGTGGAGCCTGTGGTGATTCCGTAGGTACGCTGAAAGACTCCAGTGAATCATCCTGGCTGGTTTAGTTCTGTATTTCACTTTCAGAATGTTTTCTCTGTTTTTCCCACAAGGAACATCCTTGGCTGAAAGGTGGAAAGTTGTATTGCTTATGAAAAATTCTGGGGTTTTGTTATGCTTTATAGTAGCTTGCTGTTTATTTCTTTCTGATAACACAAATGTTTGCACAGACCCACTTCCACAGATAATAACTGATTTAAATAGTCAACATCAAACACAAAAGGTTTATGAATACAAAGCAAAACATCTTGACAAAAGGTGAGCAGACTTAGCAAGGGTGAGATAGTATGTTTCAATGTCTCTCTTGGTGGAATCACATCTTTACTTTCAATTTCCTCTTTAATGTAACATACATTCTGTAAATATTGTTGCTGCTGACAAGAACATCAATTTGTGTTATTCATAAAGAGACTTTCAGTGTTTGAGCAATGAATAGCAAGCAGGAGGAACAATTGCTTCCATTTTTATTTCTTAGACATTCCTCTGCTAAAAAATGGAAGCAGTCAATTTATGCTTATCAAACACATACTGCTTTTGGGAAAAGCAGAGTTTTAGCAAAAAAACATATGCAAGTGAGGGGAGGTAAATTTGTTAAAGTATATTTATTTCCTTTTATGTATTAGAAATTGTCTGCTAAATAAAAGTGTAGGAGACTGGGATATTTTGCAAGAGTTATAAATTAGTGGTTGTGAAGTGATCATTTTAACAGACTATATTGAATATTTTTTTCCAAAGTAATTGGTGTAAGAGATGTGGATGTTTCTGTTAGATTAGGTTTAATCACCATAAGTAACACAACGTTAAGTTTGATGATATGGCAGTATCCAGTAAACGTGCTTTGCTTTCAACCTTAGTCCTTACCCTGCACTTACCCATACGCTTTACTTCATTGAAGTCAATTGAACCATGTGCATGCTTCAGATCAAGTGGGTGCACAAGTGCTTGCTGAACTGGAATCTTATTCAGTGTAGTTATCAATGTGAGTAAATAACAATTTCAGTAAAATGTGGGGGCTACGGTGGAGTAGCACTGCAAAGAGCTGCAAATCCAAAAAGAAGAGTTTGAGGTCTGGGTAGAAAGGAGCAGAATGACATCTTGGAGTATGCTTAGTCTATGTGGGAGGACGCCATGGAAAGAAGATGCAGAGTAATGCACTCTTCCAAACCCAGTGCAGTGCTGCCCTTTCACTCTTTGTCTAGGTTCAGTTGAAGCTACATCTCTCAGAAATGCAAATCACTTTCCTAAAAGGCTGGTGCATAAATGCTGAGGAAAAACTATTAAAATCTTCAGAGTGTGAATGATCTTACGATCTCAGGACTTGAATAGGTGAGTTAGTGACTACTTCCCACTTTACAATCACTACGAATTGCAGGTGCTTGAGAATTTAAGTTAAAATCAAGAAAAAACCTGAGTTATTCTGACAGTGCCACTTGGCAAATTGCCAAGGAAGTCTAGGCAAGAGTTACAGCTGCATTAAACAGCTTAGTGGGGTGGTATCTTCTGGTTTGGTTTTTTTTTCAGCTGGAGAACTTGCTCTGCCATGGAAATCAGAGACCACCCAAACCAGAAGTCTTTACCAGTTGTGTGTATACACCAAGAAGCTCTGGGAGGGGAGCAATGGGCCATGAAGAAAGCTCTACTTCTGCCTTAGTAGCTCTGGAATATATATTTTGGTTCTGGTCTTTTTTTTTCTTGTTGTTTTTACTTCTTTTCCCTAAATCTCTGTTCCTTTTCCAATGGCCAGAAATGCTTTGCCTGAAAGGGGTCAAATTTGCATTCATTTCTACATTTACCATTCAGTGTGCAGACATGTGCCTGTAATTTTCATGCATAAACTTGAAAGAAAAAATGGTGTTCTGTTTTACAGTTCACTTGAATATGGTACCTTTTATGTGAAGAATAATAGTTAGTGGTATTGACAGTGGTGCATAAATACTCTGTGGCATGACTGAAGCAGTGACATTGTAGTCTGATGTTCCCTATTGTTGTTTTAAAAGATGTACCAGAGATGGAGTAGGAGCAGGCCCCTCCTTTATCTTATGCTCCCTGCCAGCCAATATTACTTCTGTAATGTGTGTGCAGTTCCCTAGTGATTATTCTACTCTGCTGTCCTTTAAATAACAAAGCATATTCAACCCTGTATTTTGCTATTTGCAACAGCTATTAACATGGATTTCCTACTTGTTTGTAATGTGCACCAGGGAAAATTTATCAGTTTCCTTAACAATGCTTGAGTTTACTCTGCTTGTCAGAGGGGTGTTCCAGGTGTGATTACATCTACTCATTAGATCATCACAGGAAAAATGATATTCCAGCACTTGTACTATTGTATGCTGCTCACTGTCATTTGAGACATGTACACTGAATGCAGAAGGGAAAACAAGCATCTGCTTCCTGGAAGTAAGCATCCCTGAAATTAAGTGTTGCTTCTTTCCAGATGAGATGTTACCAACTGGAGGGGACAAACAGTGTTAACTGAGTGCTTTCCTTTTATTTTCTATTTACTTCTGTTGTAAAAATAATGTTTTTCAGTATTCTGCATACATATAGGTAGACCTGTTCAAAACAAGTACACAAGAGTTCTGCTTAATGGTAATGAAGCCACAGAGCACTTTGAGAACTGCAGTCAGGAGAACATATAGTTCATCATTTTTATTGGGGGTTTGTATCACTGACAAGAAAAGTTGTTCTCCCTCTCTTTTTTGTGTGAGAGTATGAGGTTGCTGGTCATGGACAGTTTTAAGTCCTTCTAAATATGCATTTCCTTTAATTCATTAAGAGACTTCGTGTTCCAGCATATCCATTACAATGACAAACTGACACTGTAAAATTAAAAAGCCTGCAATTACTCACTGGGTTTGTATTTTAATCAAAGCTATTGTAATATGACTCTAGGGAGCCCATAAATGGCAAAACAAAGGGTTTGGGATTTATGTGTGGCCTCTGTACACAGAATGTCTAAGTGGAAGGAACTAGGGAAGAACAAAAATGCTGGATTTCTTTCCTGCATTCAAGGATAATTTCAAGTGTATTTTGAGCAGAGTCTAAAAGAGGTCTCTGGCCAGCTCAGGATCAGAGAGATCCAAACAAACAGGTCTTCTCTCTCTGCTTTGGCTTTGAATATTGAGACCATCCAGCAAAACCATGTTGGGCCCATACCTTATTTTCATGAATCATCATTCCATGAAAGACCTTCAGGAAGTAAAGCAATATAGAAAGCATTTCTGCATGCATTGCGGTTATTAGTCAGGTAGTAATTGTATCATTTACTTCTCTTATACAGTGGATATGTGTATGGTGCATGTTTGTGTGTAGGCAGGAGAGGAGACAAGTGTACTGCTCTTGATTTGTGGTTTGTGATTTCAAGAGGAATTTTCTCATTTTGTGTAAAGCAAGTTTGATTCATTGCCTGTATCTCTCAGGCTGCAGACCTCTGACGTAAAAAAGTGAGCAGCAGCGGGAATAGCAAGACAGTGAAGCTTATTTGCACAGTCCTGTTAGGAGAAGGTGTTTCCACTGCACTTAGTGGAATTGCACCTCCTGTACTTGCTGAAGACATGCATTTTGGGTGTCCTTCCCTGTAAAGCAGCAGGGGCAGGCCTTGTGTGACAAAGCAGTTATCCTGAAATTTTTATAGTAAGTTTTATGCTCTTCTCTATTGTCCACAAAGTTTATACAGGACTGTATAATTCTGAAGGAAATTAAATGAACAAGACTGCTCTGAAGCTGATATGGCAGCTGCACCTTAAAACTTGGGTTTTCTCCCCAGGGTTCATGTGGAAGCTATTATGGGTTTAATCAGTATTTGTTACTGGATGGCAAAGATATGAACAGACATTCTCATTTTGGACTCAAATGTGGTTTTGCTACAGACGGAATTTCTACACAGAAAATTTGGTGTAGAACCTGACATTTTGCAGTGGCTCTTCCTTCATGGAGTTCCCCTGTGGGTGTAACTGAGATGCCCTAAGGTCACCTGCATGCACAGTAACTAACCAGGCTTTCTTTGTAGCTTTGTGAGCAGCTGGAATTTGTATGTTCTCCTCAAAGAATTTGCAAACCCCCCATGGGCTAAGTCTAAGAGGTTCACTTTAGAATTTGACAGATGCAACACTCACACTTAACCAGTTTCTCTTATTGTGCTCAGTTTGTCACCTGATGTATCGACCACCTTGTCAATATTTAAGGTATCATGATAGAAATGGGCTTCCAGTATCTGTGAGCAGTTGCAGGTACAAAGTTGGCCAGGCAAGACAGTTATATTTTCTTATGTTCAGAGTATTTTCTGTTTGTCAGCACAAAGCTCTTCTCATTTGTGTGATTAGGGAGGAGCAAGTATCTGTGGTGGAGAAAAGTAGCTCAGCATGTAATCCAGACACTTAAACATGCTAAATGCATGACACTGATACTCAGAGTGACAATTCACCCAAAAGCAAGAATGGAAACATTTTTCTAATTCCTCTCTGAGCCAGATGCCCTAACTCCTAGTGAGAAGCAGGATGGCCTCTCTAGCTACCATGGCCCTAATGGAGAGGGGGAGTCCTGGGAAGGCAGTGGTGGTGCTGTGGGCTGCAGAGATTTCACCCATCTGCCATCTTCATTCAAAAGCCTCTTTCACACTAGCTGGCACTGCAGTAGCACTTGCTACCTTGCCCATTTGTTTGCAAAAAATAACCCACCTAAGCCAGTGGAGTCACCCTGCAGTGCAGTAAAGTTTGTGTTTTCATTCATTTGCTCCTTTTGCATATTAGGACTTTATGCTGTTATACATATATGTGTACATTGTTAAAAGCCTGCATGTGACTAGTAGTCCAGAACCATTCTAAATGCACAACCATCCCTCTGATGTGTTTGCTCAGACTGGCTTGCAAGTTATTCTTTCGATCATCATTGGATTACACAGTGCCCTTTTAAAGCCCTCTGATTTCTTCCCTTCTACTGTAATTCCTAACCTATACTGTTGAAAAACCTTCAGTGTTTAAATATGTTTTTAAGCATTTTTTCATTGCTGGAACCTGCTGCTTCCCCATTTGTAAAGTCTCATGATCAGCACATTCGTTGTGTTTGAGCATCCTTTCAATTACTTACCTCAGGTGCATTTCACAGTACTTTCTTTTTAAGCCCTAAACCCCAAACCTTAGGTTAAGTCTTTGCACCTCTGTCTCATAATACAACTTTTCAATTTTGTCTGCTTGCTCAGCCACCCCTTCTAATTTCTAAATGAGATTTACATCTCTCTGGCATTAGCAGCTGGTTTGGGTCTGATTAAGTCTTGCATTTCTGTGATGATTCTTATCCAAGTAGATCCCCTAGTGCTTTATAAACTTTATTAACTGGTGGAACATGCTACCTGTCCTTTGCCCCTGATAGAATTAATAAACCTTTAGACTGAAAGACAGTAAATGATTTTTCCAAAGGTGGAAGGTGATGATGGGAAGCATGTGAAATTATATATAAAATACTCCAGGCTTCAGGATTTTTCCACCTGAACAGGACAAGTGAAATATCTCATCAGTATTATACAGATTTCAGCAACATCAAAATGATTATGCAAACTAATTCAATGTCTGTGGCTTTTTCTTCAAAGCTTTAAACTACAGCTCAATGTCACCTAAAAAGGAACATCAGCTATCCTAGATCTTATTTGTTGTGGACAATGATAGTCTATGTAGCATTGGCTCTTTACTGCAAAGAGAAACAGCCTTCAAAATCCATCTTTGAGTGTTTAGTAAGAAGTATTTCCCTTGAGAATGTTACTGGAGCTTAATGTTATATTTAATGTTATATTAAAAGGCTTTAACTCACATATTGTGAATAGATGGATACTCAATGCAACTGTTCTTCAACATCCCTGAACAAAGTGATTACTGAAACAAAGAACTGTGTGCTTGTGTTATAGGATATGGCATGTGGGAAGATGGAGTTACCTTTCAGTCTCAGCCTGTACAGGACAACCCAGTTAATAACTTCATGCTTTCTAAGACTCACAGAGATTTTCAAAGCTATTAGTGAACGGGAGCTACAATTACATGTGAAAGAAAACAGCAAAATGTATATGTGGACAAAGCTGTGGCATGAATACAGTGTTTAAGGGAGGTTTGTCAGCTACTGAAATGTTTTTTATTTACAATATCTGCTAGGTGTTCTGCTTAATAATACTTGTAGCTAGAGTGAAGCTGTCAGGCTTTTCTCAACAGCTTTTCCTTGACTTTAAGGGGGGATAATAGATTAAGGTACTTCTGTACATCATTTACAAAACTTTGTTTACATTTTTCAAACTATGTATGATAAACTTTTCAAGATAGTCACTACTGTGAGGTGTTTTAATTTTGGAATTTCAAAATCTGGTGCAATCTTCAAAGTATCTTTAATGGTTCTGCCTTTGGCCCCAAACCTGCCACACCATGAGAGTTACCTGTTGGCATCTGTGTGGATTTTGCATTAAGCTTCATAGCAGGATATTGGATTTTTATATATTTCAATTTGCTACTTTTTAGCATTTCCTAAATACAACCCAGCAGTGTGTTTTAATGCAATACATCCTCTGTAATTCAGAGGTAGTGCAATAAGCATTTCCTCCCCTCTCATCTCTAAGGTTTATCTACTGTCTTTAGCGCAGTGCTGACCCAAGGAATTGTTTTCACTGCAACTGAACTTCTTACTACAGTATCATTTTTTTTACCTGAATCCTAATATGATGGATATGGTGCAAGATTGAATCCCTAAAGAGGCTATTGTAAGTGTGTTGGAGGTATAGGATTCTATGTTGTTGATTTTGAATGTTTTATGGTTAGCATGGCTGATGAAAAGGGAGATTTTGCTGTATTGGTAGTGTTTTCACTAAAAAAAGAACAGCTAAACACTGGGCAAGGGGATGTAAGTGAAAGAAAGGTGTACGTCAGCCAGAGCTGGATGTGAGCCTGAAGGATTGCTGTTATCTGATACTCTTTTAGGTATCAGAAGTCACAGATGAAGATGTAGCTCTAGTTTAAAAGTGAAATTCTAAATTTTGTTGTTTGTGTGGCACAACAAATAGGATTTGAAATGGTATGAGAACATGTTTTTTCTTCATTGTTTGTCAGATGCATCTGCAGGCAGTATTTTAAAGTGCTATAAAATTATTTTGTGAAGTTGTTAAGGACCTTTAAATCACAGTATGTTTTTAAAACCCCAGGAAACAGCTGCTTATATTCTACAGGAGTATAGAGAGCATTTGATTTGTGACTGTTATATTATTATTTAATCCCTTCCTGTTTGGGTTTTTTCTGTTTATTGAAGCTGGCTTTGACAACCTGTAGATCTTGGTGACAAACATGATGTTGAGTAAGGCAATAATTCATTTTATGGAAGTATTCAATTTGAATAAATAAATAATATTAAAAATAATGACTTGTATTTCATATAATTATTTTGTGCATGTGATGCACTTGGCAAATATTGCTGTCAGGCTTAGCCCTATGGTCTGGCTTATTTTTCTTGTGAGCTGAATCACAAAGAAAAATGATGAAAAATGCAGCATTCAGAGACTTGAAAGGCTCTCAAATTTATCAATTCACTATCTCAATTTGCTTGAAAAAACATGTTGTTTTCTGGCATTTTAAAGTATTGGTTTTAAATGTTATTTCCTAAATAAGGAGAATAAACTTTATAGTATTTGACCACAACATACTCCAATATTTAACACTGTCTGAATTACTGCTACATTGTATTTTAATGACTTCTGTTTGCAAGAATTAGGAAGATCTCACCTATAATAATTAAAGTTGACTTCCAGCAGCCCTGCTGATAGAAGTATTAATGCCTGATTTTTATGGGTCTGCAGTGTACAGTACACAAGCATGATGGGAAACAAGTGATTTAAATCTGGTGGACACTGAATGACCCAAGCTAATTAATAGGCTTATGAATTAAGCTTTTGAGGAAGACCACTAAGAACTTATGGGCTACCTTATAGCTTTACTTATAGCACAGTGATTATATTGAGCTGCGCTATAAATCAATTGAATGTTCTTGCTAGCACCACATTATTTAAGTTTATGATGTCTGATCATTTTCTTTTAGCTTTACATCCATGCTTTTGACAGTTCTACACTAATGATAGATTCCATTTTAAAATTAAGATTACCTTTATTTTAAAACAAAACAAAAAATAAAACGCCCAAAAAAGACAAAACAGCACTGTGTTGAAAGTCTCAAACTGTTAAACTGTTATTAGTCTAATTTGGTGTCTGAATTGCATGTGAAAACATTGTGAATGGACTGGAACTTGAAATTAGGAATGGATGAACACAAAGGCCAATAGACCCTTACACAAGCTTGAATTTGAGTCTACTAAAACATTGCATCAAGCTATATTAGGCCAATGTTAGCTGTCTTGGATTTAAATGTTCAGGGAAGCTCTGAACTTCAGAGACATCCAAACCAAACTTTACAACCTGGACCTGTTCTTGTGTAGAGACTCATCCTAGGGAAGTGGAGGAGCAAAAAATACTTTAAATGTGAATGATTCAAATGAAAATGCAATTTCATTTTGTCAACTCTAATACCCACAGCACAAGAACCTACCCCAGGAGAGCTGTGAGATCATCTCTGATAAATCAAAGCCCAGTATGCTTGGCAATTGCTGTACTAAATAAGATTATGTAGCTGAAGGAAGTGTTGCCACCCCAGAAATACCCAAAACACTTAGCTCCATGTGATTCACACATTTATACATTTTCCTAGTGTCCATCTCTTTTGAGATTCAGTGAGCTTAGAGTAGTTCAAAAGGCAAAATTTGCTTTGTGCCATTTTTCTTGTTTAAGTCTTGGGATCCTGCTACAAAGTTGAAATTGGAATCACCAGTTCCAACTTTCTTCCTGGGGTTACAGTGTGGTTTAATCGTCTGTTCTGTCTTCACTTCCTTCCAGTAAGCATCCTACTTTCCCTTGGCACACCAGTTTCCCATGAACAGTCTGCATAGGTGGGAACTGTATCATGACCCACATAGTTCTGTGCAGATTTAAGGTATTCCCTGTGTCAGTGAGTACAGGGCAGTATGTTTATTATTATGTTTTTATTAATTTCATTATAATTTCTTTTCTTAAGTGATTTAGAAAAAGTTATCCTGCTTCTTAACCTCCCAGGTTTCTGTTTTTTCCCTGAAGCGAAATAGATTTGTTTTACAGCTTGAATTTAATTTTAGTTTAGCAGAATTATGGACACATTGAATGAGGTGAATTGGTTTTCTTTTTTGTTCTCCATACAGTTCAATGGCAATGAATACTAGTAATCAGAAATCTCTAAAGAAATTTCAAACTTCTTTAGTATTTAATATGTCATTTTCATGAAGGAAAAACAGGTGAATATTTCCTCTGTTGTAATAACGTATAATATCAATTGCCATATCTAATGAAAAAATAAATTAAAAATATTAAATGTGCAATAAAAATGGAGCCATATCAAGTAGAAGACTTGAAAGGTGTATTGCTGTTAGGTGTAGTTTATTAAATATTACATAATTTGGCAAGCATTTTGAAAAAATGGAAATAAAAGGTTTGTTTCTTTGTGTTCAAATGTATTGGACCAGCTCCCAGGCAGTTCAGAGCTGTGAAAATAGTTCTAGGGGAGTAAATATGCTGAAAGTGTTTGATTAGCAGAATTATTTGTTTAGCTATATTCACAGACATTGAAGAAGAGTCTTTTGAATCTGATTTTTTTCATTTTTCCTTACTGTTGGGATGTGATGTGTGGTGTAGTACAGTACTTGGGGTGTTTGAGTACTGCAGTTTGCTTGGATATTACTTTTTTTCTTCTTAGGTTTCCATGATTACTTATTAATTCTTTTTGTGATCTTACTTTAAGAGGTGCCTTTTGTCTGTTTCTTGGATGCATTACTTTCAGAAAGATGCAGAAATTGAGAAGTGTGACAATCTGGGGAGCTTGCCATCTAAGAGATGGGTTTGAATGTTACTAGCTCTCTGTACGTCCGGACTGTCAGTGTTCCTATGGCTGGTGGTGGCTTGGTGGACGGTGGCAGGACCAGGCAGAGCACCTGCAAGAGCATCAAAACAGGTGCCAGCTCCTGTCAGAGGGAGAGGAGAAGTTTTGTCTCCCTTTGTGTTCCTCAGTAAAACAGCCTGCCGCTCTGTTATGTTTGCAAGAATCATTGGCGTCCTTTTCTGGTGTCATCTCACCCCTGGTTTCAGCAGGGCTCCAGAGGGTGCTGTCAGCGGGGCAGAAGAGGGCCGAGAAGCTGGCCTCTCACCCTTCTGACAGGGTGCTTGCAGGGTGCCTCCTTGCACTCCTCACATTTCTTCTCCCACTCCTCCTCACACCCTCCCCTCACTGCCAGGCAGCAGTTTGCCATTTCTCAGGTTTCCACAGAGACAGCACCAGTGTCGCTGTTGGGCTCAGCTGTGCCCTGTGAGGGGGCGGCTGCAAAACCGGCTGGAACCAGATGGAACCAGTCCTGTCCAGCACAGGCGTCTCCTCAGAGACCTCCTGCTGCACAGAAAACTGCTGTCTTGGTAGTGTAGTGGCAAGGTATTTGAGTGTAAGTGGTCATATGTATAAATCCTGTCACTTTTTGAGATTTACAATAATTTTGTAACTTAATTTTGAGAGGAAGAAGTTTTCTGTGGCTTGGTGTTAGCATGAGATTGACTTTGCTGTAATACAGCTTGTCCATATAATGCTGGTTGCATCACTTGCCCTCCTATCCTGTAAAATGGGTTGCTAACCATTCCCTGTGTTGCAGATATGAGGCAAAGAGGTGGAAACAGGTGAATGTAAATTGAGATTTTAGCACAAACCATTGCAAAAAGCAAAAGAACTGTGGAAGTATTGTGAATTTCAACAGCTGTAGTTGAGTTGACCATGTGTGAATGCCAGTTAGTGTGGTACATGGTAATATAATTAGGAGAATCAAGATGAAATTCAGAAAAAGGAACAGTAAGCTGAATATCAAGTGGTATTTGTTGCTATCAGGAGCTTTTAGACTGCACAAGCTTAGACAGGAGATGTGTAAAAAGCAATTTTATTCTGAAAAGGCTTTTACTGGCTCATTTTTACCTCTAAGTTCTACAGTTCTGTGCACAGTGAAGCATTCTGTGGATAGCTCCTGACAGCTGGTGTGTGGGGGATATGTTGGCTTCTCTGCTAATGATCCAAAACAAAGAAAACAAATACTAGTTATTGTGTATTGCCCCATGGAAGCTGCCTGTGCTTCTGCTGTGCAGCAGATAGCAGCACTGCATGCCTCTGATTTGTGCCACATCTTTGATGTCCCAGTCTGTCTTCAGTCTTGCCCTGTCCAAGTCAGATTTTTACAGATTGTATTGGTATCTACAGAAAAGTGTGGGGAATCCTCAAAAGTTCTTGTATGAGGGGTGTATTTATGCATCATTTACTAAGTAACATGGAATGAGCAAGCAATGAATTTCAAGTGGACAGTAGTCCTTATTTCTCCTCCCTGGTTCCCTGCCTAGTGATATTGTAATATTAGCAAAGGAGGAGATGGATATCTAGGAAAAGAAATGTTATTGCAGAAGTATAAGGAATATATATGCCCTATATAAGCCATCTGGCATGGCAGGCCTGTGTGTGGCTGTGGCTCTTAAGATATGAAGTCCGTTTTCCACCTGGTTGGCTTTTGCAAAGGATTTAGGTCCCAAAGAAGTTTTGAGGTAATAGATGAAATGACAGCAAAATGAGTTTTCAAAATCAAAGTAGTATGTCAAATTGTGCAAAGGAGCTTTAATGTCAGCAGGTTTCTCTTCTAAGTAAAACTTGAGTGCACAGAAATAACCTCAGTGTACTGTGGGGAGACCAGTTTTGCGTATAAGGACTTAGGACTGTGTACTGGTCTCTTGGTTTCCAGGTCCAATAAGTGCACGGTACCAAACTTTATATTCTTCCCAAGTACTAGTTTCAGGCTCTCTGAATTTTTGTTACCAGGAATTAGGACACAGAAATACTTGCCAGTGCTTAATTGCTGCCCCTAAACAATACATCAGTACAGTCTCTTAATAAAATTCACAATCCCTTTACATCACTATTAATCTCAGTGATGCACAACTTTAACAGCATTTGAAGTCTGTCCAAGGTAAAATGTTTCTCAGATTGGCAGGGCAAAAAGTTTTTATAACAATAATTTATTTTTAAAAAACCCAAAAAATCTAGTCTGGAACATGTTTTCTTCAACCACCAATTCATATCAGGACAGCAAATTCCCAGGATAGGCTTAGAAAAAAATTATGTAAAAAAATATCCAATAGCAAAGGAAGCTTGAATTGGGCTTATGTTACACTTGCATGACCAAGAAAGTCCATTCGATTTTAATCATCTTCTGAGACTAACTCAGGCTAATACTTAACTGACAGATACTAAGACTTTCATTTTTATGTTCATTTCAATTGTATAATTTCATATTAGCTGAAAGATTGCTATGGCATTGTTTT
The DNA here is from genome assembly GCA_013399015.1 of Galbula dea. Lineage (NCBI taxonomy): Eukaryota > Metazoa > Chordata > Aves > Piciformes > Galbulidae > Galbula > Galbula dea. The sequence goes on from VWZX01009272.1 coordinate 301,609, forward strand.
TATCATCAATACCTATATAGCATGGCAATGTAGAAATAGGTTGAAACTGTTAAAACAGTTTACTTTGAGCTTTCTAGAGCTCTATCAAACTACCTCCTGAATTTTGTGCATCTTCTTTGTGAAGAATGATAGATGTATACTATGCTGTTATTTGGACAGCTGCAGCAACTGGTGAGCTGAAGGTTTAAATTTTATTTGTTTTATAACTCCATTAATAGCTTCATTCAAGGAGGAGTAACTGTAAGAGTTATAAAACCTTCATAACCTCGGTATGAGTGTTCCTTAACCCCTGTCTTTCAGGCTAGCTTGCGTCCCTGTGCTGGACACTTGCATAAAAAGATGTTTTAAAATCTGTGCATGAGGCCACATAGCTGAACAAATGGCTTAGATTTATGACAGAACATAAAATCTGAATTGACAATTGAAAATGCAAAACTGAAGGCTTCATAGGTGAACAATCACTTTTTGTAATTAAAAAGCATGTCCCAAACTCTTCAGCACCAGTAGTTTAATCTGATGTGTAGTTTAATCCCTGTTGTATCTTACCATACATCATGCAATAGTAACCTTTTCAGATTCCAGTAAGTGGGCAGATATGTCTATTCTGTTTAAGTACAATATGTGATGTGTAAATTTCTGAATTTATATTGTTGCTCTCCATTAAAGGCACTGAACACTTTATATGATGTCATTTAAAGTGTGTCCATTTTGACTTGGCAGACTTGTTCTGGATTTAGTACTATATGACGAGAGTACTGTGGTGCAGGCTCAGTGGCTTGCAACCCATGCATTTAGCCATCCTCAGAGCTAGGGTGAAGGATTATTCCTCTCTGAGTCATATGAACTTGTAGAATAGGGGGCCCTGGAAAATGTGTTATTTAGGGAGAAGAGCATGAAAATGTCTATTCTAGCCTTTCTCCTAAATACAGAAATAGACATGTTGAAATATTCTTTTGCTGAATGTGTAGCATGCATGCATCATTAATGTGTCTTTTGTAGATGAGCAAGAGCTGATTATTCTGAAAATGATTCTGACCTTTGGTAGATGCGAACATATCCTGTAGTAAAGTATCAGGTATGAGAATTGGGACTTCACCTGATTCTGCTACTTCAAATAGCAGCCATTTGTTCTGCTTTGTCAAGATCTTTGTCAAAGTAGCACTGAAATCAGCTCAGGACTGAGGGCTACCTGCTCCTGCTGTTGCTTCCTTCTGACCTGGTTAGGTAGACACAAAGCTGATTCAAACAGAAGCCTGAAGCTTTTCTCTTTCCATTGCACTCCTTTCAGCAGTTTTGTTGACTGTGCCTGGAGGGAAGTTTCTGGTATCTTGGTACCCTAGTGGTGCCACTTTTAATTTGATGTTCATTGGAAGTCAAATGGCAAAAGGCTTGTGAATTTAGAGGCAGTTGTTCAATAGGAAAGAGCTGGTGGCAGCAATAACTATGGCATTAATATGAATATGAGGAAGTCTTATGATCCCAATGCTATGATTTAAAAGGTGGGGCTTGATAACTCCACAGAGAAATATGATCAAAGACTATTGCTGGGGCTGTGACCTCCTTCTCTTGAGCTATACTGGGTGGGATGGTACAGCTTAGCTCAGCAAAGTCCTGCTAGAAGCAAGATGCAAACCTTTCTTGGGGGAGAAATACATTTAAAGTGATTTTGGGGAGGGTTCTGGGTTTGGGGGTTTTATTTTATGTGGGGGTTTTTGTTGTTTGTTTGTTTGTCTGGTTGCTTGGTGTTTTTTTTTATTAAGCCCTAAAGCTCAAGGGATGCAACCTGATATTGGCTTCTTCTGTGTTAGCATAGAATTTCTCGTCTACTAAAGCTCACCCAGTTATCAGATACCTTGCAGGTTTTGTTAGAGAGACCTGCTGTCAGGTTTTCCTTTGGGCTTAGTATTAAGCAAATCATCCAAGTTGGCAATTCAGAAACCAAATTCCAGAACTCAGCCTGTTTTGCACTCCTGGATATGTTTTACCTGATGCAAGATGTTAGATTTGTCCTTGTTGAACTTCATTAAGGTTCTTGTTAGTCCTCTCTTCCAGCCTACCCAGGCCTTCCTGAAGGGTGACTTTCCACTCCAATGTGTCCACTTCCCCACTCAGTTTGGTGTCATTGGGGTACACTTGATCCCATCATCTGTGAAGATATTAAACAGTGTTAGGCCTAATATTGATACCTGGGGGACCCCACTTGTGACAGGTTCCCAGTTTAAAAAAGAGCTATCCACACACCCTCTGTGCTGTACTGCTCTTGTTTCTGTGGAGGGACAGATGACAGTTTTGAAGGCTTTCAGTCCTGACTGCATGCAATGAGAGGCACCAGTGTGGAGGCATTCCCAGACTGGGATGTGTGATGTATAGTCTGGAGCTGCAGAAATGTGATTGGTCACCACCAGTTTTGTGTGTGTCTCCCACAGGATCCTGCCTGTCTTCTGTGGAAAATCCTAGCTTTTTGCCTCATTATGGTTGTCCATTGTTTCTAGACCTGAACCTTGGATTTGATCATCCAATGTTTTTGCTTTGTCAGGAATGTTATTAGTTGGCTGATGTGATGAAGCATTAAGCTTCAGCCTGGGCTGAAATAGTTTGGAAATGTTGGTACTTCTTTTTCAGAATTAATATTTGACATCTCATAGAATTTCTGCAGACAAGAGCTAAAATAAGTATAGCACATAGCACCATAGTGCATCAGAAGTCCCTGCTTGGAAGTCTTTGTTGAAACCAAAGAAAAAAGCTGAAAGAGTTTTCTTTCAAAGCATTAATGAATCAATAGCTGAGTGTTTGACTTGTATTTTAGTAGGAAAAGTAAATTAAAGTTAATAAGAATTTTCTGTTACATTCAATTTAAATTTATTGTAAAGGAGAAGCAGCTAATATGGCTTTTTGGTTGAGAGAGGAGAAGAAATTAATTGTTCTTCGTGAACATAAGCTTTCAGTGGTTAGAAGTTGTGAGTGCAGATGCTTTATTTTTGTCACCTGGAAGCAAAAAGCAAACACTGAATTACTGAGGCATTTCATCAGCTCTGGTAAGGAATCTGAATCTCCTAGATGCAGCTGCTGGCACGCTCTGTTGTGATAAGCTCAGTGTAGCGGAAATGGAAAAAATCAGTACCCAGATGAAGGAGGTAGATGTTGATTCTTGGCTGTGTGATCCATTTTAATGAACACTGCACTTTTCATTTGCTCCCCTTTCACACCAAACAATGGAGTTCCCCCTGAAGAACCTGCAAGGTAATAAATAGGCTCCCACAGCAAATAAGAGTTCACCAATAGTCCAAAACATTTTTGTCAATAAATCCATTAAGATTACATGAAAGACACCAGGTATTAGAGGAATGGAAGAGGGGAGGGAGAAAAGAGGGTAAGCTGGGGTTTAGTAGAGAGAGATACTTGCTTTCAAAAATTAATAACCCATAACACTGGAATATGAAGTCTTATGAATTTTTTTCTCTCAAGTGCAGTACAGGCATATACAACAGTTTTCTGCATAGTTATGTAGATTAATAATCATAATCTTCCTACTACAAATAAGCAATTTTTTTCTTCTGATGCAAAACAGTTAACCCTGTATTGTAGCTAGGATCTGAATTCTTACTTGTAGAAAATTTCAGAAATGCTACACTATTCTATTCTGCAAAATTAATTTCTTCAAATGAATAGTTGGGATGAAAAATATACATATTTTTTTCTCTCCTATCAGAAATAAATATGGGAAATTACCTGGATGTATAAAAAGACTGGAAGATATAACTTGCCAATATTTTAAAGTAATATTAAATATTGATTATTTTACTACATGATTGCCAAAATGAGTATTTTCATATTGGCACACGCTTGTAGCAGCTACTAAATTACATTGATGTTGAACCTCTTTTTACCTATAGGGTTTCATAATTCAGCATTTGTCAATATGAAATCAATCCAGTGCACATTGCAGACACTGGGTAACTCCCAACAAGAAGAGAAAAACCAGTACATTTGTTACACCTAGAACACCCACCCATGCAGTATATTAAAGTAGGAAGTAGAAAATGTGAGGAGCTTTAAAAATTGTTCTTTAAATTTGTAAATGTAATGATTTGTGGTGTTTATGAGATGAAAAAATAATAGGACTCGCTAGAATACAGTCGGAGACCTCTAGTAATAATTCTGTGAGAAGAAACACTGAAGGAGTACACCCAAGTTATCAGAGACTCCCTGTGCCCTGTCTTTCTTGCTTTAGCATTGTTAAATGTACACTAGAGCTAGATGGAGACAAGCTAATTACTTTAACTGAAGATTTAGTTCATGTTTTAAAGCAGATTTTGCAGAAGTGCTTGGCTAGGATTATAACCCACTTACAGAGGGATCTTTCTTATAAACACTTGCTTTTGTGTCTTGCTATTAGGAAAAAAAACAGGGCAACAATTTGGAATCTGCTTGTATGCTCAAGGCTGCTCTGTCTTAATTTCTATGTCGTGAGAACACTGTCCTTTTAGCTGTTTGTGCAATAAATGTTGGATGGTTCTGTGAAAACAATGTAAGAGCACTTTCCAAAATGATACAAAAATCAGGGACTGGCCCAAGGGTCATTAAATGATGAAAACAGATTTCAATACAAACTCTAATTAGGGAGGACTATAGGCTTTCAAAAACTGTCTCTGTCATACCTGACAGACAAAGCTGAAATGTTTTGCCAGATGAAATAACATCACAATAGGATTATTTTTTTTTCCATTACAGTTTAAATTCTAAGAAGTGGTAATCATTACCAGAAAAGGCTGCATTTCACTTTGAGTGAGGTAGGGTCCAGACTTCATGGATTGCTCTGGAATAGAGAATGAGTCCACCTGCATTCTAGACTGATTTTCCATATTCAAAGATATTACTTCAGGCTTCTAGTTTGTAACCATGGGGTTTAGGAATACAATTTATTGCCTGTCAGTTTCTCATATTGTTTACTGTTTACAGATAATAACTCATGAAGATGCTGTAGTTCTTTCTCCCTCAGGTGTTTAGCCACATGGAGCTGTGAGTCTGCTACAGTGTTTGAGTTACCAGATCTGAATAATTTAGCTCATATCTTATGTTCAGTCCTTGCTGCCAGCAATCTCCTCCAAAAATAATGTTTTTAATCCATGTATATTTCATGTGCTTAAAAACATGGTCTACCCAGAATTTCAATCTGTCTTACTGGTGGTAGTACAGCTATATCCAGTCATTTTTGCACTATTTTGTCATATATTTCAGTGGCTGGACCCCAATGACATGGTTAGAGAAGTTCTTTCTTGGCATGGCCTATCCTGCCCCTTCTGATGAAACTGCTTACAACATCCAGCACAAACTTAATGGTAGCAATGTGTAGTGTGTGCACAGAACTGTGTAGTGCTTTCAGGCATCTGCTCAGTCCACCTGAAATGGATATTTGTCTCTATTATTGCCTCATATCCCAGCACACAAAAGGTTAAGGCTAACACTGAAGATGTCTCTCTTATGCTCTTTTAGGCATTGAATAATGCTTCCTTGTCCCAGTTCAGGAGGCATGTAATTCTGTGGACCTGTTCCCCACTTACAGTGAATCATGCCAAACCTAACATGGAGGAAATCCAGAGAGAGAGATTGATAGCATAAAGAATTAAATCTAAGGTCTTTTTCAAGATTAGGAGTTTCACTGACCATAATTATGTCTCAGATTTCAGAAGATAACTGTCTTGGCAGAATTATTGTTCTCATGGATACAGATCCAAAATATTTCAGGGCTATGAAATATTTGCTTGGACATAATTAGAAGGGTTGGAAGCAATTCTTTCTTAATATTATCCCTTCGTTTTTATTAATGATTCCAGAGCAATTTTTTCCCGTGTCAAATGTCAGTTTATCTTGAAATTATTTTCTTGATTGCACTTAATATCTGAAGAAAATATTAGAGGAAATAATTTAGTGTACTCTATGTATAGCTCTGTATTAATCTTTATATAAGTAGTTGTAAATGATGTTGCACATACAAAGATTTTTAAGTGACTGAGCAGTAAACAGATGAACATAAGTATGCAGTGCATTTCAAATATGCCTCCTCGTATTTGTTGGCAGAACTAGTAAACAGAGTAAACTGAAATTCCAGATACTCATTAGCTGCCTTTGGTGGTAGTCTGGATTTAAATAGGGTCTGAAAGAGATTTCTGCATGGATGAAGTCTGTCTGAGCAAGGCAGTTGACAGGATGATAATAGCACCCAGGCTAAATGACAGTGAGGGTTTCTGACCTCCCCAGTGGAGAAAAATCCATCAGAGGCAATGCCACATATGAGTGGTGTTATTCAGTCCTCAAGGAGAGGTGGCAGCATGTGCAATTTTTCCCCACTTGGTATTGCTTCTAAGACCTTTTTGCTGTTGTTGTGGAGATTACCACAGTGTTCCAGGTCATAAGGTTGGAGTGCTGCAACATGCTCCACTGGAGACAGAGCCCACAAGTGAGAGCCACTGGGAGAACCCAGCCAGGGCAGCTGTGATAGCCTTTTTATTAGAAGAAATCTGCTTCACACATGCCTTGGGATTCAGATTTCTATTGCCTCCTATTACTTGCCAATATACACCACAAAAAGCTCGGTTTTGGTTGGTTTGGTTTGTGGGTTTTTTTTGGTTTGATTAGTGGTTTGGTTTGGGTTTTTTTTTGTTTGTTAGTTTGGTTTGGTTTTGGTTTGTTTGGATGAGTATTTTTCTCCTGAAATAATTCCTATGGATTATGTCTCTGGGGCAACCAAGTCTAGTAGCATTTAGATTAGTTTTGTTAGATTTTGGATTGAATTGCAAGGGCATTTTTTCCAGGCATCTGATAGATGTTTCTGGGAAAGAAGTGGTCAGAAGGAAGGATTTCTTCTCAGTTTGGTTTGGAGATTTTCTTATAGATTTTTAAAATAGTTTTTATGTTGCTTTAATAGAATGATGCAATAGGTCCTGGACTATAATGGTACAGATAGCATCTGGAATTGTAACAGGAAAGCCTTTATTTCCCTGAAGCTTTTCAGTTTGTTTAACTGAATAAATAGAACAGACTGTCATGCTACTGCTTGGATTTATCACTTCATTTTTCCTCTGAGAGCAACTGCAAATGCAGTAGCTTTCTGCGTAATATTCTTGCAGTGCCTGCTGCAATATGCCAATATCTGCTGATTGCATTAGAGGGAAACCCATATGTGCAGCTGACTGCAAAGTTTTCTGCACTAAGTTGTTGGATTTGGGTGTTCTTTTCAGTGATTATGTTGGGTTTGGTGCTGAATAATACTGGAAGCCACTTACAGATAAGGTTCAGAGTATGCAGATAAGATTTGGGATAGTAGTATGCATGGTCAAATACTCTCCCCCTAGTCTTGAAGAATAGGCTCCTACCTTCTTCCAGATGTTTCCAATCCTTCTCAGTATGTGTGAATCTTCAAGGATTCAATCTTTATCCTTCATGATCCCCTTAGTTTTCCTTAGCAGTGATAGATTTTTTTTTCTTTATTGCTTTGTCTGCAGGAGCAGGAATCTTGCACCAGACAGCCCTGTCTACCTGCTCCTGGTCTGTGCTGTCTTGGAGTCTGCCTTGGCCCTGCAAGCTGTGGCATCTGGCATTACTGAATGGTTGTGACCCACACGACCTCTGCAGGCTTTTGAGAAAAGGGGAAGATAGCACTTGAATTTAGCTAATCTCCGCAGGGCTGTCTCCTTCTGCTTCCTGCCTGGTGAAGAGCTGGCCAATGTCTGTACCTTATGCTCTAAATGCCATCTGAGCTTCAGGGATTGCTAAGTTTCTTAATGATGATCTAATGCATGTTATATATTACCTTCTTACCCAGCTAGTTAAACAAATATATGATGCTTTTACTTACAGTGCAGATGCTTTCTGCAGAAAAATTCCAGTTTTTCCAAAATCTTTCACGATGTGACTGCTTTCTCTAATGCACATACAGGCATTTCTTACACCAGTAAAGAGGCCTTTTCAGCTATAGATCTCTGGAACAGCAGTCACATCCAGTTGCTAATTAGATCGTGACAGATGTTTGTTTCTTTCTTCTCGTCTATCAAATCACTTTTTCTTTTGCATATATCCATTCTTGGAGTTCACATGCAGCAGGAGTTATAACGTAGGCCCTCAAATGTTTTCCTTTGCTGATCTGTATGCTTCTGGCTCTCAATGATGTGTCAAACTTGTTCTCTGCAAGAAGACAAAATGACACTTTTCATTAGGACCTGCAGGCAGGGCTGCAGACAGTCTGCATGCATTCCTGATGGTGACAAAGGCTGGAATCTAGTGCACTGTGCAAAGATACCTCAGTGTTTGGAACAGAAAGGTTCCCACTTCTTACACTGTCATGCAAGACAGAGAGCCCCCTGTTAGATCTGCCTCGATGAGGGCCCAAGGGAGAATGCAAGTCAGACACAAACTGTCTCAAAATGTCATTCCATCCTCCTAAATGTCAATTGGATTTGTGAAGGAAAGGAAAAAAAATCCCAGTGCCTGCCATCATGCTGGGGATGAACCGGACCCCTTGGAGCTTGGCTTCCTCCTGAGCTGCATCGCAGGTGCTCAGCCTTTCAAAAGGAAAGAGACATATTGCAGAGAGAGAAAAGGCACATGAATGTAGTATTGATGCACTGTTGTTTGTATTCTTTGCTTATTTGGCTGTTCTCCTATTTAGTAGGGTAATTTGCCCGTGCAGTTGCAGTAATTTTTTGCATAAATGGGAGAAAAGTGAAGTGATTATGTGCTAAAAGCATTTGGAGACTGACTCCTAACGAGGCATCATTAGTCCCCAGAGTTAACTCCCTATTGAGATGAATAGGGTAATTCAAATATTAGATATGTTAAAGCAGTAGCTCAGCCAGGAGCAACATCTCTTGTTTTAGAACATTTATCTTAGCAGCTATCAAGATTGAAGACTAACTCCTCTAGCTTTTTAAGGAAAAGTTCTACCATTCAGCGTTAGCCTTGGCCAGGAAAGTAAAAAAATGTCAGATTACTACAGAGACAAATGACTCTCCTTTGGCTCTCTTCCTCATCCAAAGTTGAGAAGCAAAACAATATGATAAACTTGCTTCCTTTTAATAAGTTTTGCTGCATAATTTTCATCATTGACTACTAATCATTAAGTTTTGGTAAAACTGGTGGTTTCTTGCCTTTTTACCACATCATTGTAGAGAATTGAATGTCTCAGTTGTGGAGTTTTTATAGTAGGAGGCTTTAAGTTCTTTACTTACATCTGAATTCAAAAGGTCAGTTATGATGACATCTACCAGCCCCTTAAGCCTTTTGACACTTAAAGATAACAACCATTATTGGTTTATTTCTTGGAGTATCTCTTGTACATAGGTTCCTTCCATGAGGCTGAAATTAAACAAAGCTGACCAGAAAATCTTCACATACTATTGACAGAAAGGGCCCTACACTCTTGTAATCATACTTTTTTCCCCTAAGGCTGTGTGGTGGATTGACCTTGGCCACCTGTCAGGTGCCCAGGGCTGCTTTCTCACTCCCTCGATAGGATGAGGGAGAAAGTAGGATGGAAAAGCTCAGAAATCCAGGTAAAGACAGGAAGATACTTTCCAGGTACCATCACTGGCAAAACAGACTTGATTTCTCATTATCCAGATCAATTTTAATTGGCAATAAATGAAACAAAGAGAAATTGCACCACTGTTCTCCCAGTCCCTTTCTCCACAGGCTCAAATATGCTTTTCCATTCCCAGCTCCTCTCTGCCAGGTGCTGAAGCAGGGATGGGGAAAGGTAGGTTGTGGTGAGTCCTTAACAATTCCTCTTTGTTGCTCCTTCCTTGCTTGTTTTTTTACCTATGCAACAGCAGTGCAGCTATAGTCTGCAGGGAATTGGCCAAGGTCTCTGCTCTTTCCTTTTGCAGTGGCCTCTGACCAACACATTGTGTAGCAATTCTGATTCTCCTCTTTCCTCGTTGGCAGGAAAGAGCTGAAGTCTGCCTGTGTTGCAGAGCTGCTGAAAGACATCCACAGAATGGTGGGTGGTTTGGCATTTCCTCCCTGTAGATGCAGCTGATTTTGAACACAAAGAAGAGGGAGAGCTGTGCCTGGTGCTGGGTTTATTTACTCTGCTGTAGTTATTTCCACCTGTCATCACTATAAACTTTCTTCTCTCTGCGTGCACGCAGCATGTTAACAGTAGCTAAATTTAGCAGCTGGATATGAGAATGTAGCTCTTCCTCTGCTTTTTAATATCATGGGTGATCACATAGCAAAGTGACAGGCGGTGAAGGAAAGAGAGAACAGGACTATTTTTCACTGAGCTATAATGTAAGGAGTTGCATTTCTCTTTACTCCATCAATACAGTGTCAAGTGAGCAATGCTGCCTGGTTATGTGAGAAGAACCTACCCCTTACTGGCATTTCCATTGCCTGTTTCCATAACCAGTGTAGTTTCACTTGCTGTGATTATTTGACTCAGACCTTGCTATCTGGGATTTGTCAGCTTTTACTTTCACTGGTACTGACTAGGCTTTTTTTTTCTGTTGTAGCCATTTGAACAGAAATTACGTTCTGTGATTCTGGAGTGACCTTTTTTTCACATGAAGGAGAAAAAAAATTGTATTTACTTTGAGGCTGACTTAGATGCAGAGGCAGACTTATTTATCAGGATAAGGGAGCACTGGTTAGAGTCAGTTATGACTTGATTGACCTGCTTTGGCAATCAGATTGATCTGGGAACATTGCAATGCCTAGAAAAATGTACTCTGTCCTGCCATGGTGGGAATTTTGCTTGTGTGCATGCATTTGGTTTGCAAAACTAGCCCTTTTATAGATCTGTATCTGCTGTGATACATTGTATTTAATGAATAACAGGGATGTGCCCAAATTGATCCTTTTACTATAACCAGATTATACTGCATCAAATTTACTTCTTAAGGGACTATTTGACTCTTCTGTTTAGTGATCAAAAGAAACTTGGCATGTCCTGTGATTAGATACAGATACATACAGATTATGCAGATTCACTATCTGTTGTACTGTTTAATCTTGGTTTGTTTAGTCTGTGATGTGCCACTCACATGTGGCTCTGTTTTTTCGCTCCACTTCCAAACCTGTAATCCTACAGAAGAGTAATATTTCACATTTAGTATGATATTTCTGTAATTCCTAGTTAGTAAGTAACTTTTTGTTGTGGCTAATTGTGGAATTAAATGCTAGAACTGGCTAGAAGTCCAGTGATATTACACAGCCTTCTGAGATGGAGGGCAGAGTGGAATCCAGTGAGGGAGCAGTGGAGAAAATGTTTGCAAATCAAAAAAACCATAAATAACCAGGACAGAAGCTGGCATGACAGAGTAACATTATGTGCCAGGCACTGTAAAGGGAGAAATGCTCAGGCATTTCTCATCCAGAGGTTATCACTTCAGTATGTTGCTGGAGAATGTCTGCTACTGGAAGCATTTAATTTAAACCAAACTCCAATGAATAGAAGAGCCCGAGGAAGTGCCTGGTATCATTACACTCCACCTCATGATGGAAAAAAGTTTGTGTTGACCCTTATCTCTCACAGGGGCAAAACCGAAATCCTGAAACACTCAGTATTTGAGCACTGTGCTCTGATGCAAGCAGTTCTTCAGAGGTCTTCCATAAAATACTGATTTAACTACATCCTGCTGACTTGCCATGTCTAGCAGGACGGTAGTGCACAGGGTAAATTGGCTGTAATTTAAGGTGGTATTTATTTCTTTTACTCTAATAAGTTTGTTATAATACATGACATCCAGAAACTCATTGAGAACCTCAAGAGAAGAGTGGCAATATGAGATGAACTTCTGTTTTATTTGTGGGGTTTTTTGTGTATTTTTATTTGTGTATTGAAGTGTATTTACAGTAACAGGATCAGCTTTTAGAGAGTTTTCTTTTACAAAGAGCTGGCACAATGGCTTGGGTTAAAAGTAAACTATGTGTATTGCCAAGATCTAATAAGGGCTTATCATATAATGATGATTAGCAGACTAAATCTCTCCAGTTCTGCAAAAAGAAGCATGTTCTACATGTGTCACTTGAAGTGATGGTGAAGATTTTGGCAGCAGGTTTTGTGCTTACTGCTTCACAGAAATTCTTGTGCAAAGGAACATTTTTTTTCTTTTTAAGTGCGGTTGGAAGGTCAAATATATCCGTGTTGAGAAATGAAGCTGTGAAACACGTGTTGTAAGATTCATTTAAGAAGTATATATGCTGTGTATGTCTGCATAGATCTATACATGAAAGGATTCTGGGAGTCTTTCTAAACAGCGATCAATTTCTCTGTCCTTTACGAGATCGATAATAGGGGTAACACACTAAGACTTTTCTAGAATGATACAGTCTGATTCTAAAAAGTGCTTTCTTTAGGGCTGTATCCAAAAGTTCTCCACCCTGGCACAGAGGACAAAAATAATACAAAGCTGTTGCAGTTAGAGAGAAATAGTTTTCTATTCTTAATACGCTTTTCTGCTACTAAAAGTGTACAGCAGCAAGGAAATCCATTTACAGTTTTTCTTTTACGTAGCAGTTGCAATACCCTTAAGAGCTCCTCGTTGTTTCCGTATTCTCTCCTCCTGTTGTCCTGCAGTATACCTGCAATAAAAGCCTAGTTACAGAGAACTGGTAGTGGTCTGTGAAGTGTTTCTCAGCAACTCTTACAGGTCAAAAGCATGTGTTTTGACAGCTTTGAAAGTATTTTAAGATAATAATATGGAGGCTCCTATTTTTTTCATTCCAAGAGCTCTTTACCTAAGTGCAGGTGAAGAATTTTACAATATTGTTTTTCTATCAGTGTTACTGTGAGCAAACCTGTGAAGGTAAAAAGCAAGTGGGGATGGACTGGCCTTGTAATTTCCCTATGCCTGATTGGCTGTAATCTGCATCTGGAGTAGCTACTTATAGCTGTGCTGAATTCCCTTGCTGCTGAGTGATGGATGGCACCTGCAAAGGTTTATTGGGGTATTTCTGTGTACTATCTCAGTCTCTTTTACTCCACCTTTTTTTTCCTTCTACCTCTGTATCCAGTGACTAGATTTTCGCTTATGATAACAATCTTATTTCATTACCTGTGCTGAGAAGGACTTTTTTTGTGTTCAGGTCTGCCATTTTCCTCATCAGTGTTGTCCCTGCCCCTCTGTTGAGCTCCATAAACTTAGTCCCTGCTGTTGTTTGGGAGTTTGCATTAGTCTTTTCCCTTGTCCTGCTTTAATCCTACACTAACTAGAAGATTGTGTAATAACTTCTGCATCTTATCCCCTCACATTCTGCTGATGTACCTGTTGATGCAGCTTACCCATGTGTCTTCTCCACCCCACTAATGTTACCACCTGTATCAGCCATTTGTGTCTTTCTAAGTGCTTTCAAGTGCTGTTGTCTTTGATGTTATTGAATCACCTTCCCCAAACAAAACCATAAAACCTATGAAATCATCTTCTGTCACCAGTTATTTTGTTTATTATTGAAGTAATTTTGAACCAGTAATTTTGTCTTAAAGTTGTCAGTCTTCACCTGGTGTTTTCTCATTTCCTTTTGGTATGAAGACTGGGGGAAAGACACAACTCTTCACACTGTTTTGTAGTGCACTTAGCACAAGGAGACCTGCTGGTGGGAGCTGTGGTTCTCCCAAGGCAACCAACAGGAAATGTTAATAAAAAATCTTGATCTATCTTGGTCCAGCCATTCAATAATACATAAATATTCATAAGTGAATTGCTGCACTTTTCTACAATAACAAAACACATTAGATGTTGTTTCTTGATATACTGCATTTGGAAATAGATGTACGTCATCAGGACATTTTAATGTTGTATTATTATGTAAAAGAGTAGCTAGATATTATATTTTAAATAACAGGTGAATGAAATAGACCAACAGCATAATGGAGTAGAATGAAATCTGGGAAAGTCAATATTGCAGGTTCTTCAGTTGTACCTGTGTGTGTATATATATTTGTTAAAATATTTTTTCTTAATTCACTCATATAGCTTTAAAAATCTAGAAAGTTAAGATTCTTTAGAACAATGTATATTACAATATACAATATAATAGTGCATTGAAGTTGTCTGAATTAAGACATAGAAAAGAAGCAAATGTCATTTAGTGAAATGTCACTTACTGTCACATACAGCCCGTACATAAAATAGCTACTTCTAAAGTTTTGCTCTTCATGATTACTGGTAGCAATGATGTTCTCCATGTTGCATGTAGTGGGAATTTTCTGAAGCTTTCTTTTTTGATAAAGGAAGAAATTTAGGGTGTGCACACAGTCTTGTCTCCCAGTATCTGAGGATAGAGTTTTTTCTGACTCTGTCAATAGCATATTTGCTGTCTGAGGAACAGCGTGATGAACAATTGACCTCAGTTCTTCTTAAGCAGTAGAACTGTTGGATGAGTATAGCATAAAGGCTTAATCTTAATTTGTTATTTCTTTAAAAAAAGTGAATCAATAAAACATGATTGCAGGTGCATCCCATCCCATTAGTGTATAATTCACAGGGCTAAATGATAACCAAAAGTTTGCAGTTGCAGTTCAAGAGCCGTTTCAAAGGCATTATGCATGGATGCAAAAGCAAAACAGTTTTACCCTTGCCCCTAAGAATGAACCATGAATCCAGGCTCCTGAGTAAGGAACAGAAAATCTTTTCACAGTTCTGTCATTAACCAGGTGTGTTTCATCTTTAGCCATATGGTTGGTAATTAGAACAACAGCCGAAGTACAATAAAAGTATTCCGATTAAAATGGACAAGTTCGTAGCTCTTATGCAGGTAAAATTACTCCTGCAGTTCAGTGCTTGTATAAACAATGTCTTAATTATGTTTGCCTCTAATACTAACAGCAATCGCTCTTTAGCTAGGCACAGTTTTGTAGATTATTCCAGTTAGGAAGAAAATTTGATGATGGAGTTCGTAATTTCTAATAGTATCTGAAATCAAAATTCACAGGAGAATGAACACAAATGCTCAGTAATTAAATACCAAAGAGAGAAGTAGGAAAAGAAAACAACAAAGAGGTTCAGAAAATGCAGCCTCAGAGGGAAGTTCAAGGCAATTAGATACATTTGATCTAGAAAGAAAGAAGGTTAGAGGAGATCAAGATAGGGAACTAAACTAGAGAAGAAGCAACAGAGGTTTAGAGCCTTAAAAAACTTGCTCTGTCCTTCTAGTGCGTGCTCAAGATATCCTCTGGCTGATGCTTTTTAAAGGTGTAATGGACCTTAGTAATTTATTCTTCTCCACCTCAGCTCTTACCTGTTCCTGTGAAGAAGGGACACACACAAGCCTCATGCTTACGTGCTGCTGGTTTTGGTGGAAGCATGTCCTTGTGGGTGTTGCAAAGTAAAAGGGGGGTGGTTAAATGTACCAGTTTTAGGAAGCTTATGTGCCATATGTGACAACATCTCAAGAAAATCAGCAGTTCTAACATTCAGAATGAAGCTAATGAATATTTGCATGCTATTCATGTAAACATGTAAGGTTTGCATAATTGTCTTGTTCCCTATCTATACAGAGTGCTCGTTGATGCAAAAAAATTGTTGAGCTACCTTGTGAGGAGTGGATAGTTTGGGAGGTGATAGTGGGCTTGCAAGTCTTCACAGAAATCAGCATGGGTTTGACCTTGTTTAAAAGAAAAAAAAAATCGATCAAATCAGAATGTTCTTTGCTAATATATGCAAAATGAGGGTAGAATATTAGTCAGACTTGCAGAAAGTAGAAAGCAATGGTATCCTTCTGGGCATCTTTAAAGGCACAAGAATGAATGGGAAGCTCCTAGAAGATCTCCAGAGTAACATCTGATAAGGATATGTAAGCTAGCTTATGACATTCTGGTATAAATCAGGAAAGAATAACCAGCCCATGAATTGATCACTTTTGTGACATCTGTGCTAACAAGACCGCTTAGAACAGGTATGCAGAGTAGGCCAATCATTAAATGTGTAACTCGCATTGTAATCAGTACATTTAAGGAAAGGCTGCTTTGGTTTTATGGGAACTGTCCTTCTGGAGGACTACAAATTTAGTGAAAAAAGCACCAACAAGATACTGAGCTTGTGGAAGCAAGAGATTATTTTTCCTGATCTAAGTCAAATTTTTATATACTTTGGGTATGGGGAGGAGACAAATTTTCTACCAGCTAATGAGAACAGGGGCAGGGCATGTGTTCAGGTGGTACCCATTACAGCTAAAGAGACTTCCATAACTCACACCAGGTGTGAGGCTGCTCACAGATCAGAGGTTGTTCCTAGCATTCTAATCAAGAGAAAGCAACTTTGTGTAGTGAGCTCCTTTGATAAACATGAGGACCTAGCTTGTTGCTCTAAAGACAAAATTAAGGATAAAAGCATAGCAGAAAATCTCATCTTGCTCTTATATTGCTGAGAATCTTTCAGCCTCTTAAGGACCTTAATATGGAGAGCTGGACTCAAGCTCAAACAGGTAAGTGCAAAGAGAGAAACCCACAGATAACAGAGTATTTGGCCTGACAGCTGGTCAGCAAAAACAGATCTGTTGGTTGTAGCATATTGCAAACTGAATATATGGAATATGTGGCAAAAATGCAGTTATGTTACCAGAAAAAAAAGCAAAAAAAAAAGCTAATTTTAGTTTGGCATGTCTTAACCAGAGTTTTGGGCCTCCCATGAGGGAGTTAGATTGCTTTGTCTTTCCTGGGATTTTTGAGCCTTCAGCTGGAACATGGATGTAATTCAGCAATTAAGACAGAAATACAAAAATGAGAGAAATATGAAGGGATAAAAATAAAACTGAAAAGTTCAGCAGATTTATCCTCTGAGGGAAGCTTAAAGAAATTAGATTATTTTGCTCTAGGGAGAAAAAGAAAAATCTAAAGGAGACCACAGTAAGAAATATCTAATCTGTAAAAGACTGATTTCTTTTTTTCTGTATTCTCTGAGGGTAAAATAATAAGTAATCAGCTTTAATTGTAGGAAAGAAGATATAACAGGTATTTTTTAAAAAAAGCTTTTTCTACTCTAAAAATAGTGGAGTAGTAAAAGCAGGCAGTTAGGTATGTGGTAGGACATCCTTAGAGATTTTTCCTTAAAAGGGTATTAAGAAAATGTCTCAAGTGTTGTCTTGGGTATTCTTGGTTTTTCCCCATATCACAGGAGATGGAGCAGGTGATTCATTGAGATTTCCTTCAGACTATTTATGTGTTCCCTGCCATAGACTATACCTTCTCATTTTTACTCTATTTTGATTGCTATGATAAAAGAACTGAAATAGTTCAAGAGAACTCTTCCAAGGTCGGTAATAAGATTTCGCAATAGGAAGTGTGGTGGATATTGCAGGAAATTCTTTTTAAGTGCAGTAGAGCAGGTGTACATCTCATAACAGAGCAGGGGGGTGTTGTGCCTTGGAATAAGGGAATTACAAGTTTGGAAGTTCTCACAGAGTGATGTTTTCAAGACTTGCTAGTTTGTCAGGCTAATGCTCTTGTCTTTTGGTTTGGTTTGTTTTTTTTCTTTCAAGCCTGAAAGTGTTTATGTAGCAAGGTAGATGTGCTTTTGCTACGTCAGGTTATTTTGCCTATTCTAGAAAGGGAGAGAGGTAGAGCAGACAAAACAAGAAAATAAACTTTCAATTCAGTTTTAAATACAAAAAGCTGACATTCATAGATGTGGGGTTTTTAATTAAACTTTCTTTTCTTTTTCAAAAGGGGCCTTATAGTTTATCTGGTCTGTCCTTGATTTACTTTAAATTATTAACAACAGTAATGCTGGTGGCAAAATTGTTTCTGAGTTCTGTTTAGTAGTATATGATCCAGTTTGCAAACATAATGGTCCAGTAATGGTTTTAATACCAGTCTTGCAATACAAGTCCATTTTATTTGATGGAATAAATGGTTATTTAGAAGTCTTGATCTAGATTTATCTTAATGCATTTCTGCACCATTTAAACTCCACCTCCTGTGGGCAGTTCATATTTAACATGTTTCACCTGCGGGTATGTGATCCTTTTAGTCCTGATGGTAAGGTATTTCTCATTAAATAGAAAATGTTTGCTCTGGAGATTGAGAAACAAGTTGCTGGAAAAGTTACTACCTCTTGGCATGTAATAGGAAAGCAATTAAAAAACTCCAGGTGGACACTTTCATCTTCTTAAAGTGTCCTAAAAAAATAAAACTAATCATGAAACTTCTTATTATTTTCTTGTGCTTAGGTACTTTTTTCACATCTGTAATTTCTCATATTGCAGAGGGAACTGGAAACACCTTCCTATTCTGCAGTTGTATAAACTTAGTACAATGTATACTGACTCAGACTAATGGATAATTTCTAATGCAAGTGAAAATAGTTCTCATGATTCTGACTTAGCAGTATGCTTAAGCATGTGCTTAGCTTTAGATATGTTCCTAAATCTTAAGTACATTATAAACCAAATTTAAGTACTGAACAGAAAAGAATGGGAGCAAATACCTCACTTTGATTTAGTATGCATAGATCAAAAGACATTTCCGTGTTTATTTCTTGTTCATTCTCAAAGCTTTTTTTACAGAAGTTCCATTCCTGAGCCTGACTTTGCAGGAGCCATGTGGAGTTTGCAGACTCAGGACCTGAATCATGGTGCTCTTGCATAGCAAAGTAGGTGGTTGTTATCAGTCTTTCACAGCTGTTCAGGAGTTCATTGTTTTCAACAAGTAAAAAGCGGTTAATTATCCCAGAGAAGCAAAATGAGATCATCCATGCATTGTAGGAATTCTGCCTATACTGTGTGAGCCTTTCTAGCATAGGTAAGATTTTTTTCAGAGTTGATGTATTATGCCTTTATAGTTAAGATTGGAGTGTTTGGAGTAGAGAGCTGTTAAGAGGCTGGAAATGAGGTGCTGTAAGAACAGAACTTGATTGAAAAGGTACAGGGTAATGACATCCACCTAAGCAATGAATTATGGGTCACACTGTATTGTCCAGAGAACAGAATTAGTAAAGCACAAAAGAAAAGTGAGTGTGCAGTATGACAATAGCCCAGGGCATATCTGAGAGGAACTGGTGAAATGATATTATTTGCAGTACACAGTGCAGATGCAATAAACAGTAATGGGCTAAATCAGAGGAAAGGAAACAGGTGTTGATAGCAAGAGGCATTCTATGAAAACACCAGTAGGGCACTTGTGTAATTGCTGTTCATTGTGTGTGATATCCATGAAAATCTACCATATCAAAATCAGTCAAGAAATTTTGTATGGATTTTGCTAAGATTAACGAACACCATCCTACAGGTCCCTGAGCAGTCTCTCTCTTTGTAATTCACTGTGGAGTAGATGATGAGATGTTCTTCTCATAGTTTAAGCAAAATTCAAAGTCCAAAACAGAATAGGGTTTGTTCTTCTCTTTGTATTTTGGGGTTAAAATGTGCTATTACATGAATGCTTCAAGTAAAGTCTAAGGGAGGGGCTGAGCAATGAGAAGAACTTATCTAATTCAGCAGTCATCATTTTGTTGGATCAGCAACACAACTCATTTCCAATGGCCCATGCACGTAAGGTAAAAAAAAGGTTTAGAGGAGAGCATGCCATATAAACACTGTGTGCTTTATTTCAGTGGACCTGCCTTCTGATATGGCTCTCTGCCATTTGCCATGCCCACATTCACCTCCAGGAGCCAAGGTCCAGTTAGGCAGGATTCTCTGATCTCATGGGATCGCATCTACTCCGTTGCAAAACACTGCGGAAGTATATATCCGATTCTAGATGTTGCTTGTTGTTGACAGCTCCAGCACTTACCTCCTGGTAAACTTTCAACCTGGAAGTGATGACTATCTAAGGCATGTTTCTTTACTGTTGATAGGAAAATAGGAAACAGAATTGGTTGTGTGAAGAATCTAAGGAGAGCAAAGCTGGTACAATATTGTTGCTAACCAAGAGAGAATAGAAAAGAAAAATCTGAAGAAAAGACAAATTTGACCACCAAGACATAGAAAAGTTTGATTTTTTTTTTTTTTCCCCCCCCTATTTAGTTTTTGGTAAGTGGTCTATTGAGTTGCTTAGGGACTTCATGCAAATGTACAGATGTGGTAAAAATGGCATATTTTTCCTAGCAGAAAACCTCTGCTGGCGCTTCCCTTCTGAAAGGAATGTAAATGGCTTTGCCATTAGGGCTAGAAGTTTTCCAGCAGAGCGAAAAAAATAAACTAGTCACTGCACTTCAGTTTCAATTGTTGCAGAACTAGTGCTCTGTGTTTATCCCTGTAAACTCAGCCATTTCAAGGAATTCTTAGACACTGTAGATATGAGCGCTCTAAGATTGAAGTTTATGGATTTGAGTTAGTCCTTTTCAAAGCAAATCAAGTTTTGTTGTTGTCTTACCTCAGAACCAGAGGGGGCCTAATATTTCCTACTATGTATCTGCAGATTCAGCGTAGCAGTTCTTTCTTAGCAGTGTTTTCTTCTGGCTTTATTTAGATAAAGAATGCTTTTAATGTTTGCTGCAACCTATTGGGAATTGTGCATTGCTTAAAAATAATTTAAAACGTGACCTTGCTTCTGTAGTTTTTTTCATCCTGACTGTAAAGCAACTCCATGTCCTGTTTCTATTGTAAGAAAGAGGAAAGCTTCAGCAAGCCAGTGTTTATTTTGCTTAAGGAGAAGGTTGCACTGGCCACTTGCATATGTCAGAGTGGAGATGCTTGTGTTAAATGCGTGTGAGAAATTTTTCTGTCATCTTGATATAACAAGAAATTTGGGTCAAATGTATTTGAAGCCTGTTCAGACTGAGAGCTGCACCACTAAACTGTCAGATTTTGCTGTGCTTTCCCATTTGGAGAAGCTCCAGAATTCTGAGATATACCCTTCTGTGTTCACTGCCTGCTCTGTAGTGTTGAGCTCTGTTCCTCTTGCTTTCCACAAAATTTATGTGAGGTCTTTCGATGTTTCTATAGGTAACTTAAGCAACTGCCAAAGAGAAAACAGTCCTTCATAATTTTCTGGTTCATGAACCATTCTGTTACTATACATGAATGAGTTGTTATGCAGAAGTATGCTGTAGTAAAATAACTCACTCCAACTACTATTACCAATGAACAAGTTGCTCAATTATGTTATATGACACTGTATCTAGCACTTAATATCTTTCCTTAAAGTTTCCTCTAGCCACTGTTGTATTTCTGCTTTTCTTAGTGTGGAGATAAAATGTGACGTGCGAGTTTTTGCCTTATTTCTTATCCTCTGGTGCTTTTTACTTGAGAAGCTATTTAAAACAACTGACCATCACTACAGGTTCTGTTTACCATGTTTTGTTCCCCCAGTTTCTTTCATTCAAGCCTTTTTTCTTTAGGTCATGTGTATCCTAATTTTACTGGACTAAAATTGTTAAGTAGACATTAGTCCAAATCAAAAAGGAAGCTGATGTTTTTATTTTAGAGCTCATAAACGTGGTTTAAGATAACGATTACCCAGAGCTTATTTCTGCACCAGGCAATACTGAATTATTCTACCCTTCTCGCCTTTCAAGATGGAGCAGAATAACAGAGTATAATTTATATGTTTTTCTGAGGTAAATTCAGATGTTTCTGTCAATTTTTCTTCCAACATTTTACAAGATCTGTAAATTAAGTGCTATAGATGGTGTTGTTTCTTGCCTGCTGTTGACAAGAAAGTCAGAGTTGATGGACATTGATTTGCCACTGGGAACCAAAACCATTAATAGAAGCTGTAGTGACTAATCCATTACTTTGCTCTGCTTCGTGGATCCTTCTTGAACAGTTGTCACTACAGTCAAGAATTCATCCATGCAAATGTACCTGTTGTGATCAAAGTAATCAATTTTTTCTAGTTTGTAGTTGGCAGGCTCAGGATTCTAGAAACTTATCCATGTTTTGCTGAATAGCCAAAATGAGCTTACTGCTCCCATGGGTGGGGAGTGTGTGTGTGCTGGGGGGATGGGACACCAAGGCAAACAAAAGCATAAGGTATTATTGCTGCCAGCTTTAGTAGTGGCATGAAACAGGACTCATCTATATAGGTCTTTGAAGTGAACATAGAGGGTTTGGGTGGTTTGTTTTTTATGTTTGTTCTTTTGGATTTATCTAGTTCATAACCACTCTATATCAACTGTGCAAGAGAACCTGCAGAGGAAATACAAAAAATAGTCCAGTGAGGAGGAGGGTGGTGGTGGTGGTACTGTTTGTGGTTAGTTGGTTGATTTATTTATTTCTGTACTTGCAAACTTGAGCTCTGGAAAATTTGTTTTTATTCCATCTCCTACTCCTTGTAATAAGGGAAAGAGAGCATTTACTCAGAAGAGATTGGAAGGAGAAGCTTTTAATCTAATTCATATGAAGTATAGTGAAACGTTACTAATGGAAACCCCATGAATACATATAATTTTATTAGAATCATAAAATCATGAAGGTTGAGAAAGGCTTCTAAGGTCATCAAGTCCAACCATTGACCCAACACCACCATGCCCACTAAAGCATGTCACAGTGCAACACCTATTTGGGGAAATACCCGAGCATCCTAAAAATAAATTACTACTTATTGGTAGTGCTTGCATTGATGTAAATCACAAATACCTGTGCTGTCAGGTTCACACTGCCCTAACTGGCATTAGCAACTTGAACTGCAGCTTCTGTGGATTGTGGGGTAAACAGTTTTTGAAATTTGTCAGGACATTTTTCTGGTTTTATGACATAGAGTATCTAGACTGGCAAAAGTGTCCTATTTATAATATAGACTATCTTGACTAAAGGCAGGATCTCAGGTTGATTTTTTTTTTTTTTAGCTTTATAATAATTAACATAGATAAAATAAACTTACATGTCCTTGGTAACCAACAGCAGTGTTAAACACTACAATGACAACATCATGTGCTTAATTTCTTAGCATTCCCTTCAGAAGAAATCTCTAAGCCTTTTGTACTGTTAATTAACAAAGCAATATTACTTTGAACTGAAGCTACAAGTCTCATTTAAGTCTTCATGATAAAGTCTACATAACTGCTTATCACCGCTCATATGTACATGTGTGCATACAGTTGATGGGAGAGAAAAACATATCCTCTGCATGAGGAAGTCACTGAACCATGTTAAACAACCCTGGGAGTAACTCTTATTTTCATGACTTTTGCACATGTAACTCTGAACCATGAAACTCTATTCAGATAGATTTGCCTCTTTTAATACACCAGCAATGTAACTTCATTAAGGTCAATTGCAGAGGACTTTTGCATTTTGGTTAACTGCCTTAGAGGGAGATGCTTTGGCTTTCATTTGGCTTTGTCAAGTTACAACATGTTTTTCTGGTTTCATGTTTAGCATCAGGAATGTCATATCTGGTGGAGGTTTTGGTTTTGTTTTGGTTGGTTTTCCTGAATGACATTGATTATATTACTCTGAGGTTGCAGCTGGAGTGGTAGAAGTATTGCTTTATTCAAATGGTTCTGGGATTCCAAAGATTAAAAAATTAAAAATCAGTGTTACTTGGATGCTAAAAATATTATTTTTGTTCTTCCAGTGCCAGTATCACTTTGCTAAACTTACTTCATCTTTCCTATTCTTTCCTGTATAAAAATTATGAACTACTGAGTTTCTTTATTTTTGGTTTGTAGTCTTAAGCTTTTTTAAGTGAAACAATGGTAATCCAATGTTAGAATGTGAAGTTCCCTCCGTTAAAGCCTTCTGCAAAATGAGTCTGTTTTGTCTGTTCCCTATTAGGGTTCTGCCATTCAGGTGTCTGATAATCTTGACTCTGCTGAAGGTCATGCTATTAAGCCCTTTGCAAGAAGCTCTTTTGTAGAGCTGGTGGGGTTTTCAATACTAACTCTTATTTCGACTATTTTTAATAAACATGACTATCTAAATAAATTAACATGGAGGAGACAGACTTCATTAAGTGTTTCTTCTGGCTATTATATCATAGATAAATATATATACAATAATTAGTAGAATCAATGTAACTGAGAAGAAAACACAAGTTTGGAAGAAGGGCAGTTTTAGTAAGGATTTACCCTTGAAGTTCTTTGTTTCCTTGATCTGCGTTTATAAGAAAGGCATTTGAGGTCCCTGTCCTAAGGAGTGGAGTTACAGCAATCAGGAACTATTCTTTGCTGGGGTGGTGATTGTTCTGTATTTTTAGGCATCCAGTGTGGATCATGCAGTATACGTGGAAAAAAAGAAATATCAGGGTACTACACCAGTGTGGTTGTAGATCATGGGGTTCCCTGGAGCTAGTTTTGTGAAGTTCTTACAGCAGTCAGTGTTTCTGTAGGTACACTGTATATATTAATTTTTCAATTCACATGGAAATTTAGCAACTTTTATAACCCCTTGAAATCCATGTGTGAAATGAATTTCAAAAAGAAATTCTGTAAATTGTCTGACCTGCTCTCTTCTTTGTTTATTTACTATTTATATTGTGTGTGCAATAAAAGCTATGTAGTGCTTTCCAGGAACTTCTCTTTCTGGCCTACTTCCAGCATGTTTTTATCTAGTCAGTGTTCTGGAATAGGTGGTGATTATGTATGTGGATAAGTGATTAAACACGTTCTCATTACAAGTGAAGATCAACAGGGTTTTTCCTTCTGGTCCAGGACAATGTGTTCCTCATCAGTGTTCTTTAATAACTTACCTATTTCTCCTTTTCCACTTTGTTTCTGTTCAGGACATTGTCTGACTCTGCTGACCATGTTAATCCTCAAAAGTGCCTGAGGGATTTTGTTTGTCTTCTCCTTTGGCATAGTCCTAAATTAGCTCTGTTCATCTTTGTTCAGTATATAGCACCGTATTTAATAGGACAACCCCTGTTCTTCTGCTGGATAATTAGTATTCCAAGATAGTCTTTCCTGTGACTAGTGATTTCAAGTCAGAACATTTGTTGGCATCATATTAGCTTTTTCTTCCTCGCTTACTAAAACACAGAACATTTTTTCAGCAAAGCCAGTAGTTGGACTCTGCTCTTCCCATACTGACAGATCATCTGGTAGATAGAAAGTGTTAGATTCCATTTTCTTCAGTAAAGCTCAGACAAAACAAATAATTCAATTCCCATATCACTGCTGAGTCTCTTCCACATTTTACCCAGGCTGGGCAAATGTAATTTTTTAAAGATAGCTCAGTGGGGCTTTGTTTGTTTTGGCTTTGTTTTTTTTGCCCTTCCCAGTGAAGTTTTTTGAACATCTGATTTAGGCAATCACAAGGGTTACTTCCTATCACATTTAAAATAAAATTCCTCAGCAGTAGCTCGTTCAGGCTTTCATGTCATTGCATGTGTACCTGCTGACTGCCATGCTCCTGGAAAAAAACCTCTGGGTGGCCAACCACACAAGGCTGTGCTTGCTCACTTGCTGGCTGGTTGGGGATTATTGAGCTGCTGTTCTGTACATCCCTTTGTTGTAAGAAATTTGATTTAATATTATGGTACTTCACCCATAGCTTTCTTTTGCCTCCTGTTCTGTTCTTTCCCATCCCACGATGATTCAGTGGTGCAGTTAGTCCCAAGAAGCCTCTACAATAAAAAAATTCTTGTCTGTATGAAATAAATGTATGTTGTGTCTACCTATAGAGAAGTGGCTTTGGAATGCAATATATAATAGATTCCAAAACTTTCTAGGCATGTTCAGGGTGCAAAAGACCTGGAGGAAGAACAGGAAAAGCCTAGGGGATTTTGATTAAAAATGGGAAAATGGGAAGGAAAGCTTATAAGGTATCCAACAACCTGCTTGAAAGAGCTGATTAGGAGAACCAGAGGCTATAAACACTTCTTTTATATCTATAAATGGTTTGTCAAAGCTGTCATCAAACCATTGTAGTAGCAATGAATTGTGGGCAAGTGTCACCGGTCATTCCAGTACAAATTAAAACATTGACTGCCTTGCATGAAGATTCCGTGTGATTCTGTTATTCTTCCAGTGGGAAGGAAGCAAATATATTACAGAAGGCAAGGGATGAGCATAGGGGAGGAGAGAAAAGAACAAGGAGAGCAGAAAGGCATATGGAGCCACATAGTGTTATCCTGCTACACAGAGCATAACAATGTCTAAATTGTAAAGCAATATACCAAGGCCAGGATTGCAGAGAGTCACTGGCAGAGATACAAACTTATATTAAGGTGCAGTAACTATTCTGAACTGCTTGATCATGTTCTCCTACAGGCACTTCTGTAAAGTTCCATTGACTTCAGAAAGACTCCTTGTGAGAACAAACAGCTTTTTAATGCAACAATGAATACTTGCATATTCAGTATTACTTTCAACTCTAGTCTCTCATTCATAGTGAGAGAGAACAAAAACTAGAAAACAAAATCTAATTAATCTAAGTGTATTGGATGCTTGTTAAAACTCACCTGTCCAGGAATGTCCATTTATCATGCTTATGGCTGAACAGCCAAACTAAGAAAGGTGCTGCTTCTTCATTTGATGCAAAATGATGATTTATTACCCTGGGTTTTAGTAATAGTTAAATCTAATGGACGTTTCTGCACGACAAATCATTCATCTTCAGAGTAAAATTAGCCATGTTATTCTTTCATGTAGAACATTTCACAGCAGTTCATGGAATACAGAAATCTCGTATCGATAAATAATTGCCAGAGCACTGGCTGCATATATAAATTTAAAGATGTGCATGTTAATGTCTGAATGTGATATAGTCTTCTGTTTGTAAAATTATGTAAATATTGTAATTTGACCTAATCAGTCTGCAAACAGTTTTCCTTCATGCTTATAAATTCCATGTCTCAGATCTGAAAAATACATGTTACGGTGAATAATCATTCTTCTTCTTCCATTCACTGTATGTACATACAGGAGAAGCAAATGATACATTTATGCTATAGGAAGAAAAGCACTAGGGCATGTACTCGAGGGTATGTGCATGATAATGCATTTCAGTCTTTGGAGTCAAAAAAAACAAAAAGGAAAGTTGGGAATCTTATGCCACTGTTTCATTGGTAATGCTTGGTTGAAAGTCACAATTATGGCAAAGTTCATAGTGAAACTTGATAACAAACAGCAGCTCAAGTGGGAGGCTAGAAAGATGAAAAGGGAAATAATTATCTGCCTGAGAGTTGCTGTGGCAAAAAAAGCATCTTGTGATTACAAATTACTACTACTGAAAACAATCATTGATGTGCAAGAAAAGGTAAAACTATAACTACTAACTAATGATTGTTAGAGGATCCATCATTTGGACATAAGCCTGATTTTACTCTTTTGCCAGTGAAACAGTTGCATCTGTTACAGAGGGATCTCTTCCCAGTGGCATGCACTACCTTTGGGGCTATTCTCTTTGAATTCTTCATAGCTGTTTTAAAACAAATGTTTTTGAACAAAATTCAAACTGACATCTAAGGGATGAATTCAAGTTCATTCCTTTTAGAATACCAAAAAATATCCCAGTGGATTAAATGTCCATATAGTCTGCATCACCTGAGAGAGGCTGAATTTTTGTTTGTATTCTTACTCTCCAGTCCAGGAAATAGAAAGGGAACGCAGCCAGTGCTTCTGGAAGCTGTTCTGTGCCCTCTGCAGAGCTAGGCAAAGCTCCCTGTTTGGTACTTTCCAGGCTTTTCAGGAAGGTGGAATCATGTGGAGATCAAAAGGTCATAAGTTTATGTGGAAAAGTTAATGAGCAGTTGGAGGAGTTTTATTAGACTCAGTAGAAGAATATTCAGCCACATGAAGTACAGGAGGATATTTGGTCCCAACTTTGCAAATGGTGCAATTCAAGAATTCTATCTGACTGGGGGTTACTATTGTCAGAGTTTTTCAGCACCTCTCAACGCTCTGTAGTCTAACTTTCTAGTGAATATGGTATTGCTTACTGCTGATACCAGGACTGCTCTTTTCTAGGGTGAGCTATTTTATTTTAAAGCAATTTAAAAACAAAACCAAAACAAAACTAAAAGCAAGCAAGCCTTCCAGGTTTAAATAAAATGGATAATTCTTTTGTTTATCTGTTCTTAGTGTTTATTCTCTAATCGAACAGTACTTGAAAATAACTTGTTGCCCTCAGCAGTGATTTTTACCTGCAACATCTTATTGAATTTACAGGCAAGACGTTGAAGGAACACTATTAATAAAGGAAAAGAATCTATACTTTGGGATAGCTCACTGAGCAAACATGGTACTGGAAGATATTTGAAAGCCTCTATGCAATCTCTATGGCAACAATCAAGTGTATGTACTTACAGTTTGGGTTTTTTTCAGTCCTTCAACGAGTGGTAGAAGGATTCGTTTTGCTTTTCATCTTACTCTCCACAGGCACTTCTGTTATCGCATGCATATAGAAGTTTTCTGTAGTGGTTCTTTGTCAGTAGTAATGGGAGGGTACACAGTAGTACAGGTATGTACTTAAATTACTAAAGTGCTTTTTTCTTTTAATTAAAGATAATTTCTGCTTATGTCCACAGTAGTTACACAGCTGTATACAATTGTTTTAGGGACAGTGTTTCAGAAGTTGCTGCATTTCCAGCTTTGTGTCAGTTCTCGGCTATTTTTCAGAATAAATTGCAAATGGTAAATGATGTTACACTATGTAAAGGGAGGAAACTGGAATTCAGTGTTCTGACTCATAACTAAGCATCTAGAGCAGGACTGGACCACTTTTCTGACTGTTGAAATCTGCCTGCCCTTCCAAAAAAACATCTTGGTTTTGTGTCAGACTTATGTGGGTTCCTCTTTGCAGGTAGCTTATGTTTTCTGAACAAAAAAATAGGAAAAGACTGCAAAATGCATTTTATAGATGCTCAGTGTAAGAGACTGTGCTCATGCACACTCCTTGTTCTTTAAGAGCCTACCATACTAGTTTAGTAAAATGCTTCCTCCCCTTAAGCAGTGTCTCCTTTCTCCATTTCCAGGAAATTAGTCCCTCTTTCCCACCTTCCTTCTTGTCTGTTTGAGTAGTGTCTGAACACTTTGAAGGAGACACTTCGTCTCATTCACAGAGTTTTGACAGAATGTGTTGCTGGTCAGTCAGTAGAGCAATACCCTAAAGGCATGTCTCAAAATCCCAAATTTTGACATACATTCCCAGGGAACAGCTTGAAGAACATACACTAAATGTACTGTGTATGTGCTCACATGAATAAAGAAACTCTTCTGAAACCAGTTGTGTGTCATGGGGGAAAACATTGAGACAATGGGAGAAAAATTAGGCTAACCTGTGTTTTAAAGCTGACACACACATCTTGATACGTGTCAGGAGATAGTCTTAACTTTTACGTGGCATTTTATCAGAACTCTGAATTTGGTGTTCACATTATGCCACTGAACTCCCTAGCTTGTAGAGGAATTTATGTAAGAGGATTTGTGAGTTACAATTCATGCCTAAAGCTATGCTTGTCCATCAATAGACTGTGGGTAGCTCTGTACTTATAGTTCTGCTGTTAATTAGCTGGTGTTTGTATAAGCTCAGGAGTTCATCTGCTATTTTCTTTGCTTTCACTGCTTAAAAGAAGTAAAATGCTGTAACAAAACTTTGGAACTACTAAAGTTTTGATAGGTGGATGACATTAGTATTTCAAACAGCCATACAAATTTATATCTTCCCTCTTTGCCGAACATTGGGATTAAATCTTTGTCTCAGTCATTTAATATGCTGGTTTAGACATTCACAGCTGGATTCTCTCTCCTCCCCTGAGATTGCCAGTGTTAGATTTTTTCCAAATTGGATTCTGTATGCTTCTAACATAACGACACTTTCTTGATCTCTGATCCGATGCAGTTTTATGGATTTCATTCACTGATATTCTGTAAAATAGTATTTATTGACTCATACTGATGCTGCATACTTCAGTTCAAGTGCACTCCTTTTCTTTTCTGCACATTTCTTCTTAGAAGTATGTATCCAGACAGGTGCTACAGGTTACAGGGTTTTTTTTTTGAATCGGATCAAGTTCAATAAGTTTTATAAATAGACTAGCAAGCATTCAGTACATAACTGTTGTGTAATAATAAGGATTGGTGAGTTTTATTTTTTTTCCAAAATATAGTGTATTTGAAAAAAGAAGTCTCTGGCAACTATTCATTAATCTTCAGAAAGATTCAGCTTCAAAGAAAGTTAGAGGATGATGAGACAGTGGGGGGAAAGCAGGTATTAGCACCCTTCCTCCATTTGAATGATAGCCTGAATATGGAAAGTCTTGGTCACAGCATATAAACCCTCCTAATGTCCTTTGGACAAGAAATCCCCAAGCACAGCCTGCACCTCTGCTGGAGGTCTCTCCAGCTTTCCTGATCACAATATTCTCTTCTAAAGGGATTAATAGAAAGGATGTCGGGTGTGTCTGCACAGTCTACTAACTACCAAGGAAGAGGATCTGATTTGAAATATCTTTATTCACTCTGTCTTATGCATAATGGTTTGGAATAAAATAAATGTTTTAACATGCTGAGTAGCTGTCGCTGGTGATGAATTGTGTTTACAAGCCACTGTTAACATGATGTGCATAGGTACTTTCCTTGGCAGCAGTAATTGCATTCCTCAGTGGAACTAATCCAATGCTGAAGTTTCTTGCAGCTTTGAGGCTGCAGTTGTTCAGCCATTTCACCTGGAAAACTTAGGTAAAATGGAAACCTTCTTCCCTCGTGGCATTTTCTGGGAAACATCAAGTTGCAGTATATGTATCATTCTTCAGCTGTTTGGCTTAGTAGAAATCAATGACAAATTTGTATCCTCAACTGGAAGAAATAAATCAATAACCAAAAATGAGCAAAATCAATGCAAAGCTGAAAACAGTGTTGGCCTAATTAAAATGTCCTGTGCACCTCAAAATTGCTTACTGTCTAAAACTAGTATGTACCATTCCCAGTAGTCTCCCATCATCTGAAATTTTAAAGCTAGTATCTATGTTGATTAGGAAGCCTGAGAACATGTAATGACAATGAGCTTCAAAGGTTGCCTTTCTTTAACTGTTCAGCCCAAATCCTGCTGACCTTGGAGGAGATTTGAGGCTGTGTTCCCATGTGTGTGAAGTGTTCTCGAACAATTTTCCTGATATGTCAGGCCTGAGCAAGTTTTCCATTAATTTCAGGCAGTCTTCATTTCCAGCCTGCTGTTTTTCTTCCTTCAGAGCACACCTATTTAAATGGAGCTTTTACAATAAAAAATTGTTGTTTCTATCTTGGTTTCTCCATACATGTTTTACAATTGATCTGAGCAGTATGCGGAGCTGATGCTTCCTCATGCTTTGTATTAGTTTTAAAATACCTTCAGTTTCTATTTCTGTTCTTCTAACCCTTTAATAGGACTTACATTTTTACTAATATCTTCGGATATTTTGGGAAAGAGAACAATAGGTCAGGAAATGTGAAGGAAGCAAGAGAGTAGTTGTGTGTTGATTATCGTTAACATCCACAGTGTTGTTATGGTGGTAGATACTATCGCAACTGTAGTATGATAGTACTATTATGCCATTATAGGAGTATATTGTATAACACACTATTACAATATACTGTTACAGCCACAACTGAGTGTAAGCAATCTATAAATGTGCTGTAGGATATATTATTTGTTCTTGCTGTGTTCGTTGTTGGACGCCAATCTTAATTTTTGGGTTTGCCTGTTGTGCCTCCTGAGGTAAAGAGTAATGCTAAAAATGATGTGCGTTAGCTTAGCTGATTTACATGTTTCTCATTTGTTTTTCCTGAAAATACATAGTTGCATAGTCAGGAAAAGACTACACAGGAGTTCTCAGTGTATGCATGTCTTCTGTCAGCATGGTTGTTGTTACTTTGATAAAGTGTCTTTTATATTCTTTTTGTTTGCAGGGACATAAACAAATTGCTACAATGTTCTTGCATGGACAAGAGCTCCATCTGGCCAATTCTAACATATGCGAGCTTCCTCAAATGTCAGGATGGGAAGGCAGCTAATATCAAATTGAAATTTTGCTAAGCCTCCAAAAAGAAACTGAAAGCAAGTTAGGTGGTAAACTTATGATGGTTTTAAAACTGCTGGGTTTTGGTTTAACTTCTTCATAGCTTCTGCGGTATGAAAGATTCAGTAAGAGGGGAAATAATTAGATGCTACTTTGTTTTAATGTCTGCCTGGACAGACTTCCACATCCTGTGGTAACATGAGATTTGAAAATCTTCTGCTCTAAATAGCAATGATGTTGGTTCTTTTAGAGGCTTCATTTTGAAGAGAGGTTTTGTGAAAAAGTCCTACGAGACCCAGTGTGGACTAATGGTTGACTTGATGGCAGGCAGATGAAGTGAAAAATACCATTTTAAATACCTACACCAAATCAGGGATTCCCTGATAGCCAGAGACTATACAGCTGACAGTCCTGGAAATAGTGTGGATCAAACACTAGGAAGGAATGAGATGTCCTATATTATTTATTTTTTTAAAAATTTAAAAAACCAGAGGATCATGCAGATGTTGAACCTGTATTTGTGTGTGTGTGTGTTGGTGGTCAATATCTAAGCCCCCAATTATGCTAAAGGTAGTTTTCCCTTGTATGGTCCAAAAGTTGTACCATATGATTTTTTAAATAAAAAACTGACTGCTTTTCTGATTAAACAGAAAATGGAATTTGATTTTTAGGAGCTGAGGCTCAGTGAATTTGCATATAATCCAAAGTCACTTAAATTAATCTGGATTTCTTTTTAGCAGTGCTAAGGTAAGCAGCTGTGGATTTTAATTTTTTTTTAATATTGCAAACCAAATAACCACATCCAGCCACTGAAACTGCTTGGATTGAATTTGAATTTACTATTACTCTTCTAGTCTTCAAATATAATATGGTAAATTAGCTATGCCAGCAAGGGAGACTCTTTAAAGCAGTGTGGAAAGCAAAGAGTAAATAAACAAAATAGAAACTATGCAAGTAAATGTAAATGTCTTGGTATTGCAAATGAAGAAGCCCACCAGTTGTATATCTGATGATATCTTAGACTATCTAGTTCAGTTGGTAGAGTTTGGGGTTTTTTGGGTTTGTTTTTTCCAAACATGTCAGTGCTTTCACAAAACTGGACAAATGCATTCTTAATTTTTGCTGACTGGGAGCTGTACCACAAGGCTCATGAGCAGAAAGAGCATTTAGCAGAATATTGTTCCTTTAGCTACCAGCTGTTTAATCCCTGTATAACACAGGGCAGTAATGTGAAGATTTCCCTTTTGCAGGTCGTTTCTCATTACTTTGAATATGCAAATGTGTGTGCAGGCCTTGTCTAGGATATGCTGCTAGGAAATACTGCTTCATTCTAGTCTTATTAATGCTTGTCTGGCTCCTAAGAGGTCTTCCGTCCTATATATTTAACAGGAATATTTATTTCATGAGAAATCTTTCCTACCTGATAAACATGTAAGTGCTGCTGTGTGAGATCCTATTGCTGTCACAGTTGAGCTGTCTGCTTGGCCCAGCTTTCAGCCCAGCAAATGCAGTGCTCCACAAACTCTGCACCCATCTGGGGAATGGGTGAATGCACTAATCTAGAAAATGACAGTACTGATCTTTGCAAAAACTTCTGAGCTCCATGAATACAAAGCTGTAGCAAGTTTATATCTTATTTTGCCTTTTAAGCTTTAAGTAGATAGTTGAGTGGGTTTCCAAAAATCATTGAGGTATGGTATTTTTGACTGAAATGTGTTAATCACTGTTTTTTTGGGGGGGAGCCTTATTGTCCTGGTTAGTATGTTTACACATTTCCCATTCACTTCCTTCAGGGATTACAAATATATCAATGTGATTACATACTTGCTGAATGGCAGAGGAAGTTTCAGTGGGGTAAGACTTTCCTGACAAGAGCAAGACTGTATTGTTTACTTCTTGAAATTAAACTATTGACAGTGTTTAAAGTAGATAGGGATGCCACTGCTTGTGTATAAATGTCTTATAATTAATTGGAAGTACACTTGATGAAAGCTAAGCTGATAGGATCATAACCATAAGGTTGTTTTGTTGTACTGACTGGCACATTGTGTGTCTAATTGTTTGTTGATCTGGCATGGCTCACAGATGCATTTAGTGATTCCCACTTGAGTTGCCTTGGTTTGCATTGATCTTCCCAGACACATGGGAGGATGAGATGTGAAGGATGTGGTTTAATTAGGCTACAGCTTTATTAATCTAGGTCATCTGGGAGCTCTTCAGCAATAACTTACAAAGTACAGGTCATGATGTCTTGAGTTACTGCAAGCTGGTAAAAGTTAGCTTTTGCTGGGCACCTGCTGCATCTCTATCATGTGAGGATTAAAGTGCTTGGGGTTTCTTAGCATGGTAATGTTAAACTAGGACTTAATCCCCAGTTTCTAGATCTTAATGTGGAATCAGGTCTATCTCGATTTGAGATCTGCACTCTGTAATTGCTAGAAAGGCATCCATTATTGGTTAGTTTGTCTGTCTTGACTACAGTTTCTGGATTGCTGACAGTTAATATCTTTAACAAACTATGTTCCTTGAGCAGAGGGGCTATTCCCCTTGCTCTGAAATGGCTCAAATCAGATATTACAGTAAGCCAGCAGTAGTCATTGATTTTTATTGTTGTTTTTCCTGTCTATCTTCTGGTTTTGCAACCCTGTAAAGGACTGATGTAACTTCTCCACTGCAGTATTTCAGACCAGTTTATAATCAATAATGCAGGAAGGGCCTGTGTCTGTCACAAGTATTTGTGACATTTGTACAAGATCTCATCCAGCAGTTTCACCCAGCTATCTGGCTACTTCTCACTACTTGAAATCCTTAAAAGGACAAAACTAGCAGCAGTGCAAACCTCCTGTGTAACTCTTCTGCTTTGGACTGCAGTGAAATGTAATTAGACCTGTGAGCCTTCTGCACCCAGCCATAACTGCCCAGTGCTCACGCCATCTTGTAAAGAGTCCTTGCAGTCCAGGAGAAAAAGATAAGCAGGAGCAGGCATGCACAGCCAGTGAGTACTTAGTTCATCCAATGGCCTAAAGGAAGCACTCCCTTCAGCCAGGAGGGACCACCAGACTTCAGGGTTTAGATCAAGAAATGGTTTCCAAAATGCTTACTGTATTTATATTACTCATTTGTCTCCCCAGCAGAAACTCTGTATTGGGTTGCATCATTGATGATGACAGTAAGTTTTGGGGTTTCTTGGAATAATTTTTGTGTGGTCCTAACCACTCCATTTGGATTTCTTTGTTTTACCAGTAGGATTTTTAACATTGCAGTGTAGTTGCATGTTCTTTTTTTCTTTTCCAGTTATTTTTTTCCCTTTAAAGAAAGAATAACAAAATTAAGGTGTTAGTCGTGATTTCTGATTGCCCTCTATTTCTACAGGACTCGTACTGTTGCTCTAGTACTGACATAAAGGGTGTCAGATCTTTGCTGCTCCCTCCCTGCTGCAAGCAGCTGTATTGCAAAACCTCATATAAATCTTTCCATGCAAGTTTTTCAGCTTGATGGATGTGACTCGTCCTGTAGCATCACCTACTTCCCGATGCTGAATTAGTTTGTATTGTTGATCTGGGTATAAGGGAATGGCTCAAGCTGAAGGTTATAGTGTCTACATACCACTGCAGAATGCAGAAGAGCCAGTGATTGCTGAGCACTGCTATCTGCTTCCTTGCCCTCATCCCCTGCAGCCATTCTTGTCATCCCAGCAAATCCTGCTCAGTTTTCCTGTTAGTCCAGATAGAGCCTACAGCCCTGCTTTTGAGGTAGGAGGAGTGTGTTTTAGGATCTGGTTTCTACATATGCTATGGTATTCTGTTTTTCTGGATGCAGAGCAATATGCACAGATGTGATTTCAAGAAGACATTTTTTTTGTGTGTGCTATTCTAAATTATTACATATTTCTACTAAGTGTAGCAACTCCTTTTTGTTCCATTCCTTCTAGAAGGACAGCTGTTGATGACTTGGAAAATAATTTGTATTGAGCTGCAGAGTATAAACTTCTATAACTGGAAAAAAATTCTTGAAAGTATCTTTCATGTTCAATTCAGAGGCAGGTCTTATGTGAGCATGGGAAGGAATTTGGATGAAAAGTACACCTAATGCCTGAGTATGTCTACAAAGCATATGAGAGATTGTGGGAATAAACGTTTACTGCTTCAAAAGCACAAAACCTTTGCTATTCATTCTTTTTTGTACAATGCCAAAAGCAGCAGAGTAGACTGATTCTAGCATTTACGTGCTGATATTATACAAATGTTTAAGAAAACAAAGTGAATTGCCTAATTATGAAGGGAGTTTAAAACCAGAGTCTTGGTGGTTCTGCTATGCTATCAAATTCTGTTGTCTCTGTAGCATTGGCTTGATAGAAGAATAATTTGCATGTTAACTTGTTTAGTGCAGTGATGCTGCTTGTTGTAGTACGTATGGTTGATTAGGAATCTGGAATCGTAGGCAGCTTATGCCTTGTTTGTTCTCAGCTGGCCTGTGCTTGCATAAACTTAGGAAATGCTACACAAGCAAAATTCCTTTGGAATTAGGTTATAGTTAAATTTCAATAGTATTTTAGCCTCTTTGAGTTAAAGATCTTCAGCTGTGAGTTTGCTGGCTGACAAGTCTCCCATTGGAAAGAGAAGGGTAAGTTCCCTTTCAGTGAGTAATTTAAATTACAGATAAATTAATGCTATGAAAAAATAATCAAAAATTTTGCACTGTTTTACCTTGGTTTTGTTCTTTGACTACTTGTATTCTTAAAAGGTTTTGCTTTGTAATAATTTAGTAGTGATGCTGTGACTGCTGGTGTGTATGTTTGCACTATGTTTATTTCTGGAGTGCTAGTAATTTTTTTTCAGAGAGCACCACTATTATTACCACTTTTTAGGCAACAGTTGAGACATG
Organism: Galbula dea; assembly: GCA_013399015.1. Taxonomy (NCBI): domain Eukaryota; kingdom Metazoa; phylum Chordata; class Aves; order Piciformes; family Galbulidae; genus Galbula; species Galbula dea. Next base: position 338,306 of record VWZX01009272.1, read on the forward strand.
ATCTCTCACAAAGAGTTAACATTTTTACTCTGTTGCAGTTTTCCTATATATTGATATAATAGTTTAGGGGACATTTTACCTTTAGGTGTATTTCACCTTTAGACCTCTTTGCTGTTCTGTGGCCTTTGTTAGCATTGCTGGTTTAGACCAAGTCATTGCTAGCTAGAGCAACCATGTCCCAATGTGTTTGAATCTGTCACCTTGCTCTGGTAATCTTGTTGTTGTTGCCTTTGGTGTTTGTGTGTGAGTAGTGTTGCTTCAAGTAATTGTTGCAGTCTGTCAAGGATTTCCTTAATTAGGCTTTTAATCCATTAGCTATAAAAGGCAAATAATTTTAATTATGAAAGCATCATTTCAAGGGAAGCAATTCTGCCTTTCACAGAAAGGAGAATGAGGAGCTGGAGAGAAGGTGAAGCAACTCCTCTGAGATACGTAGTAAAAGGATAAAAGACAAGACACAAGTTTCAGCAAGGGCAATTTCAGTTAGATACCAGGAAAAAGTTCTTCACACTGAGCATGGTCAAACACAGTGGCAGGGGCCCAAGGAGGGCCCAAGCCTCCTGCAATTTGGGGGTAGTTGAAAAGGCCCTTGTCTGATCAGATTTCAAAGCTAGCCCTCCTTCAGGTAGCCCCTAGAGGTACCTTCCTGCTGAAGTTGTTTTGGGATTCTTAGTTAAAAGAGAAGAGGCAGATTCCCCTCTATCATGTTACAAGGATAAATCACGCACAGAGATAACCCACTTGTAATGTGTGAAGCAGGAATCAGCCCCATCTGTGCTGCATACAGCATTCTCTGTTGCTTTGTGCTGCTGTGCTGAGGTTTATTTTGAAACAGTATGTATATCTCTTAGACAAGGCATGGTACTGCTAGTGCATAAATGTAATATACAAATTCAAGCAGTCTCATTTTGAACTAATGCCTCAAAACTATTAATAGACTTTCTAGCTAATCTTTTATTCAATAAACTCATCTGGAAAACAATAGTAAAATACAAATAAAACATCTCATGATTAACCTTCATTGTACCACACTGCAGACAGTTTAGTTTTTGCAGAGAAACATGAGGCTTAAAAATGAATCTTCATCTGCAAGCACTGTTGTCCTGTGTAAAGATCTGCATTGCCATGCAGGGGAAAAAAGTGTAAATTTTCTTAGCTGGTTTGGTGGGGGTTGGTTAGGTTTGGGGTTTTTTGTGGGGGTTTGTTGTTTTTTTCATTTTAATTGAAATGGAAAATTTGTTGTCAGAGAGCCTGGAGTGTATGAATACTGAAGTATTATTCCTAACAGGAATGTTTACATAGTGAGGAAGATTTTTGAATAGTGGGATTTTTCAAAAGCACCTGAAGAAAAATTTTAGCATATTAGCCTTTTAGGTTTCTAGAATATACCATTTAAAAGGGCACTAAAATTACCTTCTGTGCATCTGCTTTAAATTCCTAGCAAGTCTGTGCTCTTATTGATGATTTTCTAATTTGAAAATAGTCTTGAGACTATCAAGCACAAGTACTTGAAAATATACTGTAGTCAGTAATCTATAAGCACTTGTAAATATTTAACATTATGTGGGAATGTTTCTATTAAAATCAGGAGCTCTTATTGGTCATCTTGATGTTGAAAGAGACATTTATATATCATAAGTAATGAAAATACTTGTATGCTGAAAACATGGATGCTGACTTTTGCAATTTGATATGTACATATAGAAACTTATTAGGACCCTAACAGAAAGCAGTGTAGGCACTTTAGCATGACTGAAACAGATGAAAGAATTCAGACCCAGATTTACAGCTGTCTGGAGACCGAGGACAAAAGTCTCATTGTTACCTTAAATCTAAAGTGGTAACAAAAGTAAAACAAATTGGTTCAGGAGATGGAGAGAGATGTATGTCTGGCTGGGGGACAGAGTGGAGGGAATTAGAGAAGGACCCATGAGAACATATTTAAAACAAGCTTGGGAAACTAGAACAGACATTATTTGGTCTCCAGCTGTACACACTACATGACTGAGCAATTAACTATCATTCACTGACTGTTACAGATTTGAAGTAAAGCAGGATATATTTTCATCTCAAAGGCAGTAAGACAGGTGACAGCAGCAGCAGGCTTGACTCTGTGTGCAAGCATATTTTAGGGAAATCTGTTTTTCAGAAAATGGAAGCAATTGTCTTAGTTTAGAGTAGCTTAGCTTTTAGCATACCTAGATATTTTCTGCTTGCATGCCTTGGAATTAATCCAATACAAAATTTTGGCTTAATTAAAAAGGATAAAACCAGTCTAGCAGCAGTATTTTGGTCATGTTGCAGCAAAATATCCTCCGAGTCTTCGCTCATCCATGCTAAAAAGCTAGGCTTGATCTTTACCTATGAAATCATTTCCTTGTTTAGAATTTCAGCTTCTTTAAAGTCTCAAATGCTGTTAACAAGGCTTGAACTCAAATTCAGCTCCGTATTGAAAGTCAAACTTTGATTTTTAAAGATGGAAGTGGTAAATCTACGGATTTAATTCAAACCTAACCCTACTAAAAACTGTCAAGCCCATCTAGGGTTGTAGAACCACAGAAGGACAACAGTGCAGAAAAATAGGCAACAAAAGAATGGCACAAATATGAATAATGAATAAACTGAAGGTGTTCCTGAGTTAAAGTAATGTTTTACAGTTATAATTTTAACTTCCATGTGCAGATAAGAAAGCTCATAGTGTTATATTAAATATATGAGTTTTCTCCTTTGGAAGAATTTGTAGGAGGAAATTCTTCAATTATTAAAATGAGCTCAGAAGATTTAGTTCAAGATTTATTTAGTAATTAAATATGGCAGCTTGGGTTCAAATTTCAAATCTCATCTGTAGAGGATTTTTATAACACACAAAAGAAGTTACTGAAAATTTGTAGCTAAAGATGTTATTTTTACTGACCATATAAGCATTTTTTTTTGTCGTTCAGCCCAGGAAAGGAATAGGAACAGGGCAGCTGTTTGTTGCTGCCAGTTCTTGAGGCTCCATCTCCTCTTAAAATCTGTGGAAATAACACATCAGCTTCTTATTTGAAAAAAAAAAAAAAAAAATCCCTAATCTCTTGTCTGCTGCCTGAAGATTGGGTTGAGAAGAAGAGTGGTAACTGGTGCAGGTACCCTTCTCATAAGTTGAAGCTCTGGGCTGGCCCTGATCCCAGCAGTGATTCCAGCTGGCTGTGGAAACAGTTGACACCTTCATTTCTTTGCCTGTTTTCTGCTTTTGAAAAAGATGAATTGTGTGGGAAGAAGTGATGGGTTACCTTATCACTTGCTGTAAAATTTAAGATCTTTGCAGAGAGCTGTCATAGATCTCACAAGAGATTTTACCGAAAAGAATTAAATGTGAAACAGCTCTAAGGAAATAAGTAATGGTTTTGTTGTTAATTAGTATTATTCCTTTAATATTCAATATTTACAATGATGATTTAAAATATCTGAACTAATTTGGGACCCTGAGATTTGAGTCTTTTAAAACATTTATCTGTCAGACTGGTGTATTATCCTGAGGCTTATTTCCAAAGCAATATGCTAGAGTACATATTTTGCAGTGACTAGATGTGTCCTCTCTATGTTCTTTCTAACAATACACGGTTAGCCTAAACTAGACACTGCACTTATCTCCTTTGCAAGTGCACCTTTAAGAACTGAACATTTTCTGTAATATCTGTTCTTGATTGGAATGCAGTCAGATCCTGAATTGCTTAGGTTTTTGAGTGCTAGCAGCAGACATATATGAAACTTCATGACAGGTTAAACATCATCTTTAACTTGAACTATCTCAAAGTTTGTGTGTAAATGAATCCAGAAGAGACAAACGATGTCATTTAATGTTAGTCACTTTTGTGGTTACTTAAGCTACCACAGGGCAAGAAAACTTGTTTCAGGGAAGGGAAAACCCTGGGGCAGTAATGAGATTAAAAACAGTGATTGATCAGCTCTGTGCTGCTGTGACCTGCTGGGGTAGAAAACACTACTCTGTGCGATGGCTTTCTCACTATCAGGCAATAGTAGTGCCGATGGCAGCTATGTCCTTGGTGTTCAGTTTGCTTCAGTGCTTTTGTTTATTGTTACTCCAAATAACCTCATACAGATTCTTCTGGCATTGCACACTGCAACTCGAATTTTGCTTCTGAAATTGTTGTGACATGCTAATGAAAGCAGTGGACAGTACAAGTAGGTAGAAATGCACATATAATGCCTTAATGCAGAGGAGAGACTCAAATACCTAAATGTATTTAACTTCTGCATTCAGGTATATTTCTGAAGGATTCTGTCATGCAGACAGGATGTCACAGGTTGAAGCTGTTTAAAGAAGCTATTCTAATGCAGCAATAAACACCATAGGGAGCAATACCACACTATTAGCCTCAGACCTTCCAGAGAAGCTGTACTATCACATCCTGCCTGGCAGCTTGGACAGTCATTTTAAAACAGAAATAAAAGCTTTTTCTATTGCACTCTGTGAATTCTAGTCCTTAATCCTGATTTAGGATGAAACATTTTCTCAAATACCTAAATGTAGAGGAAGTTATAGGGTTAAGTGTCTTGAGTGTCTATTCAGGCTAATTTTATGGGGCTTTAATTTTGTTGACTTGCATAACGTTTGCTGGGGATGTTATGGTGTCTCTGGGCCCAGCTGCTGTTTCCTACAAGCTGGAGTTGAGAAACTTTTGTATCCTAGCTCAGTTTTAACCCTGTGTGTTTCATGTATGTTAGTCCTTTGGTTTCTCCTGTAGTTTTGTTACATTATGACAGAAATCGTGGTTGTCTGACAGTTTTCTCAGGAAGAAAAGATGAAGGTTTGAAGACTTGTCTTTTTTAGTGGTAAGTCTGTATTTGTCCAATCTGGTTCTTGAGAAACTTGAGCTCTTATTTGTATGTGATGAGTTCTAACAGGAGTTGAAGTTCTCATATAGTAGAAAAAACTGTAGATGTGATGAAAGAAAGTGTGCTGTTTGGAGATTCTGAGCAAACATGATGTGACACCACAAGAAATTTGGAGTCCAAACAGACAGAATCCAGGGGGACAGTAACAGAAATCATCAGAAGTCTGGGAACAACAATCAACAAAGAAACAGTGAGAGTTACAGCTCTTTCTCCTTGCTTTGCTCTTTGTAGCTTCATTAATTTTTATAAGTATGCCAAAGTGATTGCGCAGAGAAGGGAAAAATTTGTCTCCCTTCTTCAGACACAGGAAATAATGTCGACTGAACTGTGGTAGACCAGGAGAGATTTCCTGAGAGGGGGTGGAGCCTTTGCATGTCTAGATGTTTTTAAAGACTAAGTTAAAGATGTGTCAGGGATGCAGCAGACCTGGTGCCACTGCACGAGTCAGTGCCTTCTGGGCACCTATCAAAACAGATGGATGAAAACTGTAAGGGGGTGGGAAAGGACTGCTAAGGCTGATGGGCATGGTGGTGAAAACTGGAGTGTGCATAGCTAGTACCACAGCAGGGTGGCATTGTGTTTCCCAGGGTATGCCTCCTGCCTGTGTATTCCTTGGGGAAAAAGGAATGGGTGAGAAAAATCCCCAAAGAGCCTTTATTGGGCTGGCTGCAGCTTTGGGCTGCTGTGGAAATCGGGGAGAGATACAAAGCTTTTAACAGAACCTGTGGTTTCAAGTTCAGAACACTACTTGGCCTCGCTCTTTAAATAGTACTGCAATAGTATTGCACTTTTTTATCAATAAAACCCCCAAAACCAAATTAACAAAACCACACCAAACCAAAAAAATTACAGCAGAAGGGGAGGGACATAGGGATGGGGCAGTGGGAACATGACACAGACTGCAGACATGGAGAGGGGACATAAACCAACCATTTTGTCCCAAAGGTATTTCAGGCAGGCAAGAGGTAGCAATTGATTACATGTGAACTTATGGAGGAATGGGGGGGGGGAAGGCAAACTTTCTGTAATAAGTAGCTTATGTGTATTGATTAATATTTAGATATTGAAATGTATGGAGTAGTTATTTTGTTTACTATCTTTGTCAAGTGAATTTGAGTTGCCTGTTCAATAATTCACTAAACCAATGACGCAAGATGATGGGAAATGTATGAGGTTCCATTAGACCATTTATCATCAGGAGAGAAAAGAATAAGCATTCAGTGAATAAACAGCAACAAATTCATGACAGCATCCAGACAGCTGCTGTTGTGCTTCTGGTCTTCTCCAGATGTGAGAGTACCGTAAGCAAGCATTCTTCTCATACATAATTATTCATGTAAGTACAAATTAGTTACAATAACTATCTGCCGTAAAACCTACTATAATTATTGCCAAAAGTGGAACAAATATTTCAGAGAGCAAAGCTCTGAACTGGAACAAAAGCTAGCCTAAATTTTTTTTGTCAGACTTTTATCTTGCTTACATCAGTAAGAGCAATTCCAGTGAAGCTGAAGTTAATATGAGGCTGACTAATATCAGCAATTAGTTAGGCAGATGTAGCTGATAACTCATTATTTTATTCTTGATTTTAAGCCAGTCATTTACATGGAAACAGTTGAGCATTGCTCGAGACCTTCTAGGCAAATGATTCTTAAGCAAAAAAATTAGAACATTCAATGAATTCTCAAAGGAAATACACAGCTTCCTTAAGGTTTTGGAAACTGTAATTGAATATTTCTGTTAACTGGAATGACTATTGGCTACTGCCTGTATTGATTTTTATTTCTAAGTCTTACAAACTTCACTTTTTGTAGCATTACATTGTTTGCCTCTTCACAGAGCCTTTAATATTGGTTGCCACAATGTTTCTTGTTGTGGGACAAATAGAGGAGTGTCCCAAGTACCTACTTCTTAGAGAAGTAAGGAGACTGCAAGTCAAGTCAGCCTCCTTTTATGTGGATGGTTTAATTTAAAGAAAACAAAACAAACACCACCACCACCAACAACAAAAACAAACCAAACCAAAACAACCAAAACCCCAACAGAACTAAATATTTCATCATATCCTGTCCTGCTGTAATTTTCTATTGCTGATGCTGTCCATTATATCCTCTGCTTAAATCAGCAGTAATTTATGGTTCTGGAAAACTTACTCTGCAAGAATAATACACTCTTCCAGATACTTACAAGTAATGTGATTTTTCTAGACACAGTGATCTGGGATGAAGATAGAATTTTCCTCTTTGGAATTTTGTTTCTTGGGTATATTTTGTCCATTTGCATGCAGACACAAGTTTACATGCAAAATACTTGTCCTCTTCCAAAAGCAACTGAAATAATTGGGGCATTCTCATATTGAAAATGTTCAGTGCTAATGAATAACTTGGTAAGTCTGAGGTTTTTATATGCATGGTAAGAAAGGATGATCAGTTTAGATGGTACTGGCTAGACTTGGTAGTGATGGGTTTGATTCTTGGAGTTTGAGCATCAAAACGTCTGAATGAAGACTAAGACTGCACATAGCTGGGATAAAGTGAGGGTGCAGAATACTGGTGTAAAAAAAAAGAAAAGTCTTATAAAAGACTTGGCTAAGCCCTGTTTCTGCATGACAGACCAGGTTAAAGTGCACTGTGGAGCACTCCTCCTCTGTGCCAGCTCATTTTAATTTCTCTCCAAGATTTGATCTTTTTAAAGGCATCCTTAGAAAACCTACTGCAGTTTCTATACTTAACTGTGCTATTGTGTTGAAGATGATCTCTGGCACTGTTTAATTGCTGCGGTATCTTGGGCAGCTTTTCTAATTAAGCTTTCATCATACTTTATACCTGAGCATCCTGCATCAGATGTCTGCTTTGTCAGGTCTGAGTGGACTCAGCTTCTCTGGAAACAGGCAAATGAACAGAGGAATGAGGCTTCAGACAGAAATCTGGAGTAAATTGCACCATAGCAGCCATGCTGCCTACAAGCTTGTGTTCAGCTGAGGGCTGAATTGTTTCCTGGTGCAATTTCCCAGTAATCATGTAATATAAGATTGGAAGAGGCCTGAAGTACTTATCTTGCCTGAAGTCAGGAGCAATAACTTCGTCATCTTTAACAGGTAGTTACCTAATATCATCTTAAACTTCTAACTCCAAAATCTCCCAGCCCATCTATTTCAGTGCTTTGCTGTCCTTACATCTTCCCTATGCAGAAGTCATCATTGCACCAGTTTAATCTTCTCAGTAGTGGTCTTAGAAAATGTAGAAACTTACCTTCTCTGCAGCAATCCTTTATGTACTTGAAGCATAACACTAATCTCCTGTGTTTCCTCCATTCTTTGTTCAGCTTTTGCACTTTTTGTTTGTGACTTGTGTTTTCAGGCTGCTTATCTTAGTGCTTTATTCTGGATTATTTTTCAAGTGGCTTCCTGTCATGTTAGCCTTTTTTTAGAACCTGAACTTTGCCCTGACTGGCTCCTCCTTTTGTTGAAGATCGTTTATACAGGTAGCTGGAACAACAGAGTTGAGTACAGGACAGGGTTGTGTCTGACCCATTGAGTTACTTGTGTTGTGAGCATTCTTCTTGTAGGTACAAAGATTAATTTGTTACTAATTTGAAATTCTTCAAGTTTTTACCAGTTTGGTTTTGTTCTTTGTTTATTTGTTTAACAAAATAATCTGTATTTCTGTCAAACAAAATGGGGCAAAACCGAGAGGTAAAATTTGATGTGCTTGTTGCTAATAAGAACTCTTTTGCAAAGTATTTGTCTTTTAAACCACGCTGCAAGATTTTATGACAAAACTTCCACCAAGAAACTCCGTGATGTGCAACTCCAATTTCTTTGAAGTTGTAACTAAAAATTGTTCAGAATAGCACTTTTGTTACAGTGCCAAAAAAAACCTAAGAGAGACAAAGCAGTAGAAAAACTTCTCCAATACTCACTTATAGGTCTAATGAGCTGAGAACATAGTGTATAGGCACAGCCAAATTCTGGTTTCAGTGCAGCCTGCAGCTGAAATTTATGGATGCATTATGCAGAACCTGGCAAAAGCAATGTAGGAAATGACCTCTTTCCGTTCACAGCCTTGCATTTACTCTTTGCTGTTAAATTGGTACCTTTGCTTGTGAATAATGCTCAGAAGTGTTGTAGCTGCCTATGCTGCTTCTTGGAGAGTTTCTGTGGGGGG
>VWZX01009272.1:347388-382819 GCA_013399015.1 Galbula dea
GGGGGGGGGAAACCCTAAATGTGGATTAGTTGGATTAGACAAGAAATATGTTGATGAGAAATATGCTGTCATTCATGTGTACCAAAACTTTCTGGAAACCAAAGAGTGCACTGATGTTCCTTGAAATGGTACACAGCAAAGAGACAGTCTTTTGGCAGTGATGCAATGAGATATTAAAAGGAATTATTGTACCTGAGGTGTCAAAATTTATGGCATCCCTTTGTACAGGCAATCTAAATGTTAATTGGTAACTATAAGTTTCCATTTTTAATATCTTCAAGCTTAGCATTAGCTATTTTTTCTTCACTTGCTCTGCAGTTTTAGTTAGTTTATGACGAAGTATCTTGAATGTGAAGTTCCACACTATCTTAGTCTCTTAAAGCACAAAAGCAATTAACTTGTCAAACTATCCGCTAAACCCAGTGCAAACACACTACATAACATTATCCATCATCTGTAATACCTGAAAATAGTTTTGTCCAAAACTCCTGGGTGTACTTACTAATTTTAAGACCTAAATGCTACAAGTCTGGAGCCTTTTGGATTTTTTTCCTTCACACCTTTATCTCTTAATTGCTCTTAGTTTCCTTTAAATTACCTCTGCAGTATGTACAACCCTACAAGTAGGATACAGCCTCTGAGCCTCTCATGTTCAAGAGGTGGTGGCTGGCCTTAGACCAGCAGTTAGAGACAGTCTGTGTGACTTTACAGTTGAGTTACAGAGATAGCCTGAGAGCCCTTAGGGTGATGCACCATTGTATTTCAGGGGAAGGCAGGAGGATAAATGAATGGTGATAACCAGGGCAAGGATGTTAAGGATAGTCACTCAGTTAGTGATAAAGAAATGTTCTAAGAGTCTCTTTTTTTTTTTTTTTTTTTTCCAAATCCCACATTGAAAATAGAATTAAAAATAGAGCAGGTCCAGAGGAGGGCAACTAAGATGATCCAAGGGCTGGAGCACCATCTCTGTGAGCACAGGCTGAGAAAGTTTGGATTGTTCAGCCTGGAGAAGAGAAGGCTTCAGGGAGACCTTACAGTGTTCTTCCAATACCTAAAGAGAGGGAGAGAGACTCTTCACCCATGTTGAAAGCAATAGGACAAGGGTGAATGGCTTCAAACTGAATGAGGGAAGATTTAGATTGGATCTTAGGAAAAATTCTTTACTCAGAGGGTGGTAAGGCACTGCAACAGGTTGCCCAGAGAGGTTGTGGATGCCCCATTCCTGGCAGTGTTCAGGGCTAGGTTGGATATGGCCCTGGGTAACCTGGTCTAGTGAATGGCGTCCCTGCCCATAGCAGACGTGTTGGAGCAAGATGATCTCTGAAGTCCTTCCAACCTGGGCCATTCTGTGAATCTTATGAGCTAACAGATCTGCTCTGCCTTGGCTGGTTTTCTTTTTGTTTTGGGGAAGTTGTTTTGTTTCGTTAGGAGCCTAGTGATTTCTTATGTGGCAGTATTCAAACCTCTCACTGTTTAAAAAAAATCTGATTGTGTCACTCCACACTCTTCTCCAGTTCAACTTCATTTCTGATGAGTGCTTGCTCCCTCTCTGAGGTGTGTTCTCACACAAGTGGTGCTGTTTACAGGCAGCAGTAACTGTTCTCAGGACCAAGTCCAGGTGTGTGCTGTGCTGCAGCATGAGTATCCCTGTCCCTGTAGTAACCTGACTTCACTGGCTGAGTTGTTAGCAGCTGGAGAGGATTCCAAAAACTCTGGATCTACTGATTCAAGCTGTTGCTGCCTCATCTTGAAACAATTGCCCATCTAGATCCTAGACAGGAGCAAAAGTGCCAAACTGCTATTCAGAGAGGTTTTCTTTTATGGAACCTCCATCTCCTCTGCTTTCTACTAGAGAAGGAAGCTAATTCTGTCTATGTGCATAGATTTTTCTTTTCTTGTCCTTCAATGTCATCTATTAGCCTGTGAGCTACACAAGCCTCCATAAGCTGCAGCAAAATGGCTTATGAAGGGCTAGAAATGGTAAGAGGATAATCTGGGGGGGAAAGGAATCCAAAATTAACTGAATTTATGTATTTCTTATTAAAATAATATGTCTGATAGCAAAACCCAATAGGTCTTAGCATTGATTTATGTTTGCAATGTTAGGAGTGTAATGTTGATTGATTTGAATATTTTTGACTGAGGAGAAGCAGCAGCAGGAAAATATTAGGATGTGTTTACGTTTTGCAGCCTATTTTCCTTTTCATTTGAAGTTATCTACCCTGGCATTTCTTTTCATTTTCAGAAAAGAGAATGCATCAGACCTGGGGACAATTTATTAACTCAGTTCTGTCCTTTTTTAAAATGTAAGCTATTGAGCTAAAGAAAACTGCCTCCTAGGAGAAGCCTCTTTCTAACAGCTGACAACACAACAGGACCAGTTCTGGTCTCAGCTCCCATCTCATTATTGCCTGGGTGCTGTCCTTGCTAAGAGGAGGAATTCAATGAGAGCTCACCATCAAAGAGCCAACATGAGAAACTGGCAGTGCCTTCTGCAGGAAAACTTGAGTTGCAGGTTTCTGTTTGTATATACTGGAAAATCACCTGTTGCATGGGAATTGCCCAGGGTTTGTGTAGAGGAGTTCTGCACAGTGGATGACTTCTCCCAGGGAGAAGCCTGTTTTATAGGCATAATAAAATTCAATCAATCTCAAGCAACAAAATCATAGGAAAACTTCAGCAGCGCACCAGCTTTCATGACTCCTGTTTTTAAACACTGACAAACCATAGGCATGTGTCCCCTAGTAAACCTGAAATTGAAAGGTTTTTTCTTTATCAAGTTAAGCCCTGAGAAGCTCCGTGTGAGCAAGATGTGGCTATCCACAGTTAGAGGGTAACTGTTTTCCTTGAGTGGCTATTTCAGTAACCACTTTTGTATATGAGATGTCTAAACAGAAAAGGCAGGTGGCTGATTAGAATTAATTACTTGAGGACTCAGAATCGGTCATGTTTAAGTTCATGTAACTGAAACAAAAATAAATGTAATCCAGAGCCTGAAGTAGTAATATGTGTCACATTTCACCTTGAATCTGGACTTGGAACAGGAGCTGCTTGACACTTGTCATTAGCATTTTTTTTCATCAACTCTTTCCAGTTTGTATTTTGTGAAACCAGGATGAGAGACTCCAGAACTAGGTGGAAAACTTTCCCTGATCTGGAGCAAAGAGATCGTAAACACATAGTGAAGTGAAGACTTTCTCCCAGGGCAACAGATGGTTTGGTTTGGTTTGCTGGATTTGGGTGAAGATAAGCTGGAAGGGAAGAAGGAGGGAGAAGGTCTCTGACTTTTGAAATTTTACCCTAGATTTGGGAAATTGATGCACTCATAGATCCTGACAAGTCAGCATTTTCTAAAGCAAAAATATCTAGGAAAGATCAGTATTGGTTTGGTATGAAGCTATAGATGGTGTGTTCAAGGTAAAATTATCTCTGTTACAGTGTGGTTTGTTGGGGTTTTTTGCCTTAGTACCAGTCAAATTTGCATAAAAATGAGATCTCTTGTTTCTTTGTATTTCATTTAATCCATAGGATAATATTCATACTGTTTGCATCTGTTAAGTGGTTGCAGTGGAAATTAGCATATTGCGTAAGGTTGCAACTTCAGAAGGAGTATATGGCACTAAAATCATCTAAAGGTCCTATTTTTTATATTAACGTATTAATAAAAACTGAAGAAAGGAAAGAGGAGAATGAGGACTTCAGACTTTTTTCCTTTCTTAAAATGGACATGTTTTCACTGGGATTTCATCTGTTCTTGAAGCCGTGAACATGAGTAAATATAACCTCTCTCCTCATTAAAAGAGGAGACATAAGTTTCATTTCCGTTCTACCTGCTTAAATCAAATTCTCTTATTTTCCCTTGTTATGCAAATAAGCATGGGAGAAGTCTTCAGCCTGCAATAGACACTGTGAGAGCATCTTGACTTCAGTCCCAGAGCACTCTCTATAGATAGAACAAAATTACAACATTAGGGCTGTTATTACATACAAATAGTATTAGAGAGAGTGAAATAGTGATCCTTTAAACTGAATTAAGTAACTGATGTTTTGATATTAAGTAATTTCTGTATGACAGGTAACTTTAATCTTTCTCATTGTGAAACACCTGCCCAGAACATTATACAGGGACATGGCTGTAGCTGTTTCAAAAGAAGAGGAGGGGGGGGAAGGAAAGAAAATGTCCAGAAAGTCCTCTAGATGGAGAATAAATACTTCAAAATGATCCCATAATGTATTGGTGGAAAACTTAAAGGAAGTTAATTCTTCTATGTGTTGTCAAGCTGCACAAAAATAGACTTTCAAGAAAGCATATTTGACCTGAGTAAGAAGTTGCAGTGTTTGTGTAGGGCTTGTAAATTGCAGAAGTAATCTCTGCACTGCCTTCAGAGGTTCTGAGTGGTGTGGGTCAGAGAGGCAGACATGGAATCTGCAGGGATATTTTTGTCTGCTATGGAGAGGACAAAACAGCAACTGAGAGCAATTAGAAAACATTTCAGACACAAATGTATTGTCAAACTGGAACAGAACCTGTCATTTTGGCTGGGAGCTGGTTTTATTTTAAAGAGGGGAAGAGTGACATATATGTTTTGAGCTTTAGCCTTGTGCAGTTTCAAATAGCAAAGTTATCAGCCCTTGAAAAGTGCTGTTTATAATAGTAATACCAACCGACATAAATGGTAGTGACACTGCTGAGCTATGCAGTAATAACATGACAATATGCAGGGCTTTCAGACTTGATGCCACTAAGCTGTATCTAGATGGTAAAGGTAATGATAGATGAACGCCCTGGTCAGCAATAACAGGTCTCCTCAGTCCAAAAGACTGTAAGCCCTTAAAACTGCAGGAAGATTAATGGGGATGTTCACTGAACTGCACCACAGGACCTTGCTCTTTAGTTATCTAACAGCTTATCAAAACTAAAAACAGTTACAGAAATACAATACTTAAATATAAACCAGCTGGGATACCTTGTACCCTATTGCAGCTAGCAAAAAGCTGCAGGATCCAGGGATGGAATAGAGTTTTGCCAGCCTTGTGTTTCCTGGGCTTGTGAAAAGAACTTCAAGGAGGCAGCAAGGTATGTGTGTTCTGCTCTTCAAAGCATCAAGACAGCTGCATCTTGTTTCCAGAAGTGACTGAATGTGCTGAGGTTTGCTGCACAGAGCAGAGATACCTTAAATATCTTCTGGGAAAACACAATCCAGAGTTTGAATGTCATGCCTGTCTCGCTTGTCAGTTAACACAAGGATGTAGCTTCAGTGCAAAGTGAGTGGGGACCTCTGCATATCAGGTGCATGGAAGCTGACACACGTACAGTTGATGGATGCTGTGCAACGTTTTAGCAGCATATGTTTTGTTACTTAACCATGTGAGCAGCAGCCTCAGCTAGTGGTGACTGTTAACCATGTGAGCAGCAGTCTCAGCTAGTGGTGATTGTTCTAGGGAAAAGTGATATGTTTCAAAAATTTGAAAACAATAGAAAACAGTATTTGTTAATGACCCTGCTCTTGTTCGGGATTTATAACATCTTTACTATTAAATGTTGAACAATATTAAACATTAAACAACATAATTAAATGTATCACAAAAATATTTATTGTGCATGTCTTCCCATGGGCTGAACAAACTCAGTAGTGTGTCTGCTCACAGCATGATGCTTCTGGTGTTTAATTTGTATTTTCAAAGGCTGTAATCTTTAAAATTCAAGATTGTACTGTTTCTTCTGCACTCATTAGAATACTCTCAGGTCCAAATCTGGTGTCACCTTTTTTGCATTGACATGTTATTTTTTCTATTATTGATACAATAAAGTGACTGAGAGGCTACATTAAAGCCAGTCTCTTTTCCAGTTTCCAAGAATGTAAGAGAATTAGCAACTGAATTTCTCGTAGTATACAGAGCCCTCTTAATTCCATTAGCAATGCATAATTATGGAAGTAAAATGACCCAGCCGGTTAATCCTTGTTGTAGACAAAAACAGATTGGGAAGTATTTTTGATGTGTTCAAACAGAATAACCTGCTCTAAGATGACTTCCTTCCAAATCTTAGAACCTGAGCTTTGCCAAAAAGTCTCAAGATCATGGCTGGGACATATATAGGACGCAGCTTCCACAAGTCTGACTTCTTCCTTTTAATATACAAATCTGCATCATAAGGACCTCCAAATGAGTGCTCAGAGATCCATGACTCTGCTAATGCTTTGTGAAAATGAAGTAGACTGTTCTAAATAGAATACAGGTGTTCATCCAGAGTGTTGTCAAATTCTGTTATTGAGGGATAATGGGCTTCCCAACGTAAATGACTGTGGCACAGGGAACACGCTTTCCATTTTAAATACAGATGGTATGTAAAGTCCCGTGCCTGCAAATCAATTAAGCTGGCTATTGTGGTTGAGGTGTTCCAGAGCCTAAGACCAGCAGTGCAATAACTGTCATGTCTTTGTTAATAAATATCAAATGCTTTGTATGGAACCCTGAAAATGGTTCAGTTCATAAAGGGAAATTCGCATCAGATGTAAACAGAATTAACTATGATTAAGCCACTGAAAAAGAAAAAGTCATTTTGTAGCCTGCATTCCTTGTATTAGTAAGTATGTCTTGCTTGCAGAGGAGATGCAGAATTAGGCTTGAAGTCCAGGAAAACAAGGATTATGTAGAGTGCATAAACATCTCATAATAAACCACACAAATGACAGCAGTCGGACAAGATCAATTTTTGGTATTCCAGGCACAAAGAACAATGCAAGTGTATTTCCAGCACATACAGACAAAAGGATGCCTAATAACAAGCCAAAAATACCTATTAATGTTTGCCAGTGGTCCTTAATCAACGCCATGGGCGTAATTGATCATTCAATAGGGAGTTAATTTCTCAATACATGACTCTCTCTCTTCACTTCCTGGGCAAACATCTTACAAGCAGCTTGATAAAGATTATTTTAGGGCCAGTGGCACCTTGGAGTTAGGGATTGCAATAGGATGCAGTTCCACCTTTTCTGTAAAAGATGAAGAATGTCAAATTTGTGTGGCAGCTGTGCATATTTAGTGTGCTTCTGTTCCAACTGTCAGTGCCTCCATCTTTGTAGGTGTTGAATTCTTCCCCCTATTTGAGTTGGCTCCAAAATAATTTTAGAAATTACATCCTTTTAAGCCTTCTCATATTTCCTCAGCTACTACCTTAGGAACTTGAAATGACAGAAATATGGGTAGAAGATGTTGAAAGAAGATGTTGGTAGTTTCCTATGTGTGTGACTAATTTTGACTCAGTGAAAATTAACACAGTGTGTAGCTGTAAAAGAAATCATACAAGTTAACAACAAACATTGACCATTAAGAAGCTATAATGTCTGGTGGTCCTATGGGGCAGAACATCTAAGCAGAATTGCTGCTTCTAGCCTGTCCATTAAAAATACTTTAATGACTGACTATGATGTAATTCAGGCTTGTTTCCCCCCTTTTTGCCTTTGGAGTTGAGCAAGGCATCAAATACAGGAAGAAAATGGTAACATAACAGCTTCAGAGAGGGCCAAAAACCACTGTGATCATTAACTGCTTGCTGGGTTATCATGCTGAAAAGATAAACTTAAAGTTCCTTTTTTCCCTCTCTCCCTTTGAGCTGTTATTTTTCTTTCCTCTCATTTTAGGTTAGCATGAAGTTGCATATGATTAAAAATGTTTTGAAGTTAATTGCGTAGAATGCATAAGGTTCATAAATATAGACATAGCATTTCAAACAACAAAACTGCTAGGTTCATTTGCTGTATCTCTGCTGTTTCATTTTTGAGGTGCTGTTCTCCTCATTGGATTTCTACCTTTGTTTTGATGACCTCACAGACTATTATAATGCTGCTAAAATTAGCTTATCTGTGATCAGCTGAAAACAATGATAGAGAAGTGATTCAAATGTAAATTTTACAAGGTAGAATGTTTTCAGAAGCTAAATTTTACTCTCTATATAAATTGTTTAATTTGTACACTGCAGAATAGATACTGATAAAATTAAAAGTTGTTTTATTCAGGCATATAACAGTATCTAAAAATACAGAAATAGTATAGTACAAATAGAAAAATATGAATAGGTACAGTTGCTGTAGTACAGTCAAAGCAAAAGGAAAAAAAAATGAAGGGTATAAGTGGAGTTTATAGAAATATTTTTTCATTATTAGTTACAGCCTTAGAGATATTTTAATGCTCTTTTTCCTGGGATAAAAATTACCAGTTGATATGCTGGAAGTTAAATCTATGGAAGATTTTCATTTAGCTCTATATAAAGTAAGTATGAGTTGTGTGTGTCTCAGTGGGGTCAGGCCAGCTTGATGGTACTCTGTATCTTATGGTGGGATGCATGAAAGTCTGAATTTATAGTTTACTTTTTACACTTAAAGGTTATCTGTGCACTGTTTATCTTTTTATGGCACAGAATATCTTGGAGGAGCATCTGTGGGTTTACAGTTCCCTTCTGGATGTTTAATAACAGCAAACAATAAAATTCTGTTAGTGATGGTGAAAGAGGAACAGAAATTCGGAAGGCTGATTTCTGATACATTTACTCAGCTGAAGCTGCAGGAAATAAGTAGCAATGAAGTATCAATAAAAATATTCTGGCTAAACAAATGCACAAATTGTTTCAGTCTCTGACTTTATTTAGACTGTTAAGAGAGCTTCAAGTTGCTAAAGATCTTGGATTTCAGATGAAGTGGATTAGTAAAGTGCAATTGTTATGAATAGTTGTTAAGGAAAAAGCACCATTTTCCAGTGTCTTGACAGCCCATTCATGTGTGGTCCTTGTGCTGTTGGGAAACATTCCCAAGAGATGAGCAGGTGGCACAATGCAGCACTGCCCTGGGTAGTCCCAACACACCACAAGCAGAGATCCTCACTCCCGGTGCAAAAAGCAGCATTCCTGCTGTGGTCTGTGTGCAGCTCTCGTGGCAGTCTGCATATGATGTTCAACTTCCTGGCATTTACACACACACAGTTTAGTTACAAAAATATGCATGAAATGCTTTCTCCTGAAAAAGTGTTTGATCATTGCTTATTTTGTAGCTCATATTTATAGTTTAATAGACTTTCCATGTGTCTATAATAACTCACCTGGGTTTAGAAATACTTAATGTGGTGGTCAGGAAGTGAATTTCTGTGCAGTAATTCTCAAATGTAGACTGTAGAGTAATTGAATTGTCTTTATCCAGAAAACAAGAACTGCAAAAAGTAATAAGATTTGTAGTAAGTAATAAGATTTGGGATCTTTTAACTGAGACAAACAGAGCATTTGAAAATGTCTTCTAAAAAGTGGGTGAGATTACAATGTAGTAACTCTCGGGTAGCAGTAATGAATGTTGAATGATTTACATTCTGTGGGGCGGTAGATTGATGGGATAACATGGATTTAGTGGCCAGGGCATTTACCCAGGATGTGGAACATCTGAACTAATATCCTTGCTTATTATTTCTTCACTAGCAATTCCTGAACTTGTAGTTGATTTCTGGCAAAAGGTTTTTTTCTGAGGATAAGAAGTTGCTTTAATAAAGTTATCGTTTTACTAATTAGCTCTTTGTAATTGAGGAAAAAGTATTAAGTTGCATCAGTTGTGATATGAACAAAGAGAAATCTTTTTTTGGGGGGTGAAACCCACAAACAGTCAGAAGTCTTTCAGCAGTAAGTCCAAGTAGGAAAGTAGAAACTTAAATAAGTCTCAAACTCACAAAGAAGTTGTCATGTGACAGCCTTCTGCTCTACCCTATGTTACCTGGATAATCTGAGGCCTTTTCTTTGTGGATTTTGGTCAAGAATTTTCATAAAATTTCATTAAAATCTCTCATGCAGATTAATAAGAATTCATAGTTTTTTAGTTTAAAACTTCTGTGGAAAATCAGGTGTGCACATTAAAAAAAATAAATAGCATGTGCATTCAGAAAACCACACCTCCTAAAATCTCTTATTCTATGTAATAAAATGCTCTTTTATTACATAGATGCTGGAAGGAGTAAAGAAATGTGCCTCCTTTGTTATGATCATTTTATGTGGCCTTTTCAAAAACACAAATGCTGATGAGTGTCAGTCCTCAATAATTGAAGTAGTACCTGTCTTCCCTAATGTGTGTGCTGTCTCTTCCCCAGTAAAAATGATTCTGATGCCCAAAATGTGTTTTGCTATGTCTGTATTGAGCAGCATCATTTCACTTGTCATTGGTGATGATGTGATCTTCAGGTTGCAGGGTTGTGTACAAGAGCTGCAGCACTGCTACCTAGGCAGGATTTGGTGATGGTGTAACTTCTTACAAATTGTTTTTAGTTTTCAGTCTGTTCAGGTGTTGCTGCTAGGAAGCCAAAAGCAAGCACACTCAGAACATTATCACTTCACTTCTGGGTTGGAGAGAAAGGCAGACTAAATAGGGATTAAAAAAAAGAAAAATAGAAAAAGTAAATTTTGTAATTCCATGATAAAGGATGGAAAGAGAAGGCTGTTGCCTCACCCTCCTGGCTGATATGTGGCCCTGTTGGCAAGACAGCCCATTGCCAGGGAAGCCAAGCCACCTATGTGGGAGGCTGGAGGGGAATCACAACAGGACAGATGTTTCTGATGCTGCTTCTCATGATTTGTAGAGAATTGTGTTACTCCAAGTATCATTATAGGCAGAGGTGAATGGAAAATATAAAGAAAATAAATTTGACAGATGTGTTGTTGCTGAGTTCACGCAATTGAAATTGAGCATTGTTGGGTCTCCATTGCTTCTGTTTCACGTGAGATGAATATGGGCAGTCAGCTGAAACAGGAGATACTCATAATCGTGCTGAGGGTAAATCTTTTACAACCTAAAGAAATTTTCTGAGCTGACCCTCATCTGTGCTTTTGGAAATAAAGGAATCATTTGGCCAACACTTTCTCCATTTGCAATTAAACATGCTGGCAGCTCTCCAAAGAGCACTCTGTCAGCAGGAATATATAGCAGCAAAGGGTATCATTTCAATACAGTGACACAGACTTTTGCCAGATGGAGTAGAGGACCGTTTGGTGAAGCCAGTCTACAAATGTTTTTGTGAGCAAAGGAAAGCACTTCTCGTTTTGGATGAGAGTATGATACAGGAGTAACAAAAGAAACATGGGTTTCTTAGTTTTTTCAGAGTTTTTGTACCCTTTTGTTTTCCTTTGTTTTGTTCATATTCCTCATAGCTTGAAAAGGAGAATATAAAGCTTCTTTTAACTATGTTTCATTTTATGTCAAACTATGAAGTGGCACATAGCAGAACTGCATGTTTATACTAGCAGCTGAGAGGCCTGCTCTGCACTCATGAAGGGGGAAGAGCTGGGGAAAACTGCAGGTCTCTCCAGCTGTTATTGGCAATTCTCCCCAGCACTGGCCCCAGTAATGCTACTGGGGAGAGGCAGCTGACAGACTGGCACAAGCAGTCCACTACTGCCCTTGTTTCTTGCTCTCCATCTCCTGGCAGGGTTCAGCACAGTTGTCTTTGTGATGTGCTGGTTTGTGGTCACAGAAGTGCAAAGGTAGCTTATGAATCAACTTTTCAATTCCATTCTCCAGTAAATGGTCCTCATGCAGTGTTTGTTATGTTGACAGCTGACATTTAGCTTTGATTATTTATGTTTCATAATATTTTGGAGCCTGGATTTGAAGGCATAGGTTTTAAAAGTAATGAAGACTTGAAAGTAATGAGACCTCAGCATTTGGCTGCTAATGCCATGGTGAGAGATGGGGGGCGGGAGGGTCAGACCTGCCTCTGTACAGACTACAGTGCATGGATGGCAATAAACTGTATGAGGATTTCTGTAAGAAATAGTCTTTTTGTTGCTAAAACTAAAATAACTTTAGGTAGTTCTTGGTTGCAGAAAGATAGATGCATTTGTTTGTGGCAATTGTTTAACCTAATTAAAGTAATCATCTATTCAGGATTTTGTTTGGATTGCTTAAAGATTTTCTGGTTTAGGGAGAGACTTTCCAGTTTCAAAAGAATTGTTCTAACTAAATACCATAGAGCAACTGTTTTTAGAGTTGTAAATCAGAGGACATAGTATGCATTACCTTCTTTCCAAAAGTTTCATCTGTACGTTTGTACTTGTGTGAGATCACCAAGCCTTGATCTTGTTTCTGCTAAGCAATGTCTCCTTGCGATAATGAATGTCTTGCTGTAAGAGGATTTCAGCTGGACAGCTGTATCTTAATGTGTTGCAGCAGGATTTACGGTTTTATAAGACTGATTCTGGATTACTGTGGTTTTGGTTGGGACATGGCACATACTGCCCATCTTGGGACACAGCTTAAAGGAACAGTGCTTGTGGGAAGGGAGCTGGGACGTATACAAATGCAGAGAACCCTGTACTAAAACCAAAACGCTTTAATTTTATCTGTATGATTAACTATTAACTTAACCTATACTGTCCTTCTGAAAAAAACAAATTTCTAGTAGTGATCTGAAACTTACTGATCCTATTATGCAGGAGCATAACTTCAATATTGTTTTAATTAGGTGGTGTATTTGAAACGCTTAATATTTGTTTATAGTCAAGTTTCTGAGACTATCACTGTGCAAGTGCCTTTCCAGTGTACCTTGTAGAGAAAAATTGTTATGGCAAGGTGAAAGCTCCAATCTGTGATTCCCATGTATAGTTTTATGAACAAAGTCACCTGTTTGCTAGATGTGGTTTTTAGAAGGTGTTAAGGCTATTACTACAGTTTCCCAAGGTACTGTAGCAGAGAAGCTCTGCCTTGGAAGGCTTTGTGCGCTCATCAGCGCAGTCCTGAGGGATGTCCAGAGCCCTGTTCTATCCTGCAGAACATAGTAGTCAATGCAGCTAAGAAAAGAGCAGTAGTCACACTTTTTGAGACCTCAGCTGTCCCTTGAAAACAGGCACACTGACATCAGGGTGCAAAAAAGATAGTCTTGCATCATTTAATAGGATATGAATACCTGTCTATAAATTATTTTAGCCAACTTAGAGAATTATAACCCTATTAGTGTTACATAAAACAAATATTCAGAAATCTCTATAGAAACAGGCTTATTCACTAAATCCTTTGGGTGTTTCATGTGTTGGCTAATGTAATGTATTTCATTACTATGAATCTTGTTGCCTGACTTTTCATTGTGGTTGTTTTATTACTTTTAGTTTGGTAGTATCATCCTAGTTGGGATTGGACCCTACAGGATGGAAGTGCTGTTTAGTAACTTCCTCAACATTTCATTCACACCTTGCATTGCTATATCTCAGCCTCACTTTGGATATTGTTTTGTCATTGTTGTGGGTTTCCTGGCGTGGCTGCTATTAGATTTAACACTCAGCATCTCAGCAAAACGATGATGCCTTGCTGGAGAATTAATCATGGGAGTATGAAGAAATACATAGTTTTCCATTTCAGCAGCAGACTTTCAACTTCTGTAGATGCCTTAAGATTCCTTATCACATATATCATGTGGGGTTTTTGTTGTTTTGTGGGGGTTTTTTGGTACCTAACTGTCACTTTTAGATGGGGAGAAGTTGGTGCTGGAGTTGAGTGCTAGCCTTTTGTTCTTGCTTCTTTCTAATGTCTTTAACATTCTTATGCTTTTGCAAATGTGCACATCTGAACTACTGCTGCAAATTAATTTCCTTATCTAGTTCTTTTTTATTTCCTCATGAATGCAATTGAGGAATAAAATCAAATGTATACAATGTGCACCAAATGGGATTGCCTCTTCCTTTAAGGTCTAGATATTGTAGACATTTGCTCTTGCTGTGCAGAAAAATAATGTTAACAGCTGCTTAATCTAGTTAGAAATGCATCTTGCTATGTATTAAAAATTACTTCTACTTATCTTTTCTAGTGGTATAATTTGTAAAATCACATTTATAAAAGTGAAACAGCCTAAATGTAACATTGTTCATTCTTTTTATGTGGCTAACATACAGAGGGTGAACATTTCAAATGTCTGTGAGCATATGACAATTAAAATAGACACCTAGGAAATATCAGCCTTTTTAGGTACTATTGTGCTCCTAGAAATCTTGCCCAAAGGGCTTATAGTGGTGCTAGACTGTTTCAATTAAAAAAAATAAAATTAAAAATCATTCTGCTTCTTTTCAAATGGGGTTTGCTATTTCTGGAAACTATTAAATGTTCTGATTGAGGACCCACCCTTTATAAATTAATGCAGCACAGAAGAGTAATTAAATTTGGTAATCTCATTAAAGCTTTTAATGGAATTGATCATTTCAAAGAGTTTTCTGGTTATTGGGATTTCTTAACAAAGGACTTGCTATTGGATTACTACTGCTCTTTTCCGGTTGCAGTTTGTTTTCAGCTACCGTGAAAGACAGTCTTACCAGTACCTTGACTTGTATCTGTTGAGGATGGGACTAATGTGCAATAGTATATCATAAATCACTGCTTTATGAGATAGAAATAAGATTTTTGGATGTGTGGCAAATTTTTCTGTCAGACTGTACATTCTTGTTTAATCTACAGGTCAGAACCAAGACTACACAGTAAGATTGTTTTCTGCATGGAAATAGGACAGTAGATCAGGTTAATGTATTAGCACAGTGGAGAGAACCACTGCTTCCACACCTAGAACAGGGCCTTCAACAAGATACTGTTCAAACTGTAGATACCCAATCTCATGCCATCCTGTCCACACACCCCATCACTCACCTTCATCCTCATCCCAGTTGAAGTGGTAAGGCAGGAGCCAGTGCTCTGCAGGCAGCAATGCCACTAGATACACAAACTGAAGTTTGTTTTCAGTTCTTAATTCTGTCCTAACCTCTTTTGAAAGAGCTGATTTAATGTTGTACTTGGTGTAATGACAGCACCTTTCAACAATATTTGCTGGTTTAATAGAGAAACATACTTTGAAAAGTTCTATGACATAAAATAGTAATTAATGTCAGACTGAAATTTTTTATTTGTTCCTTAAATTTAAAATGCATCTCCAGAAAAAATGTGGTGAGATTGCTTCAGAACTCTGTGAAAGTTTGCTGTTAAAGATACCATTTATTTTACTTTCACTGCTGGAAGATTTATTGGAAGAAAAGTTTGTGAAAAGATTGATAGACCTCATTTCAGAAATGCTTGCTGAGGACACAAGCAGCTGATTTGCAGGTAACAACTTCCAGGCTTCTTTGGAAAATAAATGAGTGAGGAAAAACAAAGCAGTAAGGACAGAAAACACCTGCAGGTTTTCAGCCATTTCTGTGCTGTGACTGCCTACCCTCTCATGTGGGAGACAATCAGTTGCCAGTATAAATCCTGGCTATCTCCCTTTTATGTTCAGTAACTGAGGGCAAAGGAGAAAGCTCAGCTCTTGCCCTTTCAATATTTAGTGCGCAAAGCAAAAGAGCAGCCATGGGCACTTGTTTGCCTCCCGTTAAAGCATACAATCTGATAAATGTATCTGCTACTCATCTTGGTGATACCTGCTGTGCTTTTACAGGAACAGCTGATGTGTATGTCCCTTGCTTATCTAAAACTCACTGCAGTCAGAGATAGAAAGGGAAAAAGATGGCTCTGACTCTCCAGCACGTTGGTATTGGAGAGCTCTCACTGAAATTGCACAAGTAAATCCTCAGTGTTTGACCAGAGTGTTTCATTGTACAGAAAGAGTCAGTTTTAGTGTCACTGACATCTGCTTAAGAACTCCCCTATTATCTCCAAATTTTCAGTAAGCTATTTTCAATGTCACCATTGTTAAAACTCTAGTAAAAGACTCTAGGACCTACTACACTGACATTAAAATTGATCTTACCTTTGCTAACTATCAGTTTTATTCCTGTGAATAAAGAGTACATTAGACTTTGTGTTAATCTCTCTTATCAAACAATACCACATACTAAACTAGAAAAGGAAAATAATCTTGATCGTAAGTGAAGTGATCACAAATGAAGTGAAACAAAGAAACAAATTTCTGCAAGGTTCCCCCACCAGCTGATTTTTGTTAGTTTCATCCCCCAGGAGCTACCATCACCCTTTGAAACATGTGCCTTCTCTTTTCATTCTTAAGCCTGCTTAGAGCTGTAGGTGTGCTATGGGTGTACTGTCTTATTTCCCTAAAACCACAACTTAGTGACAGCTTTCAGATGTTGTTATTGCTGATATAAGCCAATGTTGATTCA
The DNA here is from genome assembly GCA_013399015.1 of Galbula dea. Classification (NCBI taxonomy): domain Eukaryota; kingdom Metazoa; phylum Chordata; class Aves; order Piciformes; family Galbulidae; genus Galbula; species Galbula dea. Next base: position 363,497 of record VWZX01009272.1, read on the forward strand.
GTGACTTAAGGTGAGTAGCTCCATTACATCACCTCTTTTCTGAACACACATTTAATGAATATTACTGAAGTCAGCAGTACTCCCAGAAGTGCTAATGTGAAAACTAAGGCAAGAGTATCAAACCTCTAGGCCAGAAAGTACTTTATACACTTACAGCTAGAAATCATGAAGCTCAGGTCACACCATTACTGATTTTGTCCGAAGCTAAGAGAAAGAAATAAATCTTGAAAAAAGCTGTTAGGGATTAATTTTGAGAAAGGTCAGCTCCTCAACATTTTCTGGATACCAGAAATACTTGTTCATTCTGTTGCAATGCTTTTGGCAGTTTAAAATATGGGCTTGGACTTGATTGGGAAGGGGATAATCTATTAATCAGCACTTCATCATCTACAACTGCTTATCTTCTCTTTTTAGTTGGACATCAGCATTGTCTATGAACTTCATACCATCCATCAAGAGGAATGAATGAAGTATATAGCAATATATCAGTTTGACTAAGCTCAATAAAGGAAAGAAGCAGCAGAAAATTATTGCAATAATCTTAAATCTTTAATGATAGTGGAGTTAAATATATATCATTTTCTTTACTCATTACTGTAGTGATAAAGCCCTGTGCTAGTATGTAGTTCTTATGTGACAAAGAAAGTATCTTATTCTCTTAGTAAAATATATTTTCTTTTTTTTCCAACATTTGGGAAAAATGGCATCTGAACTGTTTAATACTGAATACCAGAGTTCTAGTAGATCTTGAAGAATAGTTCTTCCAAACTTTATAACAAAACAAGAGCTTTTGAAGGAACTAACATCACTCCAACCGTGCCTTTTTCCTGTGTTTCATAACCCAAAAAAAAGTGTATTGTTTTCAGTGAAAGAGATTAAGCTATTCTTGAATGAATGGCACTCATTTTTGTCCTGGTTAAAAATACTTGCAGATGTTTCATTAATAAACTGCAGTGTCTTCCTATGAGAAGAGATTAAAATTTGACAGGAATGCAGGAAATGTTCTTGCTGCTATTTGTGTGAAAGTTTTCCCAGCTTTAGCAGAACTATAGGATGCATAAGACTTACTAGAATTGGCTGACAAATGTTCTGAGGGTTCTGCAGCTGTCTAGCAAGCACTACCCTACCCCAGGGCTGCAACAATTTAACTAAACTCTCCCAGTAAATTTGCCCTGGGGCTAGTGGTTTGGATTAGACTGGACCTTAAACTGGAGATGGTTTTCCTGTTCTTGCTGACATAAGGCTAGGCAAAAGCAGGGGTGATGGGAGACTGATGAGAGAAAAACAAAAGAAGTGATATCAGAATTGCATCCTGGTGTGGCTGGAGTAGACTGTACCTGCCTCTACACAAGACTAAGCTGGTGTTTTGACAGGAGGTAGAGCAGACCCAGATGAGTGTGGAGGTGGAACACAGATTGAAACAGGAACTGTAAGGAGCCTTGGAGAAAACTGTTAAGTGAATGTGATAGAGTATAGAGCAGAGACAGAAGAGACTATGATGCTGGAAGACCCTGTGTAGGATGAGGTGAACAGAGGAGATCTGTGCAGAAGAGCATGTTAGCCCCACCAGAAATGGAACAAAACCACAATTCTTGCATCACAGTCTTCTCTGCTGTTAGTGATAATGTGTAGGTTTATACAGTAGGTTTCACAGTAGGTTTACAGATATTTTCTAGTTGTTTATTCAACTCTACTTCTTAGACTTTGAGAGGAACATTAATGTAAGGCTCAATTAGGAAATTTTAGAGGTAGCTGAAGGAACAGGTTCAGATTAACTTACTGGTTCTCTCCACCTCTTTCAGCTTAGAGGACATTCCTACACAGAAACTATATCTAGGTTAAGGTTTTGAGACTTGCTGTTGCAAGTTCAGAAGTGTTGGAGCCACCCATATGATGATGGATGGGGCTAAGCAGCAGGAGGGAAAAGGCAGCAATGTTTTGGCAGCCCATCTGCCAATTCTTGCAAGAGGATGAAGTCAGTACACGTATTGCCTCGATCAGTGAGAGAATTTCTGGGTTCAGAGTAATCCATACAAAGAAAAACAAGCCCCTAAATTCTGCTTAATAACTTCACATGAAAACTTTTTTCTGTACCCTCTAAATTACTTTGTCTATTCTAGATAAATTGATCCTACCAAGATTGAAACAGACATCTTTTGTGAAGCATCAAATTTTTCTTGTTAGAATTTATTAATTTCACATTATGAAGTTAATAAATATTGTCGCTCCCTTCTGAGACCTTCAGGATGGAATGGACTGAATGCTTAAAGGTTTAGGACATTCATGTATAATGGGGAATTTTTAAAAATTATTTGCATCCTTAACTTAGGGGCTGATACTTTGTGTTTGGAAAAGGCATCTTTTTAAGGTTTTGTTGTTGTTGCTCTTTTTTGTTATTTGAAGAAATCCATTTGAGACTTTAAAATCTGTTCTCTCAGACATTCATTGCAGAGTAAGATGTTCAGCTCCTTGCTTCAGGCTCCAAATGTAGATTTAATGAAATGAATAGTTTTAAAACACCAGTCTAAACATCATTATAGCAGAGGCTATGTTACTGAGATTGTAACTGTAGGGATAGTATTCCCCAGGAAGCTTCCCAACAAATATAAGAGGGCAAATAGTAATCTAGCAGGCCAGACCACATGCAAGGTGCAAACACATAAAAAAATAGATAATAGAATCATGTAGATAGTAGAGTGACACACATTCAGAAGCAGTATCATCACCCTGTGCTCCTGTAGATGCCTCAGGAAAATCTGGGAGATGTTCTTTAAGTGTTCAAGATGTCTGGCTGATGGCAGATATCATGCCATTAAAAGACAAGTTTTCAATTATAACCTGTAGTTATTTGGCCTATAGAACAGTATTTCTTATATATGCATGCTACCCTGAAACATAGCTAAGTTTTACTTAGAGCATTTATGATACACCACAAATATCTGGACCCAAGAATTACATTTATTCAGAGTCACAAATGTGTACATTTCCATATGAAAAAACCTCACTATTTTTTAAGGCTTTTTAAAAAATATTCTATTTGAATAAAAAGATACTTTTTCCTTCTGTGGTTATTCTTTTGAAGGGACCCAACCAAAGTAACTTGTGGTTCTGTCTGAAAGCTAGCGTTAGCACTAATTTAGCTAAAAATATGTAAAAAAATATTTTATCTAGCTGTAATTGTATGATGATGGATTTGTGGGAGCATATAGCCACTTGTTATGCTTATATAGCAGTTCATAGCTGTAGTAATCCTGGATCACTTCACTCTTCTCTATGAATCAGGCAATACTAATGTCTATTTTTGTCAGTGGAGATTGAGAGACAGTGAGCAGGAGAGCTGTATTTTTCACTTATTTTTCTGGGAAATGTTTTTGGTTATAATGGCTTCACCTCCCATCTCTCTCCACCCATGTAGATAAAATCTTAGGAAATTTCAGAAATGCTTTAATTTTTAAGTTCAGATATCTTCTAGGACCCCCTTGTCCTATTTTTGAAGTTCAACTCTTTCTTTAAGATGGCACTTAGAGGTAAGGAAGAACAAGTTTGCTAAAAGCTCCCCCAGATATTTTCCATAATTTCAGCCTAAGGGAAGACACACTGCTACAATTGAATGAATGCCTGCTCCATTTCTGCATTTGTCTAATTTTTTCTGTGCCAAACTCAATCACTCTATGTGTGGAAATACTCTGGCAGGTGAAGCAGCATGTGTAAGGCTTTGCTGTGGGGCTGTCCCTATGAAGATTTACCTGATTCAGGCTCCTGTTTCTGTTTACCTAAGCAGTAAAGCCTGAACTTAAATGACTTGCCTGAAGTTACCTAACAGATCTGTTGTGGAGCAAATAATTTAAATTGGTATCTCCAAAGTTAGTATGCTCCCATTCACTGGCAATTCACTGATTAGAAGCTGTCTAAAGCAATAGGTTAGTACTTTAACTCTTCCTGATCTCAACAGGAGCTGTTTTGAGTGTGACAGCTTCCAGCATGGTGCCTCTTACCAGGCAATTTACAGCAGAGTTGTAGAGCAGAGAAGCAGTGCAAGAGCTGCAGCTGTGCTGATGCCAGTGAGCTGATGTCAAGTACTACCAGGCATTTACCTTTCCAGCTCTGAGGTCTTATGGGCTGAAGGCACAAACTGGAGAGGTTTTTTTTTTTCCTCTTGTTGATTCTCCAAATCCTTTTCTACACATGTAAAAGTACTGATTTATGTGGAAAAATACCCCTTACCTTGGCAGAAGGTAACTCTACTATCAGCAGTTCTTTTTTCCCTCTTTAATTTTGTTCTTTGAATACAGTTTCTGATAATGCTGTCTTATCTTTACATTAAGAGAACTCATAATCTCATCACAGTGCCTGTGCACAGTTCAAACATGTCAGTTTTTCACAGGTGCTTTTCTTTCATTTCTGATGTCGTTGTTAACAGACTTTTATTAAGCAATCTATAGAGCTCATATCTGCCTGTTTCACAATAAGTATTCCTAATCTTCTCTGTAAAATTTACTGTATGTACATCTTATGGTCATTCAAACTTGTTTTCCTCTTCCAAGTTTCTGGTTTTTAAATTATCATAATCTTGATTCAAATCTACCTGGTTATCAGTTGACACAAACAGGTTTATTAATGTTTCTTTTTCTGTCTACCAGATCTCATATTTACTTTATTGATTAAAAAATCCTTTTGAATCCTTCATCTTTTTATGCTACTGTTCAGAGCTTGTTGCTCAAATCATTTTATATTACAGTATTTGTAATCATAACCTCTTATGTTCTAATTTAGTTGTAGGGAATGTTTCAAAATTCCCTTTTAAGCCTATCAATATTTGATAAGTAATAAACATGTCTGATTATCTTTGTGGTCCTCCCCTGCACGTGCTCCAGCAGGGTCACATCTTTCTTGTGCTGAAGACACAGTACTCCAAGTGGGCTCTCACGAGGGCAAAGTGTAAGTGAGAATCGCCTCCATCCACCTCATGGCCATGTGTCTTCTGATGTAGCCCAGGACACAGCTGGCTTTCTGAGCAGCAAGTGCACATTGCTGGTTCATGTCCAGTTTTTCATCCACCAGAACCCACAAGTCCTTCTCTGCAGTGCTACTCATAAGGATTTCTTCTCCCAGTCTGTACTCACATCTGGGATTGTCTCAATCCAGCTTCACTTCAGTGAAGCTTCTGCACTTCTTCACCCAGTCCTTGTACTTGGACTTGTTGAATCTTGTTCAGTTCATGCAGGCCCTCTTCTTGACCCCACACGGTCAGGTGCACCCCATCTGGTGCCTGGTCTCTTGAAAGTGTGTTCCAAGGTTGTAGAGCTCAAAATCCTGAGTGTAGCACCAGCCACAAAACAAGTCATTCACCTTGTCCATTCATCTTCTCCTTCTTGGGTCCCGGCCTCCTACTGAGAGTAATAGCTGAAATATCTTCATCTGCAACATGTATACTTTATACGGATATTGTGACAAAAAAACCAAAAAACAACCAAAAACCAGAACTGAAAAAACTACATATAAGTAACAACCCTTCTGCAGGCATTCTGAAATATGCCTTTCTATTCCTCGTTCCCAGAGGAGCCTGCTTTTGCTTTTTATACTTGCCTATATACTTATGTATATATTGTTAAGACTAGCAGAAAGCATTAACATGTGTACATGTGTTTATATAGGTAGGTGGACTTAAAAAAGAGTATCTAAATCACTGAGTCTGGTTTAGTCCATAAGCAGTTCTGTGGATATATATAAAACATACTTTATAAATTAGAATAATGGTAGAAAGGGAGAAGTTGTAGTTGTTGTCTATAAATGGACAAATGGAAGGTAGAAATGAGTTAAAAGGCAGCATTGGAACCAGAGCTGGAATAAACTTTCCACAGATAAATTTAATTTGGTGATTGGAAGGTTGCAAAACATTAGACTGGTAACGTCCTGGAGCAACTTTCCAATTAGAGTGGTGGGGACAAGAAACTAAATTGCTTCTAAGATGGAACTTGCTCCTTTATGAAGAGATTATATTACGTGGTTACTTGTGATAGCAGGGAATTGCATTTGATGACCCAGGAGGTCCCTTCCAGTCTCACTTCCTATGAATATGCAGTCGTTACAAAAAAAAGTAAAACTTTTGGTGTGCTTCACTGGGTGCAAAATAATTTCTGTAATAACCCTAGGAGCCTAGCTGGAAATAATCAGCAGTGTTACCAGCTATAATCTGAAGAAACAGAAAGCTGATGTGAATGAAGGAACAATGTGGAGAGACTTTTATTCTCTGGATTTGGGTGGCAAAATTGTGTATGATGCACTTCCATGAAAGGGTAATTGCTTTTAAAGCAATTTGCATTATGCCCTTTGCTTGCAGAATTTATTGTATGGAACCATATATTTCCTCTTCTATTGTGCTGTATCTGTGTGTATTTTTAGCTACCAATCCTATGCTCCTGTGCTGTGCCAGTAGAAACTGCTGGCATTTACTGAATAACCAGAATTAACTTGCCCAAGATTTCCCTCTCTCATAAGAAAGGATGCACTTGTTGTAGGAGTCAGTGGTTCCCAAGTGACCTTTTGATCTTCGAGTCTTTCAGCCTGACTTGTGCTTCTGCTTATAGAATATATATTATCCTGAGGTTACTGAGGCTATGAGCTGTATTTCTGAGCAGATCAGGCCAAACAAAGTAACAATGCTGGAAATCCAAAAAATTCTTCGGAAAGTATCATCAAAATATTAACAGTAAATCAGGAATCTGTGCTGTACTACAAATCCTGTGATTCTGTGCGTCAAAAGGAACTATTAGGCTTCTAACTTGGGATAAAATAATCACAGGAAAATAGGTGGATCTGTCAAGTTGTTAAAAGACAATGCTGAAATATGCAGCAATCTGCTCAGCAATAAGGCTGTCAAAGGTGGTAAATATTAGTCTAGAAAATGACAAAAGAGACAAATTTTTACGTTAGTGCTTGTGAAAATAACTTGTATTTGACCTTGCATTTTTAACGCTTCTTTAACCAATACTGGCAGGTTAGAGAAAAAAAAATGCAGAAGCAGCTATTGTATTTAAAAGAACTAACAAGGAAACAAACCAACAAAAAAACCCCACCAAACCCAAAACAACAACTTAAATTCCTTTTGTATAATCTTGTTGAACAGAAGTACAAAGAAATGGCTTGTATTTAAACAAGGCAACTACAGGTTTAGTTTAACCAAGTCTTTAAGGTTCACTTACAGTACAAAATCCTAATGACTCTGGAGACCTAAAGAGAAGTTTCAAAAAGTTTCAGCTTCTTCCTGCAAAATTATAAAGTCACCTTTTCCATTGTCAGTTGCTCTAAATCTCCCCAGTGCACTTAGCCCCCTAAAAGATACTGTGTACAACATGCAAACATAAACCCTACATTTTCAGTTTTCTAGTATCATGAGGGAATCCACTTGAAAAAACAATGTCACTGCTTCTGGGATTGCTGATAATTGATCAGTCTTACAAAGGCAAAGGAACAGTAAAGGTGCAGCATCACTGTTGCTTGGTGCCTATTAGAAGAGCATGAAGAATTCTGCAGATGCTACGGAGTGTAAGAAGGTGTTTTCAACCTGCCACACATTTTCACATTCCTCAGCATTTAGCTCAGATAGGAAGAAATTCTTTGTCCCTGACTTCTCAAAGATCATTAAAAAGTGATGCACTTAGATACACTGGTGCTGCAGTGTTCATTGCAGCAGAAATGCAAGCCTGTAAGATAAGATGTAAACATAACTCCATACATAACCAGCTAAGGTTACCTTATATGTCTGTTTTGTAAGATTTGTTTCTGGTAATTTGAGCTTTGTCAAGCTAAAGTATGCTTGGCTGCTGCTATGGTATGAATACGAGGCTTTGTCAGCAGAAATAATTGAGCTTTTTCTTGGAAGGAGACTACCTTCTTAATTGTTGGCTGAAAAGCTGTCTCACTTTCATGTTTCAGACCCTCAGTCCAGAGGGTTGCTCTGTTGCTAAAGGTGAGTCTTTTTTGTTCGTATAAGAATCCAACTAAATCTAGCCATGTTACTGACTTTTATTTTATCTTATGCTTTATTAGAGGCTGAGTGGGCCTAAGTGAGGCAATGCCACTTTTCCTAGACCTGCACTAGCTCAGAGATACTTTCAGACCAGCTGCTAGTTTGTGGCACCAGTAAGGCATCTGGACTTAGTGTGGGCAGGTGAATGCTTTGCTGCTGTAGTTCTGCTGTGGCGCTGAGGTAGGATAGCCCACAAAGACTAAATGCTGCGGGGGCTGGAGCTCAAGGCAAATGCTTTGGCTGGACAAAGAACACTGGAAGCTGAATTAAGGAGTGGTGAGGTGAGGAGGAGTGACATGGAATTGCTGGAGGAAGACTGTAGGCAAGTGAGTGCATGTGAGTTTAATCAAGCAAGTGCCATAAGGGAAGGGCTAGTGGTGGGCAGTGGGTACTTGAGGGGTAGCAGTGACTGAGCTCATAGGAGTACTTAAGACTCCTGCCTGTGAGAGTTGTCCATGCAATGATGTTTCTGGGGTAGAAGAAAAGAATGTGTTTGCATAATTATGCATGCATAGCATCTTGATGTATCAGTTCAAAGCAAAATTAAGCTTAACTGAACATAACTTTGCAATCCAAATGATCTTTTGCAAGAGTGTTTTGCATTCAAGAGAGCTATGTAAGCTCAGTTTCAGCTGGATTTCTGGCATGTTCAGAGCAGACAGTTTAAACAGTGCCATTTTGTCTCCCTTACCACAGGGTTCACTGCTCATCTCCGGTGAGCCCCCAGTGGGTGCAGTTTGTCCTTCTGCCTCCTAGCAGCAGCATGGTGGAAGCTATCTCTGTTGCAGCTATGTTTTATGTGGAAGATGTGGCTGTAATACCAGCTCCTGGATTTATTTTTGTGTATTTGTGGCAAACAGCAGTGCTGGTGTATGGCATTCTTAGTCTGTAGCAGATGTCCACCTATATACCCTCTACATATGCTGCTGACAGCTTAACAACTGATGCAGTCTAAAGATAATTAAAAATTAAGTCTTGAATAGGCTCTAGTATCTCATCAGTAATTGAACTACCATAATATATTTGGCTATGCTTACTGCTGTGTGCTAAGCCAGATGTATTTCATCATTCTGATCCTTTTCCTGCAGCTTTTCTCCTATAATGCAGCTTCATTTGTAAGCAGTTGTATTAAGTAACAACCCTAAGTGCTTTCCATCTGTCCTTGCTGAAAGAGCAAGCTTCATGCAATAAATGCACCTCTGTTCTTAAAACAAGGGAGAGCAATTGTGGAGACATTCTGCAGTCACCTATTGGAAAGAATCTGCACAGGATATTCTTCATAATTCCTTTAAGCTTTCCTGATTACTGCTTACTACTACTTACCCCCCACCCTCCCACTCCCTTAGTTTCCCATATGCTTCCTATCCTTGGTGCTTTTCCCTTTCACCATATATGTAGCTTTATTTATTGTTACCAGATTGGATGATCCTACATGATTTCCTGAAACTGTCCTACACAAAAATCTGTGGCTTTGGTTTTGCCAGAGCTGTATAAACTTTTCAAATGGATCAGTTTTAGGGGCACACTTAAGGCACTCCCAAGATTGCCTTGCTGGGGAAAAGGGACAAGGGGAAAGCAATATTGCCTTTGAAATTTGTAGCTCAGTGGCTTGGTCTGCTTAAGAGACTGGACCCTGGATTAGCCTGGATGGTAGTTAGCATGGAACTAAGGGCAGTAAGAGCACCAGCAACCTCTGCTACTTGGCCACTGTTGGGAAGACAGACCCTATGACTACCTCAGACCTCTCAGGGATCACCTCAGCAACTCTCTAGCCCAAAACCACAAGATGTGAAGTCCTGTGTTAAAGTTCATGCAGCACACCAGTAACTGAGTGGAGAGTGCTTGCTGTAGTACTGTGGTCCTGCATTATGGCTGTGGCTGTCTTACAAAACTGCTTCTCAAACATAAAGTGAGTCTTCTGCCTTTCTGTAGCTAACAGTCCAGTCTCTTCGTATGAGAGTGCACACAACCAGTCAGTCTCTGTGGAGGGAAAGAAATGGCAACCAAAGGCCTATAAGCAGGCTGTGTTGTGGAGAGCTAGACATATCAGCTAAAATCTGTCTTTTTAAAAATTTTTATTTTTATGTCTTCTTTTTGCCCTAAGTGGCAGAAACTAAATCTGCTGGTTCTGTGCCCAATCTACTAGGCAGCACTGTCAAATAGTTTGTATTCATTAGTACTGTAAATTGAAAAGTTATTCTAATTAGACAGTGCTGTAATCCTCCTGCTGCTTTAAATCGGATGCCTTCCAGTGTAAACAAAGCCCCATCATGCTTGAAGTCAGATCAAGACCTGGTGCAAGATAGCATAGTCTAGTGTAATTAGTTCTAAAATAGTGCCTCTTGGTGGGGGAAGAGGACCCTGGGCTACAGCCCAGACTTTGAAAAGGTCACTATAGTGAAAGAGGTAAAAATTCAGTGTTTGTCAATGCCATGTGTTTTTATTTCAGGGAGTATTGTAGGTGCTGCATTTTACACAAGGAACCTCATGTCTTTTGTGTACTTTGTCAGTGCTGCACAAAAATCTGAGTGAAATACACTTTCAAAAGTCCATTTGCAGAGCAATGAAATGAAACCATCTTAATCTAACAGTATGTAAAAGTGTATAAATTTGGCAGTGACATATGGATGTATAATTGTACAGCTTATGTACTGCATTAATGAGGTATAAACTGTGTCTCAGGAATGCAGCTATGCAGTGACTTTCATTCCATGACTCCATCAGAATGAAAGTATTTTCTTTCCACAGTGTTTGGAAGACATTTGTTAAGCCTTAGCACTAGTTGTCATATGGTTGTGAGAGCCATTGTAAGGCCTGAGAGGGCTGAATTTGCCCCAGTTGGGCTTACTCTCTGAAACTGTAAATGTTAAGATTTAATATTTCTGTCAAATATCAGATTTCAGGCTGAAAGGACCATCTTGGCTGGGGGCTTTGATATCTCTATGCTTCTGGTTTGGAAGGGATTTGTGTGGGGTGATGGAACAGAACAAGCACCAAGGGAGCTCTGCAAGACTCTGCCACCATTTCAGGCACTGAAGTGCAGTGGCAGCAGAGCTGCAAAGCAGAGTGGTTAAGTGCTGAGGTCCCATTGCACAGTGTTATATGCAGTTCAGAAAACCTCTGTCTTGTCCTGTGGGTCACATATTGATTAGTGATTGAAGCACGTTAGTGCCAATCTCCAGTTTTATTTCTTATAGAAGGAATCTGTTTTGCGCTCTCTGTGGATGCTCCTCAGTGCAAAAGATGCAAGTAGGAGTGGCTGGAATTTTTGCTTCAAAAGTAACCAGAACAGAGGAAGACCTAGAAAGAAATTTATAAAAGAGCATGTGGAACAAAAAGTAAAGGTAATCTAACTAGGATCAGATTTTCTCATCAAGATATGTTGATGTGTCAATGAGGAACTGAGAAAAGCTTACTACTGTTATATTGGACTTTCTGGAGGATCTGTGCTAGAGGCTCTATCTAGGTCAGGCTGAGTTTGCCCTCCCAGGCTCTGGGGTTACATGTGTTGCTTTTCTGACCAAGTCTGCAAGTGCCTGGAAACTGGACACTGGAATAGAGAAAAGGCTTGTCCCAAGTACTGTGTGCATACCCAAAGTTATGTTGCAGAGAAACCTCCTCATCTGTGGAACGACTGCTTCACCTTCACAGCAGCTTTTATCAACATAGTCACCATTAGGGATATGTTTTCCTTTGTCAGATCTAAATGAGGAACACAGGGAACAGATCTTTTTGTAGGGACCTTTTAAGCTTTCTCAAAGTGTATTTGTTATAGATGCTTAACAATCTACAACAAATTCAATTGCCTGCACCAGGCAGGCTATTTTACACCGACAGTGCAAAAAGCCATGCACAGTTTGGAAAGGATACGTTTTGTTTAAAATAAGAGTGTGTGACTACATGAAATGCTTTAGTAGTTAAGTTTCCTGAGTGCATACCTTAGCAGCAACTTGTACCCCACCAGAATGGGGACATCAAAGGTGTAAGAAACATTTACAGTCTAAATTCATTAATTTACAATGTTCTCTACTGTTTCCTCATTGGGTCTTTGCATATGTATTTTCAAGTGTTAGGCTTAGGGGCTGATGAGACTGGAATTTGGGAAGGAAAGTAGAGAAGTCAAGATGAGTTCAACATGTGAGTTGGTAAGGAAAAAAACAACCCAAACACCTATGTCTGATTCTAAAATGAAAAATGTTATCTCTTTTTGGAGACCTATCATTAGTGTTGGGGAAGGGGGGAAGTGGAGTGGGAAATATCCCAATGCTTTCAACACTGACTTTGTGGCAGAAAGACAAAGATTTTGACATTGAGCACATGTGATCCTTACCAGCCTTGATAACTTAAAAAGAAAAAAAAAAAATAAGAGTGGGTGGGGTGGTGAAAGGAGTGAATATTGATTCTGTGAAGGACATTAGGATGTCACAGGATCAAAGTGCCAAAGCTTAAGTCATAATTCTTGTTTTGATGTTGGTTATGAAATGTATTGCTTTACCTAAATGCAATGGAATGCCTTTCCAAAGCTGATCAGGGCTTCTTTTCTGTGCTTTATCAGTATGAAGTAGGTAATCTGAACCTTTTCATCTCTTGGTACTCATCTGTGCTGAAGAGAGATCTGTTAATTAGAGCCTTCCCTCAATATGGATTTTCTTTCCTTCTGTGTGTATGTGAGTGGAATCACTTTTAGCAAAGCAAACGAGTCTGTATTGAGGGCTCTTTGGCAGCACTAGGTTTGCAGACACAAAATGCAAACTTGTTGCCTTTTGTGTTTGGTAGAAAGGCTCTCTCTCTTCTGTGAGTGAGAGAATTGGCTAAAACAACAAAGAGCAGCTTCATACCTGATCCTTTGGTATTGTCTCTAAGTCCTGTATGAAATCAATAAAGCTGGCATCTATTTTTTTTCCCAGGAGGTTCTTGAGAGTACAGATTGCAGAGGTTATATCAGCCCAGGATATCAGTATGATTAAGCATGTCATATTTAAGTTGTTTTTTTTTTTTCCTGTGTGGCCTTCAAGAAATTTATCTTACAATACTGTACATTCCTGGTTAATTATTTTATCATAATGTTACATTTTTGCAATCTTGCTGAGTGTCTGACCATCTTTAAATAGTTTTTAAATTTCAGTAAAATGATTCCATTGTTTATGTGAAGAGGATTAAAGAAATCACATTCTTCTGCTCATTTTTTTTTCTCACAGCTGGATTACTGAGAGAAATTATCACCTTGAGGCATTTAAAAGTTCACACTGTTTTCTGAAACACCAGGAGTGTGTCTTTTAGCTTGAAAATTAAAATTCAGTTGAATTTTAGGCCATGTCAAATTGAGCACTGAGAATGTCAGGGGTCTAATGTAAGTAAGCACGTGGTCATACATGAAGCCTATATCAAGTATGGAGACTTCAGTAATGAAGTACAGTTGCAGTATTTTCAGGTAGTTAGATCATGGCAAGCTAGCAATGCATTAATTCTTGCTCTCTTAAAAGTTATTGTCTTAAATAGGGTATATAATATGTAATGGATAATGTAATAAAATATAACCTATATGAACATAAGAACAGTCTGTTTTTACAATCAAGCACTGAAACAGGTTGCCTGCACAGGTTTTGGATTCTCCGTGTATAAAGTTATTCAAGTCTCATTTGGACACAGCTCTGAGAAATCTGCTGTGGCTGATCCTGCTCTGAGCAAGGAGGCTGGACTGGGTGATCTCCACAAGTCCCTTCCAGCCTCAACCCTTCTGTGATTTTTGTATTTGTGACATACTTACTGGAGTTTTAACAGGCTGAGACTTCCCATGCCAAGTTTCATCCTGAAACACATTTTTATGACAAAGTTTCAAGTCCTGGTAAGAGGTTTATAATAGAAGTGCTGACAAAACCTTTCCTATAGCAGTACAAATGTGCCACTATTATATATAGAGAGAACATGGAAAAAGGTCTAGAGTTAGGGATTGACCTATAACTCATGCATGACAAAACATTAAGAATGCTTATAATTAGCAATTATCAGTAGCAGTCTCCTATGATTTTCTATTATATAGCCCTTTAATATCTGCTTTCAATTTCCTCTTAAATTAGTAGAATATCAATTTCATGTATTTGATCTGATTTTCTTATACTTTTAAAAATCATTATCAAAAGAGACAGCTGAGCCTACTTTTATTTATTTGACAGTTGTTGATAGCTTTTAATTTTTTTTTAGAACTGTCATGTTTCTTATCTATTTTGTCCTTGTGATTCTAGGATTGCATTTATTGTTAGTAAAGTGATAAGATTTTCTTTTGGAGAGATTGTCCTCTATGTATAGACTATAAGGCAGCTTAATTTTAGAACTAAGACACACAGCTTCCCCCCCTTAGTGTGTGTTTCTAGGTGGGATTTGGGAGCAGGAAACTATTTGAAGGACATATGTTCAAAACTGGCTAGCATTTCGCCCTTTCTCTCCCACTTGGGATCTGCTGCTGTTTGAAGAATAAGAAGGGGGGAAAGGATGTTGCTTTTCTATATTTCATCTTGGAGGTGGTTTCATTTCTGCCCTGAGAACAATGATTTGATGTTGCATGAGTGTTACTGAATGGACCTAATTCTTCAAGTTGTAGCACAATCACTTCCCATTAATACTATCAGCAGTTGGGGCTGCTCTGAACTTTGAAGGCAAATTGTGCGAAGCCTTTATGGAGGTGCAAAAGTATTATAATGAATCTAATCCATTGACTGTCTTTAGTTCAGAGAGAGGAAAGTGGTCTGAACAGGGAGTTGGAAAGGGGCTGAAAGAAAGAGGAAAGGCTCCTTGATATTTAGGATTGCAAAAACACAGTTGTAGAGGCCTGAGACCTTAGCCTTCAAAGAAAGCACAAACATCAACCTATAAAAACAAAGTCAACTTGCTTGTTGTGACTTTCTTTTCTAAGTAGAAAAATCTACTGTGATAGAGATGCCTTGAAAATCAAAAAGGGTGGTTGTTGGGAAGATGCATAACTAGGGAAGTCATTTTCTTTCTGGTTTATAATTAGTGAAAAAAGAGAGTGCTACATTGTGCCTTGCCTTTAGGCTGCAGCTGCAACGCTTGGCTACCCCTGTGCTTAGGGCATGGTAACATGGACTGCTCAGGCTCCCACTCTCACAGACTAAGAATTTAGAACAATCCTGTTTCTTTTTGAGCTGCTCTGTTACCAGAAATCTGGTAAAATCTGTGCCCATCAATCCAAAAATAACTTTCTGGTTATGCATCTTAGAAGACCTTGATGTTATGTTCTCATTAATGGGCCACCTCCCATTTTCATGGCAGGAAGCTATTACCCCAGTTTCCTGTGCAATAGGCTTTTTTCTAGTTATTCATACTTAGATCTAGTGGTGGTTTATTTTTGCTGTTCATCTTGGCTTAAGCAGCACTCTGGCAAGGAAGCAGATGTGTCTGTGTGTACATATTTCTATATCTCATTCTCATATCTGTTCTCACCAGGAAATAGATTTTTTTTTAAATGATAAAGAAAACACATTTGTCTTTTTTTTTAATTATAGTATCTGTATATTTGTAATCTTTGTTTAAATGTTTCCTATTAGTATTGTGTTCCACTTGGTCACTCTCAGTCTTGAATAATTTTTTTATCATAAAATCAATCTATTATTTATTTGATTTTTTATTTTTTTTTAAATTTTATGTTTGTGTCTTACAGTAGTCTCTGACAAGAAAACTCACTATATTTTTTTAATTGCAGGCTAAAAAATAGAAAAGTGGGTTTATATCTCTTATGTTTTAATTCTGTGTGATTATCAAATATGCTGTTTCAAAAATAAAACAGCTTCAGGAGACAAATTATGGGTAAGAGTCTGATGGTAACTGCTAGATTAATCTCAAAATGCATCTGCTTTATTGTGAAGTTTGTGGGCAACGATAATACCACTGTCACTGCATTAGGTATCTTATTGGCTGAGGGAGTAAGTGGAGAAGTTCTGAAAAAAACCAGGATGACATTTTTTGCCTCCCAACTAGCAGGCAGAACATCATCTTTGATTTTCTTTGCACCTATCTGTTTCTAAATTTTAGTGTCAGGTATTATAGCAATCTGTTATGTTCATTCAGGAATATTTTTGGTTTATTAAACTCAACTGCACTTAGTACATGAAAGAAGCTTCACTGTGTGAATGAAACACTCTACAGCAGTGTAGAGCTGCTGACTGGAAACTGGACAAAACTGTTCCTCTCCAATCTTTCAGATTTTCTGTAGTGCTGCTCAGCAATGACTAAGCATGTATTGCTCTTTAGATTATCTGAGTCCTTTTCTGCATATCTGATAAATTGCTCACTACATAAATGCATGAAAATTTGCAGTATACCTGCAAATGACAACTGTATCAGAAGTGACAGATAATTTATTGTGTATGGTTGTTAACTGGACATGAAGTCAGTATGAGTCAATAACCAGAACAGTTTCTTGTCTCTGATGGTGAAATGCTGACTTTAAGCCTCATCAGACTTCAGGGTTTCTTCTACAATGCTCTGTAAAACCTAATTTTTAAATACTCTGAGGCACTTCTGGCAGCTGTGCCAGTCAGATGTTAAGCTGACTTTCTCCTTTAATAATTAAACTCTGTGTGGTTATGGAGAAGGTGGGCTGAAAAATTCAGTTTGCTTGGTTGCTTAGATGCACAAACCCATGCATGTGTGAGTGTCCTTGGGAGCAATGAGCCCAGTAGCTTCTGCAGTGCATGCTCTTGTACTGACATTGCTCACAGTGGGTCCATTCCCACAGTGACCCTAAGAACTCTCAGATTCCTCTGGTCCCACTTGCAGCTCTTCTCTCTTTTGTTCCCATGTGGTATGTGGGCATGGGATGCTGAATGGGAAGGTTTTGCAGGCTGGTGGAGTGCGCGTGCTGGAGGGTCCTTTTAAGCCATGTCAGTGTTAAACAGTTGTCATTTTGCTTAAGTATTTTGAGACCTTTTCAGTTCTTTGCATAGTTTACTGAACTTTTAATCTGCTTCTCCACATTTAAAGGTCCTTTGGTAAGCCTCTTGGAGAGCCACCATTCCTCCTTACTTACTAGAGCACTGTTAAGCTATCATTGATGAGACACAAAGTGAGATGTGTGTATAATTAATACAGAAGAAAACAGAAGCAAAGCACAGAAGCCCACTTGGGAATATATGTTGGTTTGCTTTTTGTCAGAGGTTTATAATGTCATTGTAATTAACTATCACAACTGAAATATAAGTTACTGTCAAATATATTTTCTTTGCAAAAAGAAGTTTTTCTCTGTGGGGCAGTGAGTATGTATCTGACACCTCCAAATGACCTTTGTCCTTTAAAGTCCAGCAAAATTTAATTCATTGCACTTTTGGGGCTGTATAAGCCTGAAGCAGAAACATTGTCATTCAGAAGTCAATTCTGCTAACCCATTAGGAAAGCACATTTACACTAATGGGTCTACAGTCAATCAGTGACAAATACCTTAAGGAAGACATACCTGTTTCACTGTTCACTGATCTTGCAATTTGATCAATATTATTTTGAATTAGTCTCTTTTGGACTTCATCTGTAACATCTCTTTTTACAGCCAGAGTGCATGTACACCATAAAATTGTACTGCAGATATTGCTAAAAGGACTAGCCATATCTTTTACAGGTGTGAGTCCATAGTAGAAGCTCAACTTCATTCACCTGCATGGTTTTATCTGTTTTCAAATGAGCTCCTATTATGCTGTGGTACCCTGAGGGAGTAATAATTGTGATCTCTTTGAGACATCTTTGTCCTCTCTAGCAGAATTTCTCAGCATGTACCTCAGGCTTTCTGTATGCTTCCAAAGTGTTAGGGAAGCTTTCAAGCATTTAAATTTTGCTGTTGTGTTCAGAGTTGTAAAAATAAGAGAATGACCTTGAGTTTAACTTTCCTCTGTTACAGGTGGTCTGTGCCTGTGGTTTCAAGGTCCATGTCCCGCAGTTCTGGAGTAGGACCATAGGCAGACATCTCCGTGCAGAGCCTGGGCAGTCTGTACAGAGGATGGATTTGTTTCCTGTGCTCACCTCTCTCTGGCTGGCTGTCATACAGCTGGTAAGAGTCCATGGGATCTGCACGGATGTGACTTGGTTGTTCCTGTGAAGAGCTTCTGCTGGTGTTCCATTTCCTCTCTACTTTTCACCACTGCAGCTAAATACAAGCCAGTTTTCCATGGAGAAGGTAAGAATCTTAAATGAAAAGACCTATATTTGTGTGAGTCAATTGAGGTTCTATCCAAAGAGCACATACCATGTAATACAGAGAGCACAATGGAGATCAGAGGTCTGTAGCAGAGCAATTTATGTATTTTCAGTCTTGTTTAGCATTTCATTAAGCACATGACTTCCTGTAAGCTGTGTATTACTCGGCAACAACAAAACATTTCTGCACAGAGTAGGAAACAAGTGAATTATATTCTTATTTTGAGAAGGAGGTCCACAGGTGACCAGGTAATCTAGGTTGTTCAGATCTTATTCTTCTAGTATGATGAAATAGTTTGTAAGGTTTTTTTAAAGTTAGAATGTGTCAAATTAAGTATGTTATAGAGGAAACTATATCTAGAAGATGCCATATAACCATATGGAAAGTGTTTGCCTATTTGGTACCTTAACTGAGAAAGTGGGAGAAGATAACTGTTACTGCACAGATGTTAGTAGAGGCAACAGAAAACACACCTGGATGTGGGCAAGAATGGTTTCATAAGACTTTTACAATGAAGAGAAATTGTGTGACTGAGATACCTAAGATTAAGAATATGGCCACAAGTTACATAGTCTGAAAGTAGAGAGGAGAATAACTGTTAGATGCAAACAGAAAATGAAAAGGAGCAATCACTGGGAAAAGTGGTTAGTACAGTTCTAGTTGGAAAAAAGCTTCTGAGATTCCTGCTGCATGAAGAGGAAAAGAAAGATACAGTCTGGGTCAAGAAAGATGGAAACTTGACTGGAATATGAGACTCCACTCTGCTGGTCCAGAATTTTTCACTGACTTACTGCATGGTTTTCCCATCTGCAAAATGGCATGAAATGAACACCTATCTTCTGAAGAGCTATAGTACCTTAACCTAGGAAACCAACTAGATTAATACACTTAATAGTAAGCATATGTGAGTAACTTCTTTCTATTACATGTAACTTCTCAGACATGCTGGGGATTCTTCTAAAATGTTTGTTTCTTTCCTGGGGTCAAGTCCAAAAGGTTCGGCATCCTGCTAATTCAGCCATAGCAGAACTAACTTTTAATTCAGGAACTAGAAATAGCAGTATTATGGAAAAATAAGAATGTAACTCTAAAAAAA